>JAGPOW010003395.1:8160013-8193647 GCA_030014935.1 Caiman crocodilus | reverse complement strand
AAAAAAAAAAAGTACAATATTTCAATTCTAGATTAACTAAGTCTAGGGGTACCCATAGTAATTGGCCTATATACAAATTACTACAGGCAAAAAAAAAAAAAAAAAAAAAAAAGTGTTTTCAGATTTGTCCCCCCTCGTGCTCAGGGAAAGCAGGGTCTGACAGTAAGACAGGAAGGGAAAGGGAAGCATGAGGAAGAAGTTGAGGGGGTAATTGGGCCACCTACTCCCCACCCCCCAATTTGTTTTCCCTGCTGTAGCAATGGGAAGGGACAAATTTAAGGCAAATATCCAATACTTAGATTTTATACCTGGAAAATTATAACAAATGTATACATTTTCCATATATAGAAACTATTGGGGGGACCATCTTATGTTTAAGGTACTTATTCTCCGGTAATTATTTCTTCATAGGAATGAGCTACAACAATCCAGAGTCCTGGTAACAAGCATATGAATTTGAGCTGGTATTGACCAGGCCAAAAAACCTTTCCACTAGAAGCACTAAAGAAGTTTTTGGTTTCATACTAAGTTAACTAGTTTTCTGGGAGATAGTATGGTATGAAGTGTCTCTAGGATGGGTACATAGAAGTTTGAGCAATTATAAGACCAAGCACTAAGAGACTTGGTATGTTGAGTCTTAGAAGGCAATTGGTCCCTGCTTCTTTTGGATTTTCAGTAGATTCCCGATCACTGTTCTGGACTCATTCTAGAAAACATTGAAAGGTCAGCATTGCCTCATATACATATGCTTCTGGCATAGCTATATCTTAATAGTTCCCCCTTTCCCCTTCCACCTAGAAGCTTGTTGGCCAACAACCTTCAGTGACCTAGCCTAGAATCAGGAAGGGATCTGAAATAATGGAAGAGGTTAAATGTTGCTTTGGGAATTTACTGCTGACCTCTCATGGTTGTGGCCTAGACATAAAGAGAAAATGGCCAGATCGGAGGTATCGAGTGTTTGCTTCTTGAAGATGCATTAAATTATTCTACTATCCTGATGGGTTACAAAAATGCATAAGAGTGAGGGGAGAAAGAACAGACTACAGTGGCTGTGAACATCTGTTCAATGTCTTCTCCAGTGTACTGAATGCTCAAAGAGGAGAAATCATTCCCATTGAATAAATGCCCTTTTCCTGAGAAAAGTCTCTTTTTCTTAGACTTTTCAGAGACCAACTATATATAAAACCGTAGATAACTGATTTATGCATTTAAATATTTTGCTGACTAACATTGTCCCCAACTGTCATTGGTTTCAGCTGTTGGGATTAAAAACACACTTCAAATATTCCATTATTGGGGTCAGAATGAACAGGAAACTTCATTTTAATCACAGGACCTAAAACAACCCCTGGCATGTTGTAGTACAAAGTAACTCTGAAAAATGTTTTGTAACTTCCTCTGTCATGGCTTAGTTCCTCTCCCCTACACATGTTAGCAAAATCTTCATATGTCAGCAGTATAGGGAGGAACTTGTGCAGATACATCTGTCATAGATCCTGTTGTTAGGTACTTCCAAAGCCCCAAGTTTCTTCCTGCTATTCCCCTGTTTGGAATAATGTTTCAAACTAATGTTCACCCCAGGTTGACTCTTCATCCTCACAAATCTTAATTCTACCTGCCCTCACACCATACTCCACAGCTGCAACGGGGAGCTCCTAGAGTTCTCATCCTTGAGTTATCCAAACATTATGGGTCCTCTGAATAAGAGAAAAGCCCAAATTATCAGTTGTTCTGAAATCATACTTTACTACAGGCAGTTAAGTGAGGCTGCAAAGTAGCAAAAAGATATTGCGTTACACAAGAAAATATAACCATAGAGTTCTGGAGGCAAGGTAAAGAAATAAAACATGGACAAATATTCTCACCACCTTGTCCAACACAGTCCTTCAGAGAGGTTGCAAGCAGCTGCACAGTGGCCCAGCTTGTTGATGGTGGCAGATGTACGTGTGCCTTGTGGCAGTAAAGCTGCAGCTCTTTCCCTGCCATCTGCCTCAACAAGGACTGAGCCCCTTGCAGCCCCTCTGTCATCTACCCCTGGCATGTCGACATCTTACAAGTGGCGGTAGAAGATGTTTTGCCCAAAAATGTTGCCAACCCCTGCTCTACCACCTCTGACAGCTGGGGACCAGGATTATCTCTATACTCCAAAAACCACCTGTTTTTCAAAAGACATGTTAAATAATCTCAAGATGAAAACACCCTCCCTACCCCCACCACACACACTTTACTGTACCAGACTTTCCCCAGGGAACCAATCTCATCTAAAATTTTTCTGCCTGGAGAATTCAGAATTCCCCCAGGTAGCGTCCCCTGAAATGTGCTTTCTATTATGTGAAGCTGATACATCTTCCAGGAAGATTGATGACCATGGTACATCTCGGCAATTGGTTACTTCCTCATTTTGATAGCTCTTTCAGGTACCTGGGGGTTTTGGATTTCTCTTCTCTTTGGAATGCAATTGGTCATTGACTCCAAGGCTTCAGTGCCTCTCCCTCACCCCACCTTCTATTAAGTAGGCACACAATAGCTTTTCTGACTGGCAAATAACTATTAGTTAGAATCATTTCTGATCTCTCATCTGGCTACATTACAGAATTGCAGAGATACATAATAATGTGATCCAGACATCAGTACAAGTTAATATAGCTTATTGGTACCTTTTGAAAGAGATCAACCATAAGGGTGGTTAAATCAAACTTGGGAAAAGTAACTGAATAATGATACAATGTGAACCCCCAAACCATTCCTGCTTTTAGAGTGGGTGTGTGACAACATCCAACTAAATATCTGGGGACATAAGTCTGTCATTTATAAAGAGTATCTGTAACTATGACAGTACATTGCAGACCTTGCAAAGTGCTTGAACATCTGTTTAGGCACTAAAGAAGCCCTGCAATAGCCTGTGCAATAAGTTACATGGCCTTAGTTTAGCTATTCTCTACCAGGTGTCATTCGACCATTTTTCAGAGTACTACAGGGTGCCAAGCAGTTTTAAGCATTGTTAGATAGGCAAACAACTACAAATGAGTTGCAAGCTAAACCTAGAGATTTCAAATAGGAATCAATAGTGTCAAAACCAGTCTGACCTGTTGCAGTTTTTTCTGTATTCTTTGCAACAGAAAAATATGCTGTGTTGTTTTCTGTAGTCAAGAAATGAGTGAAAGTTAAGAACTAGCATTTTCCAAGGGATGCTTATAGTCCAGTGAGGGATGTCTTGAGTCTAAGAAAATAAGTACCACAGCTCTACCTCTGTTAGAGAAATGGTTGAAACAGCTACCTCCTCCATCTCTATCAGGACAGCTTTATGGCCCAATCCCATTCCTTGTATTCAAAGACAAACTCTCACCCTTCCCAAGTAGACCAAGACTGCAGAAGGTTACTCTTTCCGGTTAATGTCCTGAAACAGCAAGTGTGCCTGTATCATGATCTTGTGCTCCATCTGCTGGACCTGGTGAATTACACGCTTAAAAGCCAGTGTAACTGAAAACACTGATGATGTTGGAATTTTTACAACATCTGCATTAGTAAGATAAAGTTTTCTTCTGAAAATTATGATAAAAATAATCAGAAAGGTAAATGAAACTTCAGACTTCTGAAAATAGTATAATCCCCAGAGAAGCAGTACACTTTGTGCTGTATGCTAGATTTCATAGACATTAGGGCTGGAAGGGATGTGGCAAGATCATCAGGTCCAGCCCCCTGTCCAAAGAAGCACAAAGTATTTTATACTACATGCTAGAAGTAAAATGACTAGGAAATCATTTGCAGAATGGCTATGAAACTATAGTGTGGTCAAGTTCTGTTTTTACCTTCAGGCTTTAACTCTTAATAGTTATGCACAAAGGTTTTGCTAACCTGATATTTTAGATTAAATGAAATGCAATAATAGCATTTGTATCATGTTTGATCAGAACAGATTAAATAGAGGACATTGTTATGAGCTACCAACTGTGGGTGAGAATATAGAAAATGGAGAAGTTAGAAAAGATCTGGGTGGGTCACAGGATTTTATGATGTAGAAACATGGGATTAGATAGGCCTTGAAAAGCCAATGAGTCCAATCTTATGCATCCATAGGCCACTATAAACTGGTCGACAAAAACATCTACTCTGTTTCTGTTTGTTTCTTGCATACCACAACCATGACAAACAAACAAGAAAATCATAACACATGTGGAATTCATAGGGCCTACACTATTCTATAAGAGAACAGCAGAGACAAGGGCTGCAGTAGCTGGAAAATAGGGGAAAATGTGCTAGTGATTAGATTTACAACATCTGTTGCCCTATTTTACAAAGGCAAGCAGGGAAAAAAAAAAGGTCTTTCATGAGGAGATGGCTTAATTTGTATTTTAAGTGGATGAAATTGCCTAACATTTGATTACATCTTGCAGGTTCAATACTTCAAAGCTTTTACCTGGGAAGCAATCTCTCCTGCCATCTACCAGCAGGAAGCAGAATAAATGCCCATACTACAAGGTTGTCTCAGAACTATACCACTCAGCTATACTTCCCAGAGCAGCTTAAAGCTGGCACCTAAAACATAATTCAGAACCACACTTACCACTATTATGTAATGGAGTTTAACCTGCTTTACTCCTTTCGGTACAACAGCATAAGACCCAGAATACCTATAAATCCTCCCCTCCTTAAAGTTCACTAGCAATATTCAGCACTTCTCATGAGCATTCTTTATAGTGAGAAATGGCAGCTTCTGCTGATCAGTGCAGTATCAGTGCTTAAGAAACTTCTGCAGCCTGTTTTCTCAATCTTGTACATATAAGAGAATACCAAAAAAACAAACAAACAAAACAAAACAAATGTGTCTTGGTGACCAAAGACTAGATCTGAACAAGACCAAGGTGCCTACAAGTTCATTGTTGTCATATAGTAAGTCATGTAGGCTATGTGGGGGCAGAGTGGTCAGTTTCTTCCTTGAGGAAATAAACCTTATCCACATGCAGCAGGACAACCCTAGCACCATGCTCAAGACTTCAGTTTCTAGGATGCTCAAGGGCAGGAGCTTGTAAGTCTCCCTGGGCATTCTTCCTACCTTTTTCTTGAAGTAACAGAGAAGAGATCACCATCCTTCTAAACAGCAGGCAGTGTTTGTGGAAGCTTATTTATAACACAGTGGTTAACACACTTGCCCAAGAAGTAGTAAGCCTGGATGCAATTCCCTCTTCACACTGAGGATTGTATTCAAACCCACAGCACCTTAGTCATGGTCTAGTTCATGGACTCAACTAGGTCGGAAGGAACTTTCAGAAGATTCTAATGCACCTATTAGAATCTGTGCCACCTAGTTATTATTAGGCACTTCAGTGGTTAAGCAGCCAGTGAATTGGTAGGGTTTATATCATAATTTTGGATTTGGCTCATATTCCTTGCAAAAATACCACGTTTTCTTGCCTAGTACATGCCCCCAAATAAGACAATTTTGCCTTCCCAAAAATAAAGTAAGAAAAAATTTCTAGAGTTCTAACCCTACTGAGCAGGGACAGAACCTAATCTTCAGCTTAGTCACACTCCCGCTTTTTCCTCGGGCAAAAGCTGTGGTTTGAAACCTTTCACAGATGAATTGTCTGCAGCTTTTAAATGATGAATCAAAAGCTGAAACTAGCTACCACTGAAGACTGAATTTCATACACAGATCTAGGATTTTGAAAGAGAGGGGGTGTGCGGACAGTATGATCCACCATCAGATATATAACAAGACACATTTCCTCTAGTTAAAAACTACAAACTTTGCTAATGTGCTAGGTGTTTAGGTCTATATTAATCAGTTGAAGATCAAAGCAAAGCCAAATATAACTCCATTAGAATGTGCATCAATTTGCTATATTATAAATGTAAAAAACATAGCAAACTAAAAAAAAAATAAATCAAACAGTATTTCATGAATCCTGTGGTCATTATATGTAAGCCTCTTATTAAGGTTTTTAAAACAAAAGCTAACCTTCCTGAGTCTCTTGACAGTGCATACAACACTTCACTGATATTTATTTCTGCTTCTGAGAGGATGTTTTCCCATCTGAGCTGATGTTTTTAACTGGATGTAAAAACATTGTGCAGGGCTGTGAAATAGGAGAGAGACCAGGAATAGCTAAGAGACAGCAAAATTGTGGAAGGAAGGCTATCTTCATAGTGGAACATCAATTCCATTAAAAAGAGGGTTGTTAACATCTGTGGAATTGAGAGAGATTAGCAAGAATCAGCTAGATTATAATAAGCCATGAAGTCAGCCGAGTCCCTCTTCATTTCCTAAATAGAAATGCCACTGCTGCTTCAGGGCAGTTCGTTTTAAACTTTGGATAGAACAGAAATCAAAGTGGGTGAATATGAACCCACCACTATCCCCCTAAACTTGCCCCTGCACCTCTCTCCAGTGTATGTTGGTAGGTGGGAAGAGGGACAAGGCAGAGAGGAAGAAAAGGAACATCTATCATGCAGTGCCTCCATGCTTCTATTGTGGGCATAAAAATCAACTCTCCTACTTAAAGGCAAACACCCCAGTTTTGGAAAGATAATTTTGGGAAATGTGTGTGGTATTCAAGTAAATATGGTGATCTTTGGATTTAGTCTTACCCACTGGTCTTTAGCCCACTTTCAAAAGAGGTCAGGCTGACCTTGGGTTTTCAGAAAAAGGAAGTCCCTTTCCATTCCCTAATCTCCACATTATTAATCAACAGTTCCATGATTGTTTAATTACTTTAGTTTAATTTAATTTTAAATTGATTTTATTTCAGTGGCTGAGCAAGCTGAGTCCATTGATAACCCATTGCATGAAGCTGCCAAAAGAGGTAGGCATAATTTAGACTTAATATGTCTCACATTTAGACAGATTTTCTAAATACAGTAGTGTCAAAGAAAAAAGACCTTTTACTTCAAAGTGAGATTAAATCTTGCTTTGTAGTTTGGTTTGTTAAATTTTATTTGTTATATACATTTGGAATCTTAAACTTATTGAGGCTTAAAGTTTTTTGTGTGTGGGGGGCAGGGAAGGAAGGGGGACAGGAACAAACAATTTGATACTTGGACAAGTTGTTTCACAATCAGCAGCGATAACTATTATCACCACCTTCTACTAATAGACAAAAGTTCCAATTCTGAAAGCATTCAGGCACAGCTAGATACCACTAGTTCAGTTAATCCAGTCTTTATTATTTGGGGGGAGAGGAGGAGGAAAGTTTCTGTTTTTTTTGTTTGTCTGTTTGTTTTTAATGCTCATTTTACATAATTTTTCCTGTTGGTTTCAGGCAACTTGAGCTGGTTGAGAGAGTGCTTGG
Organism: Caiman crocodilus; assembly: GCA_030014935.1. Lineage (NCBI taxonomy): Eukaryota > Metazoa > Chordata > Crocodylia > Alligatoridae > Caiman > Caiman crocodilus. The sequence goes on along the minus strand of JAGPOW010003395.1, from coordinate 8,186,358 downwards.
ATAACAGAGTTGGGGTTAATGGCTTAGACAAGGCTGGAAACACAGCCCTGTACTGGGCTTGTCATGGTGGGCACAAAGGTACAGTAGAAATAAACTAATCAATTTATTTCAGTTGTCTGTAACTAGGTCAATTGAACCAACAAACCACTTTGATTGAAAAAAGGGAAACTGAAAATAAAAAAAAAAAAAAAACACATATAAAAGCCATTTTCTGTTAAAGCAGACATTTAGTATGTCAGTATGACAGCCAAAAAACAGGAAGTAGAAGAGAATTTGGAGAAGGGAGAGTAAAGAAATATTGCTACAGTCATTGAGCCTGTTTATGTTAATATTTTTTACCCTTGGTGTATTTGTAGTGCTTGCTCCATACAATCTTTACAGGCTTTAAAGAATATTCTACTTTTTCTAATTAATTTTATTTGAATCTTTTCTCCATTTTATCTTAGTTTTAATATAATCTATTTTTTAATTCAAAGGAAGTTTTGGTCTGACATTGTTCTTTTTATGTAGATATCGTGGAAGTCTTATTTACCCAACCAAATGTAGAGCTGAACCAACAGGTAAGAAGTTGTATGCTATCCATTTAATTTACAATTATCTCTAATTCCTAGAGCAGGCTGGGCATTTTTGCTGGGTTTTAAACTCTGTTGCTTTCCCCCCAAACCTCCTCTATCTTCACAGAACAAATTGGGAGACACAGCTCTACATGCTGCTGCTTGGAAAGGTTATGCAGATATTGTAGAGATGCTACTGGCAAAGGGTAAAGACTCAACTAAAATTTCAGTACTCTGTATGGAAGAGCTGTGTCTTTGTTAACACCAAACAGTTGGTTTTCTAATAGAAGTGTTGTAAGTTGATTTTATGTAATCTAATGGTGGTTCCAAATCAGCTTTAGAAAGCTTTACTTTAAAAAAAACCACACAAAGCTTAGAAGTTGCAAAGGTCAGCCTACTTCACAGACAAGATTATTTCAACCTTCCATAAAAGCAATGAGATGCTTCCCAGGCAGGTGGGAGGGGAGAGATGAGGAATCAATCAACAAATGAGCTGCACAAGCCCTGCCTCTGGGCCCAATAGTCAGTGATCTTCAGATCTGTTCCAGGAAAAACCGTAAAGCCCAGCTTAGTTTTATAAGTAAACTTCAGTATACTGTTGCTCAGTGGATTTATTAATATGGTGCTTAACTTAATAATGGAAACTGTTTTCTATAAAGGGGCAAGAACAGATATAAGAAACAATGAGAAGAAACTGGCTCTGGATATGGCTACCAGTGCTGCAAGTGCTTCCCTGCTTAAAAAGAAACAAGGGCCAGGTATTGTGTCTAATTTTTTGTTCATTTGGTACATCTTTCTTATTAGAGGAAAGTACGCTTAAAAACATTGTGGCCATCTATCATAGGATGGGATCCCCATGGATAGCTGCGATACCCAGAGGGCTCCTTGACCATGCCAGTCCTGACCAATGGGCACCCTCTCTTTCACCTGTCATGTCTTGTTTTAACTATAATTAATAGGGAGGCTGCCCTCAAGTTTGTATTTTGGACATGGTCCTGATGGACCCCACTGAACCCTGTGGGTTTTCAGACCCCTTTTGTGTCCCACTCCAAAATGGATGCCTCTCAGGACACCCTCAGCCTTATCGGCTAGATGTATAGCTCCACACCAGCCACTTAAATGCCATCTGCAAGGTTTGGGGCATTGTACGTGTTGTCTCTCCAAGGCCTTAGTTCAGCTTGGCCTCTGGTCATCATGGGGCTCCCTGCAGCCCCATCTCTCTTGGCACCCCCTGGTACTGGGATCTGCTTACCCCCTTTGTCATGGTGCCCACGCTGGTGCTGGGGCCTGTTCACCCCCAAATACTGTGACCCTGCTGGTGCTGGGGCCCCCATACTGTAGTGGGCCCCCAATAAGGTCTCCTCCTTTCCCAATAGCCTCAGCCCAATCCACCAGTATTATAAAAGATAGTAACCAAAAATATGAGCCCTTTGGCTAGAACATAACACAAAGTTCAGGCTATGCTCTGTCCCTTTAAAAGAGTCAAACTTCTTCCCCAGCACTAAGCACCCCATAGGCAAGGGTACCTGGTGAGCTCCTGGATCCCCATTAGCCTTAAGTGCAGCATATCAGATAGCTGCAGAATCTCTGGGCAAGTTCTCCCTGGAGGCTCCTTCCCTTTTGGCTACTGGTAGGGAACTGACTCTCTAGTCCCAGCCCTGGGGTTTATATGTGCCCAGGGCCCTACCTCTTCCAGTCAGCTGACTGGCTGCAGGTGCAAGCTATTTCCTTCCTTAGGCCTTCTGCCATGGTAACCTGCACCTGTGGGGTTTCTGCCTGACTGCTAGGGCCCTCTCTGTAGTCAGTGTCTGCCCTCAAAGGAGCAGGCATCTTAGTGCCCTTTGACACTGGCACATCGGTAGTTATGGAAGCATGATATGGGCCATTTTAGCTAAGCAGGGATGGAAATGGTATGGTCAAGTTTAAAGTTGGAGCCAAGAGCTCCAGCAGACATGGTTCTTCAGAACAATTCCATTTTCTTGAATCACTGAAAATTCATTAGAATACAGTTTCTTATGTGAACTGGAGGCTATGAAGAGGAAGATACTTGACTACCCAGAAAGGATCGTGGCACTAACAAGGAGGAAGCAGGCCATGACAGGAGAGTAAGAGGGCAGTTAGTTGTACTGCATGTATAAACAGTACATGCAGGTTAGAGATCTACCTATTACCTTATAATTGTCTAACAAAAAACAAGAAAGCATTTTAAGAGTTAAAGTGGAGGAAAGGACATGGAAAAGAAGAGGCAGAAGGTACTTGCAAAGGATGGAGACTGGAGTGTTGTTTGTGGAGTGAGTGAGCTGGAAGAAAAAGTAGTCACCAGCTCAGGTTAAAATGATACTCACTTCTGCCTCTTAGGACAAGATACTTTTCAGGCTGTCAGGTTCCTAGAGCTCACTTGTAGTGATTCTGGGTCCATCTACTAATGTGCATCTATTAACATGCAGCAATGAGCTCTAGAGCTGCCAGGCATACATGTGCCCAGACTGCAGCATATTGAGCTGGGCCATAGCAGCCCTGGCTGGCAAGGGGTGGAAGGTCACCTTGCCAGCCCCAGGCTGCTCTGACCAAGCTCAGTGTGCTCCAGAGAGGTTGGTTCAGGCATGAAGGTGCTTCATTGCAGGGCTAGCTGGCAGGCAACCCCCTCATTGAAACACCCTTGCGCCCCAGTGAGCTAAGTCAGCATCTACACATGTGCTGCTGTGCACAAACAAACTCTGGAGCAGAGTAGTAATACTACCCTGCTGCAGAGTTTATTAGTTTAGTTTATTAGCACCATAATGAGGGCACACATGCAGATGCTGAGACATTTACTGCACAGTTAATTAGGCAACTGCATAGTGTCTCATGTACAGATGCCCTCTGTGTAGCAGATTTTTCCATAGCAAGCAAAATTCATAGTTGGTAGGGTCAGAAGGGACCTGAGCAGATCATCAAGTCCAACCCCCTGCCATCGCAGGAAAGAGTACTGGGGTTAAATGACATGTTAATTCAGACATGAACATTTTCTAATGTATAGGAGATCTGGTTATACGACCTGTTCCAGGTCCTCAGGCCCAGTATTTGTGGGTCTTCTGACCAAACACAGCCTAGAAAGTTCCCTCCAGTTTCCTAGTTAGTGCTTCTTTGTTGTGTTTATGGCTATGTAGACAAATAATTTTTTTCTTACATGTTGAATTCTATCCCAGGTTAAAATAGAATTCTGTCTCTTTCCAGATATAATGCGCACATTAAGTAATGCAGAGGAATACCTCGATGATGAAGACTCCGATTAGCTTCCTTCATTATGTCTTAAGAACTATAACCTATGTTGCCTACATCATTCCCAAATCATATCTATGCAACTGTAAGAAGTACCTTGTAACAAAGTCTTGCAATCTCTCAGTATGACAGGTAAACAAAGGGTGAAATAATTCTTTCCACAGGAAGAACCCACAGGAAAAAATGCCAAGCTTTTGATCAAAGTTCCCTTGGAATCATTTGGCTGGGGTCCCTTCTCCTGTCCTGCTGAACCCACAGATATTCCAGTCTACAGGATTTCCCTGCAGACACTCAGTTTCTCTGGAATACACTCCTCAAAGGGTCTCCTACCATCATGGCACAGTTCCTAGAAGTGCCCCTTAAGATGGGTTCCTGTGTGCAGATAGGAAGCCCAAATTAAAAGCAAGTACCAGCAAGAGTCAGTGTTATTTGACAAAATGAAAATCTTTCAGGTAGGAGATAAAAATGTTGGCGCAGTGAATGTGTCCATCTTCTACCTTCATGGAGCTGAAAGAGACAATGTAGGGGTTCTATATTTCCATTTTGTTGGACTGGAATAACATGGGAATATCTGTTCCTGAATAATTTCTCTGTTTACTGCTATGGGCCCAATCCTGAAATCTTTACTCAGGTGAAACTCCCTCTGAAGTCAGAATTTTGCATGAGGAATGAACTCCACTTTGGACTCAGTAACTTGATTATTTTGCTGTTTGAGGTGCATTTGTGTTGAAAATCATTAGCGTTGAGGCAAAGCTCAAATATTTTTCTATTTATCTTGCCTAAAAATTTTACTGATCTTTTGCTTTTGTTTTGTTGTTTGTTTTTAAATGTTCTTGTATTTTTTTTTCCCTAAATCACTTTACTTTTACCTCAAAGTGTTTTGAAAGAATGAGGGAAGATTTATATTAAACCAAAAATACCTTTAGAAAAAAATTCCTAATCTGAATAAACACTTAAAAAAAAGATAGTGTGTTTGTGGACATCATGGAAACAAACAAGTTAAGACATGGTATGTGTACACCAAATTCCAAATCACCTTTAACATCAGATTGATTTACATTATGTGCTTTTGCAAGGTCTTGGATGATACCCTTGGAAGAATAGGCCAGAGAAGCAGGAAGACTTGTATTAATTCAACAAGATGAACATCTGCCAGCAGTTCCTTCATGGCTAAAAGGATTTAAAAGGTCCTGCGAAGCTCACAGGATACTAAGTTTTCAGCCTCATAAGCAGGGGTCCTGGTTTTCTCTGATTAAAAAAATTCCCAATTTTCAGTTAAAAAAAAAAAAAAAAGCAAAATCCATATTTTTCCATGATTAAAGTGGCACTAATATGTAGATATAAATATAGTGGTGTTTCATTTTAATCATGGAAAAGTGTGAATTTGGGGTTACTTTTTTAAAACTGAAAACAGGGGGAGAGGGGAAGGAGTGTTTGTTTGGTTGGTTTTTATTGGACAAAGCCAAGATCCCTGCTCATAAATCGTAGCAGTAACTTCAACCCCTGTGTTTCTAGGAAGTGGTGTTCTTTCCTAGAAATTGCATGCATCAATAGGCCCTGCTTCCATTCTCCTGGCTCCCTGCAGCTGGCTTCAGAGAATATCTAGTAGGGCTGTGCAAGGCTTCGGATTGCGCTTCGGATCTGGGAATGCTTCGGCATCTGAAGCAGCACGCCCGGAGTAAAGCACTGGCTCATTCAGGCTGTCCAAAGCAGTTTGGAGCTTCTGAAGTGCTTTGGAAAAAGCTTTGGAGGCTGAAAGTGAAAGAAGAGGGAGGGAAAGCGGGTGAGGAGTGGGGGAGATTGACACGTAGGTGGCTAGTAAGAAGGATTTCTCTCTGGCTGCCTTTTCAATGTCAATTTCTGGGGGAAGGGACCTAGAAACAGCATAAAAACCTGTTTGGAGGGGTGCTGTGCCTTTTTACAAGCTTGTTCTCTCAGAAACTATGCAAGAAATGGTACCGTAGCAGACAGCCTGGTTGCTTTACTCATTAGTTGAACTTGCCTGCTTCTTTTTGTTGTTAGGATTGGGTAGGATTTAACTTAGCATCTCTTAGTACTATTCAATTCATTTATTTCAATTTATATATTTGCTCTTTTTTTTTTTTTGTTGCAAACTTAGAAAAAAGAAAACCTATGTTTTCCCTGCCAGCATGATCCATTACTGTGTAGGGAGGCACGCAGATTGCACGCACGCCTACACTATAAAGAAGAAAAATCAAATATTCATAGGAGAAGACAGACAGCACACAATTTTTACATAGCTCTTAACACTGAAGCAAAGAATCAAAGAAGAGTCCAGTGCACGTAAGCAACAAAGTGAATAAAACTCACAACACAAAAGAAGTGACACACACACACACACAGACCTTTTGCGGCACAGGAAAGATTAATATGAAGCATGCTAGAAAGGGAGGTGCCAGGTCTTCTGGCAGGGGAGGGAGAGAGGGTAGGAGGAAAGCTAGAGCAGCAATCACTTTCCCATGCCAGCACTCCTAGCACTGGTGCAAGCACCAGCCCGTCTCCTCCACACCAGCCACTGCTAATGTGGTTTGCATTGTAATTTGTTCCCTCTCAGGATCAGGCCTGAGAGACTGGAGGCAGAGTTTTTTCCGTAAGGAATGTGCCCTCACAGGTAGTTGGGTTCTGTTGTCTGATAGATTCTGGTCTGCAGTTTGTGGGGGTACTGGAGATAGTTAGCAGGTTTTGTGTGTTTGAGCTGTAGGAAGTTGGCTTCAGTTCTGGGGATGAGGTTAAGTGCTTGTTTGAATGTACAAATCACTTTTCAGAGCTGGGCCTATGAACTGCACTTCATCAGCCTCCTAGGTAGTAGGCACAGAAACCCATGGACTCAATATAACACAGCAGAGTTCTGGCACACTGTGACCTACCGGACATCCGACACCCCAGGCACCTCTGCATTTTTACCTGCTCTGCTACATCTCCCTTTTTCCTCTACCCCACACCCCAGCCTGTCCCTCACCCCCTGATACCTCCATTTCCGTTTTCACTGACTGGCTTTCTTGCCTGCATTGTGTGCCAGGCCAGCCTCTGGCCTCTTTCCTACTCCTTCCATCCAGGACCAACTGCATCAGCCTGACTAAGGGGTTTTCAACCCCAAAGCTTTCAAAGATATAGTTTAAGTACTCCTTTTTTTCCCCCCATAATAAATATATAGGCATAAAAATACAAGATAAGCCATCAGACACCATAAGTAACATCATATGTCCGACACAATACAACATCTTTACTTCTTGCTGTCAATTCCTTTATAAAAACAAAGGCTCTGTGACCATTCTGTTTGGGTACCTTTGATGCTGCGGCTGATGCTACTGGTGTTGAGCCAGCTAAGTTGTTTTACCTGTTGTCATGTAAAAAGGTGGACCAGGTGCAAGGCTGTAGGGGAGGAGGAGGAGACCTCACTGGGGCACACTGCCATTTTGTACAGAGGCCCCAGCATCAGGAAAGGCACACCTTAATTTACATACAGTGTCACCCACCCACGTGAAAAGTTTTGCCTGTTAGCAGCCAGAGGTGCAGGGCTCCAGAAGCCAGACTCCCCCAGAGAGAGATGCACACAGCTGGCAGGCTTCGTAGCGTCACCAGGGGCTACCACCCCTGCAATTTTCACCCCCCTGTGGTGCAACACATGCATGTGACATGAGTTTTGCCTTCAAGAATTTGGGATGAAGTTCCCACCAAACCTCTGCACCTATCTTCTTGACATCTGAAGTGGCTAGATCCGAAGCTGGATCAAATACCGGCCTATTATCTAGTCTCCCCCATTTAAGGCAAGATTGTTCTCATTTGAACCATCATGGGCAGGTTCTTGTCTAACCTACTCGTAAAAACTTCCAGACATGAAGATTCCACAACCTCTAAGTATTTTGCTCCGTTGCTTAGCCCTCCTTAAAGTTCTTCCTCATATAGAACCTAAATTTCCCTTGTTGCAACTTAAGACCTTTTTGCCCTCTCTTCTGCAGATACAGAATAGCCTGTCATAATTCTCTTTATAAGAGCCAGGAGGGCTTTGTATTTAAAGACTTATCCAATCCCTCTTCAGTCTTCTCTAGACTGAACAGCATCAATTTTCCAGGCTTTCTTTGCAGATTATGTTTTCTGTGCATGTGTACAAACTTGTGGACATATTAGAAGGAATCTGGATTACATCTTTCTTGAAATGCAGTGCCCTAAATTGAACACAGTAGTCAAAGTGATACTTCACCAGTGTTGAATAGAGTGGAAGCAGGCCCTATGACGGCAAAGGCATGGAGGTACAGTTGTACCAGGCTCCCAACCTGACGTATAAAATAAAAGTACTCTAGACATTTATTTCAAAACATGAATTCATTTTAGGATACCAGTAGAACTTCTGTTTCCAAAAGGGAAGGTGCAGGAGCCCCCTTCCAGGATATATCATGCTCCCAAGAGTCTTAGGCCCCAAGTGGAATAATCACTTCCCATGAGTAAATATGACACATCCTTCACTCAACTTCCTGCAAGTTGCTCAGCTACAGCCATGGAGAAAATAAAGGGCAGAATACTGCTTTAAGAAACATTATGCATCTATGAATCTATACTCCACCCTGTCACAACATGGGGTCCTGCAGGATGGCCAGAATCTCCCCAGGGCCCCCTTCCCGTGTCAAGTTGACCCAAAGGGCACCCTCGCTTCTTTCCTGCCACGTCTTTGGAGAATAAAATGTATGGCAGGCTGCCTTATGTCCTCTTGGACACGGTTGGTGTAGTACCTGACCCCGCGGATTCCCGGACCCCTTGTGGGTCCCACTCTGCAATGGGTGCTTCCAGGGCACCCTAGCCTTATGGGCTATGTGTGGGTCCAACCACCCCTTTACCATGCCCCAAGCTACGCAGATGGAATTGATGTTGTTTGGTCCAGGCCTTGTTATAACCTGGCCCCCTTGTCCTCTCTGGGCCCTGCATGGCCCTGGTTTCACCCTGCCCCCTTCTCTGGGGCTTCTCAAAGTGCAGCCCCCTCTCTGAGGCTCGCCATACCCACACTGGGGCTTCTCATCAACATCCCCTTTCTGGGGCTGGGGTCAGTGCACCCCAAATGCTGCACCCTTGCTGGTGCTGGGGTCCCCACACTGCTGTGGTTCCCCTATGAGGCCTCCTCCAACCCCTCATAGCCTCACCCAAACCACTGGTTTTAAACAGTAAACAAAACACAAGTCCCTTGGCTATAACATAAACTGAAGCCTCTCGGCTATAACAACGTTACTCAAAACACCCCATGGATGCTCCATCCTTTACCCGGCCCTTGGGCTGTACCTGTGGTCAGGCCTCTCCTCTCAGCTTTGCTCAGGGGAAGCTCCTTTCCCCCCTGGCTGCTGGTAGGGAACTCCCTCTGGTCTCAGCCCCTCCGGTTTAGAAAGGAGCCAGGCCCTGCCCCTTTCAGCCAACTGACCTCTGGCAGGTGTGGGTCACTTGCTAGCTCCAGTTGCCCTAGCAGCCAGTAGCTGGGTTCCTTACTGCTAGGGCTCTTTCCCCAGCAGATTCCCCTCTTTAGGAGCAGTGCTCTGCGTCACAGCCCAATGCATCCATGGCACTTCTCCAGAACCTATGAAGTCCCGCCTACAAATTGGCAGCTGTTGGGGGCTAATTTGTAGCATACTATTAAGGCAAGAAGAGTGACAGAGACACTAACAGGCTCAAGAACCCAGCTTTAAACATCAGTTTGCTCAAAGATGTAGTTTTCCTTTCCTCCTCAGAGTAAAAAGGCATGGCTGCCTCATGACACAGTTGGCGGTCCCACCACTGTTTCTGGGACCAGGCTGCAGTCATCTATAAAACTGCATCTCACCTCACACTTAAAAAGGAGGAGAATTCACTGTAGGGTTGGGAAACTTCTAAAAAAGTGGCTAGTTTCCAGTTTGTAACAAGACAGTTTCATGGTGTCCTTTTAAAACAGCAATCATTTTACTCTCTCGTGATTTTGAATTCAGAGATTTATTGTCACGTACCTCAGACTGTACTATGCATAGGTTGATCGTAATTTGAGGGGAATCTGGGACAGGGTAAGAGCCCTAGGGGGTATGCGCATGCGTGTGCACACACACCCCTGTCCTCCAGCCCCCGCAGCTGACAGCAGTGGGGCTGGGCTGGGCAGGGCAGGGCAGTGTGACGTGTGTGCGCACAACCCCAACACCATGGCTCCCAGGAGCAGGGCAGGGCAGGACACTGCGGTACACATGTACCAGGGTGCCTCTCCAGGGTTGCTCTGAAGGCCGTGGAGCCCCTGCAGCCCTCACTTTGTAGGCAATTACCCTTCGTTTGTCCACCACACATCTTGATGTTAATTACTTTTACAAGGGTGGCTGCCCCAGGGCTTCCCAAATTGCTCTTAAACTGACCACCAGGTGGATGCAGTCTGTGCCTTATGGGCCAGTTGCATGGCTCTGTTACTCCCCTATACCATACTCCATGCCTCACAAATGGTATCCTCATTGATGTATTCTCTCACTTCAGTCCCCTTCTGGCCCCTCGCTAATCCCACACTCTCAGCTTTTCACTAGGCGCTGGATCCCTCCCTGGGTCCCTAGGAACTTCCTCCTCCCCTTAGTTCATCCCCAAACCTCCCGACTGCGCTAGGTGTGCTCTCCAAGCTGGCCGGGAGCTACAACCGCCCTGCTGAGACGTTCTCTCGGCAGGCTCCAAGATGTTACTGCTGGCTCATCTCAGCGCCTGGACTTATACCCGCTGGCTCCCTGGGTCAGCTGACCACTCAATTCGGCCTGGCCCACACCTGCTAGTGGCTTCACAGGCTGCCTGGCCTCTTAAAGTGGCAGGCGCCCCAATGTACACACAGCCCCAACCCCATAGCTCCCCACACACATCCCTTCCCCAACCCCAACTCTATTGCACAAGCAACTCCACTCACAGCCCAGAGGTGTCTGGACCAGAAACCAGTCCATTAGCTAGGCTCCCTAGAGAAAATTGAAACAAAAGGCCCAGATGCCCTGCATCTGCCCTCAGGAGCCACACATGCAGGGGAGTTCCTGCCAATCCAGAACTTTTGCTCCAATTTCCTCCCACAGCCAGGATGCTGAGACAGCCTTTGATATCCTGGATTGTCCCAGCCAATCCAAGACATGGTCACTCTAATTATAACCATGCATGTCTTCTAACCAAAAGGCAACAGGACTGTGTTTTTTTAGGCTAGAGGCTGCTGTTTGCTCTGTGTAGAAATATATCCTTCTACATTTTTTTTCTTTACATTCTGGAAGAGTAAGAGTCCAAATAGTTTTCTACTTTGCTAGCCACACATTTAGAGGTAAGGGAACTAATAAATCCTTCATTTCATTTGTTGAAGTTTGGACTTGTTCTTACTAGCCAAGCCACTAAGCCTAAACCACTATTTTTGTAACATTCATACACACACCACTCTTAAGCTGTTAGGTGACCAATTGACTTGAAACCAAGTTGGCTTTTATCATTTAAAAAGAGAGCGAGACCAAACTGTAGTTCTATGAGTTGTACAAATCATGTGGTACCATTTCAAATACAATATTGTAGTTATATACACACATTGTAGTTCTGCCCCAGAATAAAAAAATTGGAACATACAAGTTGTATTAATGAATTAATCTGGCCATTGATAATTCTTGTCACAACACAGATCATTCTGTATTAGAAGCCCTTTGTTTTTAGTGGTTGGCTTCTTTACATTAAGGGTTTTTGCATATTTGTTTTAATACAAGGAAAAACAGATATTAGGCTATCAGGCTGTGTGTAGAGAAAATGAGGGGCGGGGTGTGTTGAACAGTAAAAATCCATACATGTGCCATATGACTAGAGGTGAAAAGTTTCTAGAGGGTTTGAACTCTCAACCTTGATGAAGTCATGACCTACTTTCAAGGTTTGGGCATGCACAGTGTATAATGGTAATGCAAGTGTTTATCAATGTTAATTAATATGTTAATAAGATAGCTATGATAATGTTGCTTGTATTTAGTTGAAATAGATTTACATTGATTGGTCCTTTTAAGTATTGCCCAGATTTGAATTTGATTGGGTATTGTGCAAAGGGTGATGATTGGATCATTGGGTGAGTGACTGGTGGTGCAATTAGAAGGCTATAAATCCTGCCTGGAGCAGCAAGCAGAAGCTCGCTGTCACTGAGGCTGGGCAGTTCTGACTCCGGGTATTGGAGTGTAGGATTTTGTTGTTGAGTGTGGGTTCCTTGCTGTGACCCGTTCATTTGGAAGCTACAGTTGGGTAAAGTATCATCCCTTCCCTATTTGAGGTGTTGAGTAGCTAAGCAGGGAAAGGCTAGACATCCTCAAGGACTATCAGAGGGTTTCTCCTACTGACTAGAGCCAGGCTGTTCTTGCTGCCACCTGTGGTTTCTGGGTTGTCCGTCAGGCTGCATAGCAATTTACAATGAGCTTCAGTCACTACACAGTTATGTGTAGTTGATTGGTTGCAACATTGAGTTTGGGATGTACGTCGGGTTATTGTCCCATTGGGTGTAGTTTGTGTTGCGGCTCGGGTGTTATGGGAATATTGTGTTGGGTAGTTGTTGCACTGTTGTGCAATACAGCTTATATTGCTCAACCTACCCAGGTTGTAGTGTGTAGCTACTCTTCCTAACTCTGAGTGGAGTCAGTTAGTGGATTAATGCTCAGGGAAATTAACTTGCTTTAATGCCCCAAACCTGTCATAGAGGATTAATGATGCTCAGGATTAATTAGTTAATTGACATCCCCACAGGTCATCCTTCATGTGTGCATAACACTTTAAAGCAGGCTAAGTCCTTTTGCACCGCTTTAATTGTCAGTGTTTGCGCTTCTCGCCAATGTATTGTGCGTTAATTCCACCGCTGTAGGAAACTTGGCAGCATAATGCTCCTTAAACGACTTGGGGTGCAGCAAACTAGAACTCCTCTGAGGACTTGTAGTTTGCTGCCCCTACAGCTGCAGAGCAAAGCACTGGGCTCTTCGCAGCTCTGCAGGAAGCCCTGCAGACAGCAGCCCATGAAGGCAGGCTTTTCCCAAGAAGTGGTGAGCCTGATTTTTGTTTTTCTGCCCTGGAGCCTACCTGCCTGAGTTGTACAGAAGCACAGTGCCCCCTGCAACCACCCAAGCTGGTTGCCTCTGGGATGGTGCCACGGGGAGGGGGGCGGCTGCCTACCCCTGCCACAGAAGGAAGCACCAGCCCCCACCTCAGCCCAGGGACTGCTCCACCTGCTGGCACCTTCCCCTCCCCTCCCCTCCCCCAGAGAGAGGCAGGTAGCCATGGGGATGTGTTCATGACATGGGGATTTACTGTGCCCTAAATTGAAGCAGGCCCTCGTTTAGTCTACACACAGGTTCAGTCAACAACTCTTTAAAACAGACCTGGAAGCTGAAGTGGGGTGGGGGTGAAGCATTGCAGAACATCATGTAAGCCACACTACACTTTGATCCAAGGAAAAAAAATAAATAAATAAAATCACATATCTTGAAGATTGTTATACTGTAGTAATCTTCAGAGAAAGAATACTACAAATTAGCAAGCTTTCATTACACCTAAGTAAATGAACATCTGATAAGCTCTGTTCAGTTAAATTTACAATAAAATAAATTTGGGGGAGAAGGAAAAGAAAAGACATTTAATTCTGTATCTTAAGGTGTTTTCTTCTTATATGAAGAATATAGAGACTGACAATTATGCTCCTAGTTTAGTTACTCACCTTAAAAAAAAAAAAAATTTAAGAACTTGAACTCTTGTATAACCTGACAATCACCATGTAGCAAGATCTGGGGGCATCTTTCCTAGCCAGTTTGTTACTACATGTATCAAATTCCCATTCTGCATCCTCTCCTAAAAAGCTGCATTTATTGTTCTTCCTGTCCCTGGCAACCCTTTCAATCAATCATTCTATAAGTGAGAACCCCAGACCCAATTATAAATGCACCAGTCTTTAAGTAGAGATCTTCCCAGGGTCACTGTCCTTAACACGCAGAAGACAACCTCATCTTGTAGAAGATCTTGTTCTCACTTAGTTCTGTATGCCACGAGTTACCCTACTATGAAAAGCTTCTTGTACTAGTTAGACCACACATACCGGAGAAGAGGATGAGACCTCCCTACACTCTCCCCATTGGAACTTGGTTTTCATCCAGCTCCAATTATGAGGGTAAAGAGCAATTGGCCAGAATATTTACAGGCTCTGTACCGACAGATGCATTTACTCAGAGTCTATGTGGAGGACGTGGTTGGGAGAATAACAACATAAGAAGCAAAGACCAGTTTCCATACCACCACCTCTAAATATCAGTTCCTTTCCCCCCTATTTTGGTTTGGCCTCATGCCTTGAGTTCTAAAACATCCATCCAAGGGTCTTCTCTCCCTTCCTTCTCTTCTCTGCAGAGACAGATTTCAACTGCAAATCCTGAAATGAACCTAGATTTGACTGCACAAGTATAAAAATGGATTTGAAGCCATCTTACAGTACCCACAAGCTTGTTAGGCACTTTACAAGCATGGAGAGAAGCACATCTCTGGCCTGAAATTCTAGCCCTCAGTCAAAATCAGTGAAGACATACAGAAAGTTCTCCCACCCATTTCATATCTTAAAGTCCTGTACATATCCATTTTTAATTCACTTGCACTGCAGCTCAAGTAGCTTAACTATAGTATTGGAGACTCCTTTATCTTAAATCCATCTCTACCAAGAAAGCCTCCTCATCCTGTGCCAGGAGAGTTGAGAACTAAATTATAATTAAATCCCATGAATTTACATCTGACTATAATGGGCTCATCCGGATCAAGTTTACAACACAGCTAGTTCTACAAGGTAATAATTTATCCTGGTCTTTGCAAGATTTCATTTTATCTTTTATTTTTTTCCTTTGGTAGAGATGAGAGTGACAGCACATTTCACGATCTGAAATTCATAGAGTAGAGTACTCCTACTTCTCAGTCTATCAACTTTTTTACTTCTCTATGAAAAGTTAATTTATTTTTTCCATAAGCCTTAGGTTATTGTGCTAGGAAATCTTAGAGAGAACTGTTATCTTAATGTCACAAGGCTCCTGGCAGAATAAGTATAACAGCAAACAAGCGAGTCAGGACTTTATTATACCTAGTGGAAAATAATTACCTAATAAAAAGGGGGCTGTCAAGTATTAAGCCTTATCTACATGAGAAGATTATATTGAAGTAACTAAAGGTATATTTTAAATTGATTTAGATAGTGAAAATACTTGTATGAACTTGGGACCATACAAAATTAGGGTTGGAAGGGACCTCAGGAAGTTACATAGTCAAACCCACTGACCATCCCCAACTAGATCATCCCAGCCAAGGCTTTGTGTAGCTAGGTCTTAAAACCTCCAGGGATGGAGAGTCCATAACCTCTCAGGGTAACCTGTTCCAGTGTTTTACTACCCTCCTCATGAGAAAAAGTCTCTTAATATCCAACCTCAAGATTCTTTATTGCAACTTGAGACCTTTGCTCCTTGTTCTGTTATCTGCCACAGAACAGTCTAGCTCCATCCTTTTTGGAGCCACCTTTCAGGTAATTGAAGGCTGCTATTAAATCCCGTCTCAGTCTCCTCTTCTCAAAACTAAATTAAGACCAGTTCCCTCAGCTGCTGCTTGTAAGTCACATGCCCCAGCCTCCCAAACCATTTGTCACCCTCCACTGGACTCTCTCCAATTTGTCCATATCCTTTCTGTAGTGGGGACCCCAAAACTGAACACAGTACTCCAGATGTGGCCTTACTAGTGCTGAATAGAGGGAAAGAATCACTTGCCTTGCCCTGCTGACACATCTACCAATGCAGCCCACTATGCCATTAACCTTCTTGGCAAATAGGACATACTGTTGGCTCATATTCAGCTTACTGCCCACTGTAATCCCCAGGTCCTTTTCTGCAGAGCTGCTGCCCACCCAGTTGGTCCCTAGCCTGTACTGGTACATGGGACTGCTCTGTCCTAGGTGCAGGACTTTGCACTTGTCCTTGTTGAACCACATGAGATTATTTTTTTTTTTGACCCAATCCTCCAATTTGTCTAGGTTACTCTGAATCCTAGCTCTACTCTCCAGCATATCTACTACCCCCCACCCCAGCTTGGTGTTATCTGCTAGTGAGGGTGCACTTCATGCCATCTTCCAAGTCATTGATGAAGATACTGAACAAAAAATAAGTTCTATTCATCACTTGTGAGACTGCAGCTGGAGTACGGCATCCAGTTCTGGGTACCACACTTTAGCAAGGACATGGAAAAGCTTGAGAGAGTCCAAAGAAGAGCGAAGCATATGATCAGAGTCTCACACAGCAAGCAATACAAGAAAAAGCTGAGGGAACTGGAGCTCTTCAGCCTGAAAAGAAGAAGGCTGAGAGGGGACCTGGTAGCAGCTTACCACTACCCTAGGGGAGTACATCAAGAACTCAGTGAGCAACTGTTCACCAGGGCACTCATGGAGAACACTAGGAGTAATGGCTGCAAACTCCTGGAAGACCAATTCAGGCTCAAAATTAGGAAAAACTTATTCATAATCAGGGTGTCCAGACTGTGGAATGAGCTCCCTCCAGAGGTGGTGCAATCACCTACCTTGGAAATCTCCAAGAGGAGACTAGACAGCCACCTTGCTGAGGAGTTTTAGTCAGTCACCTGACCACAGTTATCTTTCCTACTTGGTGCAGGGGGCTGGATCCAATGATCTTCCAAGGTCCCTTCCGGCCTTACAATCTATGAAAAACTGACCCCAGGACCAAACCCTGGGGCACTTCACTGAATACCAACTGTCAGCTAGACATTTAGCCATTGATTACTACCCTTTGAACCCAATGCTTCAGCCAGTTTTCCATTCACCTTACAGTTCACTCATCCAGCCAATACTTCCTTAGCTTGCCTGTGAGAATGTTGTGGGTGACCATATCAAAAGCCTTGCTGACATTGAGGTATCTCACACCCATGTGTCTCCTGACATCCACAGAGCCAATCATTTCATCATAGAAGACAAATCAGGTTGGTCAGGCATGACTTGCTCTTGGCAAATCCATGTTGGTTGTTCTTAAGAACCTTCATCTCAAAGTGTTTAGAAATGGATTCCTTGAAGATCTGTTCCATGGATTTTCCAGGGACTGAGGTGAGGCTGACTGGTCTGTAGTTGCCTGGATCCTTTTTCCCCCACCACTTTCCTAAATATAAGCACTATGTTTGCCCTTTTCCAATCATCCAAGACCTCTCCTGGTCACCATGAGTTTTCAAAGATGATGGCCAGCGGCTCTGCAAATCACATCAGGCAACTCCCTTAGCACCCTCATTGCATTCCATCTGGCCCCATGGACTTGTACACATCCAGCTTTTCTAAAGAGTCACTAACCTGATCTTTCACCACTGTTGGCTGCTCTCCTCCTCCCCAAGCTGTGCTGCCTGGTGCAGTAGTCTGGGAGCTGACATGGCCTGTGAAGACTGAGGTGAAGAAGGCATTGAACACTTCAACTTTTTCTGCATCCTGTCACAAGTTTGCCTTCCCCGTTCAGTAAAGGACCCACACTTTCCCCAATACTCCTCTTGCTACTGACATACTTGTAGAAACCCTTCTTGTTGCCTGTTACATTCCTTGCTAACTGCAACTCCAATTGCACTTTGGCCTTCCAGACTTCATCCCTGCATGTCTGAGCAAAATCTTGTATTCCTCCATAATTGTTTGTCCAAGTTTCCACTTCTTTATAAGCTTCCTTTTTGTAATTTAGTTTACTGAAGAGTTCCCTGCTAAGCCCAATTGGTCTTCTGCCATACTTGCTAGTCTTCCTGCACATCAGGATGTTTTGTTCCTCCACTCTTAGTAAAACTTCATTAAAGTACAGATAGCTCTTTTTGACTCCTCTCCCCCTCAAAATGGCTTCCTAGGGGATCCTGCCCATGAGTTCCCCAAGCAAGTCAAAGTCTGTTTTTCTGAAGTCCAGGGTCCTTACTCTGCTGCTCTCCATCCTTCCTTTCCTCAGGATCCTGAATTCTATCATCTCATGGTCACTGCTGCCCAAGTTGCTATCTACTAATACATTCCCCATAAAACTGAGCAACACGTCAAGAAGCACAGGCTGTAGTTTTCTGCTCCAGCACTTGTACCAGGAAGGTGTCCCCAACACTCTCCAAAAACTTCCTGGATTGGCCATACCCTGCTGTGTTGCCCTCTAGCAGATGTCAGCTTGATTGAAGTCTCTCACAGGTCCTGGTTGTTGCAGTTGGGAAACTTCCACTAGCTGCTTGAAGAAAACCTCATCTACCACTTCCTTCTAGTCTGGTGATCTATAGCAGATCCCCAGCATGACATCCACCTTGTTGCTCTCTCCTCTAACTATAGCCTATTAAAAGTTTCTGGGTTATCTCCAGGTTCATACTGGAGGTCTGAGCAATCAAAGAACTCTTACGTAAACTGCAATTTTTCTTCCTGTCCTTTCTGAACAGTTTATACCCATCCCCGACAGTGCTCCAGTCATACAAGCTATCCCACCAAGTCTCTGTTATTCCACTTATGCCATAGTTCCATGACTGTGCAAGGACTTCCGAGCCTTTCTGCTTCTTTCCCAGGCTCTGTGCAATTGTGTACAGGCACCTGAGACAACTAGCCGATTGCCCCAGTCTCCATTGCGGGGGGGTGGAGAGAGGGGGAAAACTGTCCTGGTTCCAGGGCAGATTACCCCCAGTCATGTAGAGTTTGGGGCTGGCCCTGATCTCCATGGGACTGGGACAGCTTGCCCTGCCCCACAGAGATTGGGATTTAGCCACATAGTAGTTGTGACTCCCTGCATACTTCAGTGCATTGTTTAATGTGTTATTTTTCTAGTACCTCTACGTATTTGCACTAGCAAATGACTCATTAAACTAAATTTAAGGTCCAGTAATAGATGGTGATGCTTTACCATGCATTAGTTTAGTCTAATGTGCAGCAAAGCATCTCATGTAAATGCACCTGCTCAAGTTCAACATTGAAGCAGAAACATTGACCTGAAGCTGAGTTCTAGTGCTTCTACCACCCATGAAACTTCCAAATATGTTCAAACATCTAAAAGAGGGTTTTTAACTGTCCAAGCAACCAAGCAATTGATTTTAAGAACGAGAAATACAGGCACAGAATGCAACCAAGAACATAAATAAAGTTTTTGCTGGAAACAGTGTCCTTTTATTGGCTGAATTTTAACCTTCCAGGTAATTCCTACAGATTAGATTTGATGAAGGTGTTCACTAAAAACAACCCCTCCCAAACCCCCCCACAAACTATAATCAGAAGGGGGAGGAGTGGTAGAAAGCTACCTTCTCAAATTTTTTACTGCACCATAGCATAAAGAGAAGCAAGTACCTTTTCAATTTCCATCCAATGGTAGCTAGTTGGACTGTAGTTGCTATTCCTAGTTCCCCGTGTGCTTTCTAATAAATAAAAGAAAACTAAGGCAGTTTGAGCTTTAACTGTCTTGCATAGATCTGGACATCGAAAAAGTACTAGAGGGTATGTGCATTCACCCAGCCAGGAAGTTTTGCAAAGAGGTACTCAGTAGTTTCTCCCCTTTTCATGGGACAGAATGCATAGGGTCCCTCAAAGCAGAAGCTATTGTTTTACTTCCCCACTCACCTCCCCTGTAGAAAACAGCTTGCTCTGGCCCTACAAGGAGGAGTGAAACTTTCACCCTTAAATTCAAGCTTCACTTTCATTTTGAATTTAAAAAAAATTCCCTTACTAATCTCAGAGGAAAAATTTTATTTCTTCCCTTATACAAAGCAGTCACATTTCCTTTCAGTTATGCATCAAGGTGTAGAAATTTGGCACTCTTAGTCTTTCAGGTAACTAATGTGAGGCTTCATGGGCAGACCTGGAATTTTGACAAGTAGATGTACCAGATATGGATGGTGTAGCACTGCATCCCTTATGACACAAGCACATTTTTTTCAGTTAAAGATAAATGAGATACTCTACTACTATGGCAGGGGGCTATATTATTCAGTTCAAGATCAAAGCAAAACCAAATAAATACAACTACTGGAATGCACACTAATTTCCTATATTATATATAAATTTTTTAAAAACACAAACTAGGCCAAAAGTACTAAAAAAAAAAGATGGTGTCATTAGTTCTGTAGTCAGTGTAGTTACATGTACATTTATTATTCAGATCTAAGAAACAAAATTTAGCTTTATCATCTTGATAGTGCCTCTAATACTTCACTGTCAGTCACTTCTGCACCCGAGTTAAAATTACCACATCTGAGTTATGGTTTTTAGCCAGAACTATAAACAGTCTGCAGGACTGTAACAAAAAGACATGGAAAATACCTAACACAGTCAAATTGCAAAAGAAAGGATGGTCCTGATAGATTCAAACTATTAAAAAGGAACAAGAGTCATTAAAACCTGCAGACTGGAAAGAGATAAGCAGGAATTAGGAAGATCATAATGAGCTATGAAGTCAATTGACTCTCTCAGTACTACCTGAATAGAAATGCTACTGCCTCTCCCAAGCAGTAGGTTTTGACATTTGAGTGGAGCAGTTGCACATCCCTCCTCCCATCTGTCCTCGGACTCCTTTCCTTCAAAGTGGTGTACTGTCCTCATTTCAAGCCCTGATACATTTGAATATGATGTCTTTCAACAGGAGAGATGCTATGGTACTCAGAAGGAACCCAGAAGCAGAGTGTTATGCCACAAACATTGTTCTAACTTTTCCCAATTAAAATAAGCAGTTTCTATTTGCTAAAGTGTGGTGTATGGTCATCTAAAGTTCCTTCATGCTCAATGTAGGACTTGTGTTAGGATTTTCAGTTTCATTTATTTAAGTGCATAGCGTTGCCAGAGCTTCTGGATATATTAATGCTGTCGGGTTACCAAATTCCAATATTGCATGGAGGAGCAAATACATTTTAGTGAATTTTGTTTTAACAAATCCCCAAGTGAAGTGATTTAGCTTTTCACTTGGAGGTTTGAAGTATAAATAATGAAAAGTTGGAGTTCTAGTCATTGAAACACATGGCATTCTCCTTCTACTATTTCTGCTTTTACTACTCTCTCTTTCAAACACCTTGTTGGTATTAACCAGCATATCATTAACTGGACCTTCAGTGAATGCTCCATTGTATTTTGCAGTGCATGTCATGTCTGGGTCATGTCTGGATACCTGCACATTACATATCCGTGTTTCAAAAGGCTACAGTACTCTTTTGACCAAAGAAACAATTCCAAAAAGAGAACTGAAGAAGTGTAGTGCTTTTGTTCAAAAGTAACTTCCTATTCCCCCCTCACACCCACCTGCACTCTGATGACCTTTACGATGCAGTTTCCCTACCCTGCTCAAAGTCCACTCACCTTCTTGCAACAAATACACACACAATTTTTTAAAATGAACTAACATAAGGGTGAAGCCAGACAATATCACTCATTGTTTTCCCATTTGTCCTCCTCTCCTCCTATCTTTCTCCTCTATATTGAACAACGTACAATACATAGATATGGCTACACCAAGAATCTATAAAGAATCATCCATGCATATAGAATCAGAAAATAAGAGCTGGAAGGGACCTCAGGAGCTCATCTAGTCCAACCCCTGCTCAGAGCAGAACTATCCCCAACTAGATCATCCCAGCCAAGGCTCTGTTTAGCTGGATCTTAAAAACCTCCAGGGATGGAGAGTCCACAACCTCTCAAGGTAATCTATTGCAGTGTTTTACTACCCTCCCCACAAGAAAAAGTTTCTTAATTTCCAACCGCACTTTCCTTAATGCAACTTGAGACCATTGCTCCTTGTACTGTTTTTTGGCAGATAACGGAACAACTACCTGAAAGGTGGTTCCAAAGAGGATGGAGCTGAAGGCTGCTATTAAATTCCCTCTCAGTCTTCTCTTCTCAAAACTAAATAAGCCCAGTTCCCTCAGCTTCTCCTTGCAACTCATGTGCCCCAGTCCCGAAACCATTTTCACTGTCCTCTGCTAGATTCTCTCCAAGTTGTCCACAACCTTTCTGTAGTGAGTGGGGAGCCCAAAATTGGACACGGTACTCCAGATGTGGCCTCACAAGGACCAAATAGAGGGGAAGAAGCACATTCCTCAGTCTGCTGGCAATGCTTCTACTAATGCAACCATTTACATATGTTGTCATTTAAAATATATATTAAGTCAGGCTTTCGATCTGCAGAACCTCATCTATTATAATGCTTTCTTTCTAAGGTTTCACAGTAACCCTAGCTCAGTTGAAGAACAAACTGTTTGAAGTACCCAGACCTGATTAGGTTTTAAATTAAACTGCAGACACTTAGAAAGACTAAAGTGAGACCAGGTCATCCCGTCTCAAAAGCATATGGCAAATTAAGAGGAAGATGATTAATCTCTCTTAGTAATTAAGATAGACATTGTAAAGCAGAGAGTCTATCATTATTTGGAAGGACCACAAATAGGATGCAGTGAATTACCTTTCTACCTTCCAGAAGTACAGCTTTCTCATGCTGGTCCAAAGTAATTTTCTGATATTGGGGATCATAGAATCATAGAAGTAAGGTCGGAAGGGATCTTGTAGATCTTCAAGTTCGACCCCCTGCCTGGGCAGGAGGAAAACTGGGCTCAAATGACCCCAGCCATGTAGGCATCGAGCCGCTTCTTAAAGACCCCAGAGTAGGAACCAGCACCACTTCCCTTGGAAGTAGGTTCCAGATCCTAGTCACCCTAACTGTGAAGTAGTTCCTACAGATGTCTAATCTGAACCTACTCTCCAACAACTTGTGGCTGTTATTTCTTGTTACCCTGAGGGGCACTGGGGGAAACAAGGTCTCCCCCAAACCCTTCTGGTCCCCCTCTAGTGAGTTGATAGACAGTCACCAGGTCCCCCCTCAGCCTTCTCTTGTGAAGGCTGAATAGGTTCAGGTCCCGTAGCCTCTCATTCCAGATCATGTGGGTGGCCCTCCTCTGGACCCTCTCAATGTTGTCCACATCCCTCTTGAAGTGGGGTGCCCAGAACTGGACACAGTACTCCAGCTGCGGTCTGACCAGTGTCACAGAGGGGGAGGATCACCTCCCTGGCCCTACTTGAGATGCACCTGTGGATGCACGATAGGGTCTGGTTAGCCCTGCCGACTGTGACCTTGCATTGTCAGCCCATGTTCATCTTGGAGTCAGTGATGACTCCAGGCTCCCTTTCTGCCTCCATGCTCTCAAGGGAGTTTCCTCATCTACTAAGTGTGCTGTCAGTTACTAGTGCCCAAGTGCAGCACCCTGCACTTGTCCGTATTGAAACGCATCCTGTTTTTGTCAGTCCACCCTTGCAACCTATCCAGGTCTTTCTGAAGTCTTTCCCTCCCTGCTAGCATACCCACCTCACCCCAGATTTTGGTATCATCAGCAAATTTGAACAAGTTGCTTTTCACCCCATCATCCAAATCGCAGATAAAGAAATTGAAGAGTGTGGGCCCAAGGACTGAGCCCTGGGGGACTCCGCTGCCCACTTCCCGCCAGGTCAAATATGACCCATCTACCACCACCCTCTGAGTATGACCCTTCAGCCAATTAGCAATCCATCTGACCATGTAGGCATGGATGTCACAGTCGCCTTGTTTTTTTAATGAGGATGGAGTGAGAGACAGTGTCAAAGGCCTTGGTGAAGTCCAGAAAGACTACATCCACGGCGACACCTGCATCCAATTCTTTTGTGACCTGATCGTAAAAGGCAATCGGGTTGGTCTGACATGACCTGCCCCTAATGAAACCGTGCTGGTTGCCCCTCAGCATCACCCCTGATACCAGCCCATTACAGATATGCTCCTTGATGATCTTCTCAAAGAGTTTCCCCGGGATTGAGGTAAGAGGATCAATGTGGCTGATTTTCTTTCCCAGTGGTCAAGATCTTTAATTAAACTCTTTTCACATCAACATAGAGGTCCAACAAGAGCCTTCCCTTTTCCTAGGTTACAGTCCTCTCTCAAGGATCCCAAATTTTACAACCCAGAAGGCAGCCTTTTCCCTTTGCTTACTGCTCATCCCGTCTACCCCTTCTTTAACTCTGGGCTTCATACAAAGGAGTCAAAACCACAGGCTGTGGTCTTCTTTTTAAAGCTCCTTTCTTCAAGCCTAACACATGTGCCTCATCTTGTCTCTATGTAACCCAAAATACCTCTCCACTTCTTTCCCAACACACAGCAATACTTTCCTAATTATAGGGAAAAACTAACACAGCTGTGCTGATCTCCCTCATTAGGAGGCAGGGCTTGCCTTTTATCCCATTTCCTTCTCAACATATCTTGCTCCCATCCCAGAGTCATGTGAATGGCTGAGAAGGGGACAGGATCTAATAGACCTATTTTAGTTGGGAGAAGAACCTCTTGAAAGTTCAGCCTGCCCAGTAACAAGACACAAAGGTAAAAAAAACAAACCCAGGCATTTTAAAGAAGATGAAGCACTTTTCTTTCCACCATTTAAATTTCATAAGAAAAAGGGAGCATTCCATGAAATTTCAAGGCAAGGTTTAAAGCCAATTAAAAGCTTTAAACGGAAAAAATGTACAATTAATCTGTAGAATTTACTACCAAGTAACTTTAGTGTAGTTCTGTACAGAACCAGTGCAGACTTGTCCCCAAGTATGTCTACACTACAGTGTATTCATGTCTTGACTTATGTATGTACCAGCTTGGCAAGTGTCAACACAGCAGACACAAAGAACTCATATCCAGATATTTGCATCTGCATTGGCAGCATGGTTACATGGCTTTGGGGATGTGGTTGTAGGACTCCCCCAGGATCTGGGGGGAACGTGGTGCTAGGAATCCTAAAGCGCACAAACTCGAGATGGTCTAGGAATTGTTCCCTGTTTATTATGAGAAAACTTGCCCATCTTTCCCAGGCTCCTACGTGAATGTAGATTTTTGCTTGCCAGCATCTAAAACACTTTGAAAGTAGTTCTGGGCTCTGCAGTCTTTTCATTTTTGTTAATTCTAGCTAGTGCCAAGCAATGGGTCCGTCACAGACAACAAACTCATCACAGTCCAATTTATTTTTGGAAGTGCCTAAATAAAATAATTTGTTTGCAAATACCTAGTTGGTCTAATAAAATATATCACCTCTTCCATGAGTTTTGATTCCTTAAATATAAATTAAGCACTCCGTACCAAAAAAGCAATCCTGGTTAATTCTGTCCTACAAGCCAAAAAAAACCTCAATAGGGCCCTATGTTTAGACAATGCCTCTCTTTTGCAGTGCAGTTTCCTAAACTTCTAGACTCTATCTGGTCACGGAGAATTCTCGCAAGTTATCCATTTTGATCGCCTAAGCACCTAAATCCTGCCTTAGCTCTATAGTGACCCAGTTTGGTACTGAGGAGGTCCCAGCTTATGGCTCCCTCCTGTGAAAGCAGAGTCCTGAGTTCCAGTCCTTTCTCCAAGGGTTATTCAGGTTTTTAACCAACAACTATATAGTGTAAAATGCATAAAGATTTCTTGAAGCAGAACCCATGTCTTTGACTTCTGGCCAGAGTACCATAACAAGTACACTACAAAAGTATGCTCCCATTTATTTGGTCCCAAGACTTGACCTCTTGTTAAAGCTGGTTCACCAGATAGCCAAGAGTGAGAGATTAATTGAATCAGAAGGAGTGGAAGCATAGGAGAATGTGACTCTGTATCCTAGTGCAGAGAGTATACCTGAAAGAAGGAAGTCCAGGGTCCTAGCTCCTACTGCCAGAACTGTTTTATATTTTATAAAACACTAGCATATTGCTCAGCAAGAATGATGTGGGTGGGGGCTGGGGATGGAACATCGCCACCTGACACCACCATCTCCCAAGGGCAGCAGGGGTCAGGGAGCTCGCACACGGTGGCTGCTGCTCCACTCACCACCCTGCACTGTCACCGCTCTGCATCCGCCTGTGTACCACCACCTCCCCCTGCTTCATGTGTAGCCCCGCCACCCTATGCTGCCACCACTCCACCCTCCCCACCGCTCCACATCCAGCTTCATGCCACTCTCTGCATCTGGCCCCTCACCACCTCCTTCCATCCCCCCACTCCACATCTGGCCCTGTGCCACCCCCATCCTCTCCCTGCTACCTGGTCTACATCCGCCTGGCCCACTCCACTGGAGCCAGGCCCCATCCATCATTCTTGACAGGAATTCTTGACACAGCATTGGCTGGTGTCTTGACGCCCAGGAGTGTTGTGGACAGACAGACAGACAGATGGGCTAAACCCTTATATATATAGAAGAGTCATTGGTGGCAGAGCATGCATTTGGCATCCTAAAGGCATGAGGATGCAGACTACAAAATCATTTGGAGGGGTATCCTGTGCCATCTATTAAAGCATACATGGACTTTCACTTCTTTGGTGGATATAAATAAAAATATATGTATGGAGTACTCCATACATCATAACCTGGAACTCTTCCCTACATATGACATCGTAGTATCTCGGGTCAGAAGGGGCCTAGAGCAGGCCATCAAGTCTGACCCCTTGCCAATGGCAGGAATGAGTGCCAGGGTCACAGGACCCCAGCCAAGTACCTATCTAATCTACTCTTAAAGATGCCCAAGGTAGGAGCAAGAACCACTTC
>JAGPOW010003395.1:8111834-8138965 GCA_030014935.1 Caiman crocodilus | reverse complement strand
CTACACAGGGAGCAGGGACTAGAGAGAAGATTTGCTACTTTTAGCATCAATCTTTCTGCAGCCCTGCAATGGGCCTCTGCCACCACTAGCGGGAGCTCCAGGCTCAAGCTGCAGCTGCTAGCAGCTGGCAGTCCTGTTGAAAAGCCAGCCCCACACTCTGCTACCTAACCAGCCACTTCCCTGGCCAGGAGCAGAGTGCAAAGCACAGGAGCAGCATGTGGCAGCTCTATCCTCACCAACTCTGCCTCCTTGTGCTATGGCTGCTCCAGCCCCTGCCCCTGGCAGTGATGGCCAGCATCTTTGGCTCCTGCTGGCCACTGCCCTGGCCCTGCTGGGCCACTGTACTGAGAGCTGGCTGGCCCATGATTGTCTGGGCCCACCTGGCTTCCCCAAATGTAAGCAGCTATCTGCCTTGCCACAGAGTACTATCCCGGGGCCGCTGCAGATGCCCGCAATGCCCATGTCTTATGAAACTCTCCCCTGATGAGCAATGATGGAAAGTGGACACTTTATGCCAGGGGTGCCAGACCTGCAGCTGAATGCCATTGTAGCAAAGAAAAAGTTTTTCTTTTTTTATTATTTAAAAATACATTCCCTCCCCTTCCTCAACCATTTCTGACTTTCTCTCTGCTTTCTTTATCCCTTATAAATAATTTTAAGTAGTCATAGGTAAGCTAAGTTCTTGCATGCTATTATTGTAATAAGTCCCTTTTTATATTGAATTTACTGTTCTGTTTGTATTGATTTTTACTGTTTTATATTGCATTGTATTGTATTCTTATCATTTTGCATTGATTTTTATTGTTTCATATTACTATTGTATGGTGTAGGCCTGTGTCTGTAAAGTTAACCAAAGTAATGTCAAGTTTCCATTTTGTGATGTCAAGCATCCATCTTGTGTCCCCTGCAGGGGCATACCCTATTGTATATTATGTTGCAACTGTGATTCATACCTACCCCTCCCATGTAAATTTGTTCCTGAAAGAATGGGAATGAATGAGAGTGCTTGAGGCATAATGGCAGCAGGCCTGTACTGAATGACCAGTAACTACCAGACCATCAACTCAATGACCTGACCATTGCCTTGCATTGACTCACCCAGAAACCTCAGACCTCACCCAGGAACAGAGACAAAACCCAGCAATTGAAAGATAAAGAACCTACAGGAATCCAAATTTTGGAAGACAAAGACTCTACAGAAACCAGCAACCCCACGATTGTATCCCACCAGACAATGAGGACGCCTGGATCTGCACGTATGCATCTGAGCAGGACTGGCCCTTGCCTGGGCATGCCCTTCCCATAGGAGTCACAGGTAGCCCACTCCTATAAAAGGGGTGGTAGAGTGTGGCCTCCTTGGGACACTCTCTCCATCTGGACCAGTACTACACCATACCACCTATTCACCCAGAGGCCCTGTTGGTGACTGCCTGTGGACAACACCTTGCTGGAGAAGACCCTAACTAGCCATTGAGGATCAACTCACAGCCCAGGAGAGAGAGCTATCACCCACCTTCTTTCCCCAAGCAAATGACTTGGAATCTGTCTCCACACACCTTGACTTCAGTCTCTCCATTAAGCCTTTCCTCTCCTGCTACCATTGTGTGTGTGAGTGTTTGTCTGTGTATGTGGGAACCCATAACTTTGTGGGGCTGTGTAGTATGTCGCCTGTTTAATAAAACTGTTATTTTGGAACCCTGACCCCCGCTCCACCTTCTTTATCTCTGGTCCCTGGCTCCCTCTTCCTGTGCCTCCTGCCTACCAGTTGTCTCTGCTCCTGCAGCCTCTGATCCCTGGCTTCTCTCTGCCCTGCTGTCTCTTGGCTCCAGCTTTTGCCACCGCCTTTCCCCTACATCTCCTGCCTCCTGGCTCTTCCCAGCTTTCTGATCCACAGCATCTCTGGCTGTCCCCAGCTCCCCTCTCCCCGTTCCTCTCAGCTCCTGGTTCCCTCTGTCCCTGCAGCCTCCAGTCCCCAGCTCCCCTCTCCCCATGCCTCCCAGCTTCACTGTCTCCCCAGCTTGATCCCTGACCCAGCTCCTGGTTTCCCCCAGCACCCATAGCTTCCCTGGCTCCATCCACAGCCTCTACTTCTCCCTGGCTTATCTGGCTTCCTGGCTTTCTACCTGGTCCTCCACCTGCTGCCTCTGGTCCCCAACTAGCTGCTTACCCAGCCCCAGACTTTCCTCCAGCTTCCGCTCTGGCCCCAGCTTCTCAGGTCTTGGCTCTGCAGATCTTCCTGGCACCGTTCCTCCGCTCTGCTGGCTCTCCCCAATTAACTTCAAGTAACCCCAACCCCAATTAACCTCAAGTGACCACAAGTAATCCCCAGGGCACCTTGACCCTGAGGAACCCCAGGGACCCAAGTGACCCTGAGTAACCACTGGAGCACCTTGACCCCAAGTAACCCCGAGCACCAAGTTACCCCAAGTACCCCCTAGTGTTAACACATAGCCACAGAAGTGCGAGTTTGTGAATGTGTATGTGTGTGAACTCATAGTGGTGTATATGCAGTTTGTGTGTGCACATATAATTCTGTATCATGCCCTCCTGTCTCACAGTACAATATTGAAACCCCAAGTGTTGATCTGGAGTGTGTCAAGTCTATACCATGGTGGTCCCATCTCTCCTCACTGGAGATCTCTACCTACCTGTTCCTGCCATGGTGTTACCTCTGTGTTCTTGGGAACCCTGGCAAAGTACGCATCCTGTCTGAGTCACAAGAGACTCAACCCCTCCCCACCTCTGCCTGAACAGGAACTGATTAGAGGAAAGACTTACAAAAGACAATGAATACACAGTGTGAGATGCATCTAAAGCCCTCCAGGAAAAAGTAATAGGAGTGAAGCAACTCCATTGGTTTCATTTACTTTGGAAATGGGATAGGAAAGCACCTTCATTAGCATTCAGGATGGAGAACAGAGATTCCAAGGCAAGGACCGCACTGAATTCTGGGACCAGAGAAGCAGGGGATCCCTGCTCCAATGCTAATCAACCCACTTCTACACACATCCAACTTAGCATTTATCAGACCAATTCTAGTAATGACTACTTTATTGGTACGCAAAGCACTGAATCTGCCTGTCTGTATTGTGAGCTTCCGCAGAGTAATGCCACCCATAGCCAGGAGTGATCGGTTCCTATTATACAGCCATTGTTTACCCATAAACAAACTTAGTGTTCTCCCTTGAGCCATTGTTAGTTTTCTACAAAAACCCCTACCCAAGTTCACCTTTCTGTCCTGGTGCTTGGATCCAAAAGCTGCATTAGTTCAGTTCCTTTTCTGCCTGGAATCCCTCCATTAATCATGCTGAAGGCTCTGCCTGTCTGCAAGCTCTAACAAACACCTGGGAACTTGACTAGTTCAAGTTTTGCTGAGTGGTGTGACCCCAATTCTCTCTCTCTCTCTGACTCCAGGAACCTGAGTTTTGGTTTCTTACTCTAGGCACAACTTTCTAAACCTCACTTTTGTTCTCTTACTCCAGGCACAGCTTTCTAAACCTGACTTTTGCTAATCAAACTTGACCTAGATTTCCCAAATACCTAATTGAAACTATGTAATCTTGTAAGTGTTTTATTGTCTGTCTTGTATGACTACTACTACTGGTATCATCATAAGTTCATATACCTGGCTATAAATAACTTTTATGATCAAGCCAGTTGCTATACTCTCTTTCTGAACCTCACTTGCTCTTCCTTCCCCTTGATCTCCCTGTTTGCTCTGCAGCAATGCTTCTTTTACCTAAGCCAAATATTCCTGTAATGCCCAAAACTACGGGGGGTCTGCTCGTCAAGGGAGTTACTACTAGGACCATTGTGACAAGAGATTGGGACATGCTGAGTTTTGAGGCGCGTGAGGGTATCAGTGGAAAGTGCTGATTGCCTTCTCAGATGTACTCTGTTAGTGTGTATGTACATATGTCTAACTGCATTTATTATTGTCCTGCTGAAATAAGGGATGAACTGAGTTCAAGGCACATGAGGGTGTCAGCTTGTCAATATGTAATAACCTGGCCTAGCTCAGGCATGCTCTGCTAATCTGTAGGTGCGTACATGTGTCTGACTGATTTGGTGGTTGAAGGAACCCAGCCCCATTGAAATTGAGTCCTGAAAGATAGCTCCACTGGGGGTGAAAGACTTGCAGAAGAGAGAGATATAGCTCCATATAGAAACACAAGTAACACTAGCAGCACATTAATAGAATTACAGAGACACCAGAAATGTATCCCTAATAACTGAGTACACCCCAAAGTGATGGGAAAATTTGGTAATACTGGCCCATTAGGCCCAACACCAACCAGATGCACTGCTGCCAGGCCCACTTCAATCACTGCCTGGGCCAGACCTGCGCCCTGGTAGAGTGCGGCTTTGACCACCTGAAGGGACACTGGCACATCCTTACAACCTGCCTTGAGTTTGCTGAGGACAACCTCAACTAAGTCCTCATAGCAGCCTGAGTGAGGTATGCATCTGCGAGGCCCAGGGAGAGCTATTCTGCAAGGCCTGGGTGGAGGAGGCATGGTGGGCAGAAGAGGCATGGCAGCAGAAGCACCATCTGTGTTGGTAGTGACAGTGGCAGGCCTCCCCCACACATGCCTTGGATAAGCTGTACACCTGTCACCGTTGGCCAGGGCACTGGGTATGAGAGGCCCTGGCTGATCATCTTCTCCTGTATTCCCTGATGCAGTCCTTCTGGACTGCTGCCCAGGTTTTCCCCCACGCCCTGCAACCGCCATCATGGTCACTGCAGACATGTCTCACAAGAATAACACTTTTTATTCCCCTCATATCAAACAGATACCCCTTCTCAAAAAACAGAGTTCCCTCCTCACTCCCTCCCCAACAAACAAAGCCCCTCCACCACTCTCCAACAATAAAACACCCTCTTTCCTGTGCAACCTATTTATAAATTATTTTGTGTGTTGCCCTGGGGTGGGGGGCCATGGGGTGAGGGAATCTAGGGGGCAGAGCCTGGGGACAAGTGGCCAGCACCCTGGCCTCTGACTCTTCCCCTGTAGGTGTGGACACCATGGTGAGCTCATCAGGCAAGGGGCTCACCCAGGAACAATGGTAGCCAGTGGTCCCCTAGCTTGGTTCTCTTCCCCTCTAGCAGCTGGAGGCCAGGGCCAGCAGGGCTGGCATGTGATCCTGGCTCTGTTGCAGGCAGCTCTGCCTCTGCACCCACATGGAGCTGGGCCAAGCAGTGGGCCTAGGCCCAGAAGGGAGGCTGGGTGGCAGAGTATCCATGGCAGGAGCTGGACCAGGGGCTCCTGGCTACTGGAAGTGGTGGAGGACGTCATCCCAGTACTTGGAGGTGGTGGCTGCAGCTAGGCACTGGGTGGCTACCAGAGGGCAGGCAGGGCTAAGGTCAGGGGCCAGGCAGTGGGTGTAACAAAAGTGACTACCAGCACCTGGCAGTCATTGTCTGTGGTCTGCACTGCCTGGGCCAGTATGGTGTATTGTTCCTGCAGTATGTCCACATACTCATGGTCCGGGGCCAGGAGCTGCCCAATCCTGCGCATCTTCATGGGTGATGTCCTCCATCCTCCAGGCCTGTGAGCCCTCCAGCTGGTCCTCTAATGATGCCACTAGCCACTCCAGGAGGATGGTGTAGTCCTGGGTCCACCTCTGGGCTGTGGGCAGCTGTGGGAGGCTGTGGGTGACCTTGAATTTGCATCCCCACTGCCATGTATAGCCTCTCCCCTGCGTACAGCTTCAGGACCTGCAGAGCCATGAGAAAGAAGCTGTGTGTGAGAGTTTGCAACATTTCTCAGGTAAGATACTCTATACCGGGGTTACGTGCTTCCCAGCCTTAGATTGGGAGTTGGGCATGCACAGGTGCCTAGGGACCACAGTAAGTTGGCATGGCAGGCCCAGGCAGCCACTGGCTGAGTCCTGCTTCCTCCCCCCTTCCCAGGGTGGGACAAGTGAGGCTCCTGGCAGCACCTGCTGCTGCACCTCCAGACACTGTTCTGCCCCCTCCCCCATTCCTCCTACAGATCAGCCACTCTCATGTGCTGTTGCCCAGCCCACAGCACCTGGGCTCCTGGATGACTGGAACTAGGAGCTGCTTGCACCCTCACTCTCCCTGCAGGTGGCCCCTCTGGGGAGGCATCCCGGGGCCAGCCCCCACTATGCCAGTGCTGCATCCCAAGTGTGCTCCTGCTGTATATGTTGTGGGCAATGTGCAAGGAGCTATTTTCATGGACTGAGGAGTGCCCAACCCACCATGCCCTAGTGCTGCTGATAGATGTGGTGTTCTGGGTGCACCTATGCACCTGGCATGGGACACTGAGCTTCAGTGGAACAGAGGGCCAAACTCAGGCTGCCTTGCAACCTCTGTCACTGCCTGGAGGGCTCTCTGTGGTTGTGCTATGCATCCCTGAACCCTACAGCTGAGGACATTGCCAGTGGCATCAACACATTCCTCAGCATGTGAGAAGCCCATTCCCACATAGCTGCAGGGGCACAGGCTACTCAAAAAAGTTTTGCACTGTTCCCTGCCTCCAGACATACTGTGGTGGGCAGGAACCCATGGACAGGAGACTACATTGAAGTTGGGAGGGGTCCAGAGGCAGGGGTAGGGAGGACCCTCCCCACAGTGTGGTCTTTATCACATGGCTGGGGCTGGCATGGCCAGCAGTCTTGGTTGGTGGTGATGTCATGCAACTCAGGGCAGTGTCCTTGGATGGAGGGGCATGGCATGGGACTGTCAGCCATGTGGTAGAGGCGATGCTCTGCACCACCTGTAGGCTCTAGGCAGGCTGCTGGGGGTACACTGCAGGCAGGTGGAGTTGGCCATGCTAGCCAGAAGCTGCGTGCAGCTGGACCTAGGGGCTGGCAGGCCTGGAAGGAGGCTTCAGCAGCCTGCAGCACTCTGAAGACCTGGACAGTGCAGGCTTGACAGCTGCACAGCACTGTGATACCAGGCAATGATGCCAGGGTGCAGGCAGGCTGGTGAATCTAGCCTGTGGCCTGCCTGAGGGGGACAAAGCCTGGAGTTACCTCATGCTTCCTGCTGATGTACCCCAGGGTTCAAATGTCTACAGCCTTTTAAAGGACTGAGGCAAGGGCTGCCATAAAGGAGGCCCAGCCATAGGGCAGGAGAGGTTCCCAGAGGCAGGGCTGAGTTGGGAGCAAATTTGATTCCAGGCCGCATCTACACATGCATTACTGTGCACTAGCTGTGCATTTGCAGGTAGAAAACTTACTTGCAATTAGCTATTTTTACTGTGCGGGAAGCATGTGCACATGTAGACACGCACTTAGTGCTTAGTAAACTAGGCTACTACACATTTAAGTATCTTGTGTGGACGCACCCAGTATGTGTTTGCAATGGCCACCACCTTAGTCACCTGAAGGGTAAATCCAAATGAATGTAATAATCTTCAGTCATTTGAAGTTAATACATTAACAGTTTCTAGCCCCTCTCAGAACTGCATTAATCCTCCAGCTCGCTGAGAAATCCAAGTTACGTAGCAACGCACAGATTCATCCAACTTCTCCCCAAAGGTAAGTTTATGAATACCATACACCTGAGGACACAATTTGGCAGATACAGGATAATCTGTTGTCTGCCTTTTCTGCCACAGGTCTTTCAAAGAAAAGTTTGATTACAGGTAAGCTTTACTAGATATAAATGTGTTTGCATCGTAGCATAAACAAACAGGTGCTACTGTAATCATAATATAAAAATAAGACCCAAACAGTTTCTTATGCCAATGTAAGGGGCAAATTATAGGTTCTTGTTCTCATCTTAGGGCAGTATATCACTTTTCACTTGCAGAGACTGTTCCTCAGCCTCACTCTTTCATAGCATGTTCTCACCTTTGTCTAAATATTCTATTTTCTGCTGGACATTTAAATTCCACTTAGGCAAACGTACACGTGTGATTTCTTCTCCTTTTCTATAATGTTAAAGCTCTCAGAGTGCGAAACTAAAAAGGAGATTTTCCCACCCCAATGAACTGAAAAAAATACTGATCAATAAATTGTTGTGCTAATTGATATTGCTTCTTTGCTGGCTGCATCTCTGCTATGGGTAAACTATAACAGCAAATATCAAACAGGATCTATCTGTGTGAGAATTATTCTGTAGCAGGGCTTGTGGAAAGACTTCTAAATGATTTCTATGCATTCTCATAGAGGATGGTGCATTATGCCATGCTGACAGAAAGGAATCAGAGAGATTATCCCCAAGATATTTTTTATGACATTGCATTTTTATACATGCTGCATAGTTTGTGATATTGTGTATCACAGTAATGCTGTTTGGGTTCAGCAAGGAACTGTAGCACAAATCATTAACAGCCCTGATACAGGGAAGAGCTGAGCCAACATTTGAAAGGCTCTCTCCCATATATTTGAATAATACCTTCTGCCCCACAATAGCGTCCAAATATTACATTTATTGTTGGCAATAAACTGAATATGAGAAACATTTCTAACATCAGATTTATTCAGGACAAAGGGAAGCCCCTTGTTTACTGAATATTCCATGGTGTTATAATAAAAGAATGTATAAAAACTTCACGTATATACAACATGCATATGTAAGCAAATAGATATGTCCTGAGCTTGATTTTCCCTACCAAGGCACATTATCAAGCTTCAAGCTTCTACAGAGCATGACAAGATCCAAGTATTTTGAGGCACAGACCATGTATGAAATCATGGCTTGCTAAAGTCAATAGCAAGACTCCAAGGGTGTGTCCAGATGACGGCACATGTACAGTTTCTGGCACCGCAGATCCATCTGTGGTGCCAGAAACTGCAAGCACTGCACATGCAGGCATTCACTGTGCTGTTAATTTGCAGTGCAGTGTGTGTGTGTGTGGGGGGGGGTGGCAGGAGGGGTTAATACTGGGAGATCCCAGTTTCAGAAAAACCCATGTCAGAAAAAAGCAGGGCAGTGCACACAGCGGAAGTGTACATCTCACAAAACTGGAGCCTGAACAGTCAAAGCCATATAGCTATAGCTGCCAGCTGGGCTCCACATGCCTGGATCTCCACCACTGGAGCCCCAGGAGGTCCCCAGGACCCCAGGTAAGGCTACTAGGGCCAAACCAGGAGCTGGCCCCAGCTTCCCCTATCCTACCCAGAGCATTTTTCACTCTGCTAACTCCACATGCAGGGGCATGCACCAGGGCAGAAAGCTGTGGCACATATTTGTGCCGCTGCTTTTTTCCCTGCAGCATCCGCACACCCCTGCTCATGGAGGCGTAGCCCAAGTGGCTTCAATAGGATGAGAATCATATTCCATACTTTTATACATCCTTGTATAGCCCTCAGCACAAGGAGGAATTGCTCCTTGTGGGTGACTTCTGAGCACATGTAAAAATGAATATAGAAGTAATGGAAATAGCCAAGAATAAAAACACTTCCTAAAATTAAATTGGAACCTTTAGCTCTTGTATCCACATTTGGAAAGTTTTTAATATTAAAATATCACTTTATTATATTATTTTGTACCCCTGTGTATGCATTCCCAGGAGACAGAGTGTGGAGTCTGCACAGAACCTTAAGGGTCTCAGTTAGCTGTGCCCAATATTGACGTTGCTCTCTATTCTTCACTGTGCACCTACCTCAGACACTCACAAACCCACTGAATTTCTACAGCTGGCTTAACTATACCAAAGCAATTATGCCAGTAATGTTATACCACTTTAATTCCCCAAAGTGAACACATTTACTCCAGGACAGGAGTGTCCACAAGATTTATACTAGTACAACTCTACTGGTAATGTCCCCCATGTAGGCAGCTCTAAGAAGCAAGGTTATGATCAACCACTTAAAAATGAGTAAGATAGTCACTAAACTTTATGTGATCATTTATGTTATTACCTTATGGAAAATTCAACCTTTAGCAGAGATACTGAAGTACCACAGTTGAAATAGAGGCTTCTTTCCTTGCAGACACACACCTCAGAGTTATGCAGTTTTCCAACAGTAGATGGCCATGTCGTCTTACAGCTCATTTCCCAATTCTGGAATATTAAAAAGGGAAAGGATCTGAGCTGGCCTGATGTGTTCTTTCTGGGTTACAAATTATGAGAGGTAGGGGATTTCTTTTATTATGAAACATGCATACCACAGAACTCATCAAATCCTTTTCAAATAAGCTTTATATAACACTGGGTGCAAGACGTTAGAAGTCTTCCTTCCACAGAGGCTCCCACCTCTCTGACTACAGATTACTGAGTGCACTCCTTTTTGATGAAAAGTGGCCATGCTGAATCACAGCATAAAACAAAAGACAGTAGAATACTTAAATGTCACAAGGAACTATCTGCTAATCATAGTACCTATATAGCAAAGATAGCCTTCCTGTAACTACTTGACAAGTACATTTTATGGTATTCAATGTATATTTGATTTTAAAAATAGCCATAAGTACCTTACTAGAACATTAAACTTACACTTCAGCACTCAAAAGGAAAAAAGTGACAATAGGGTCCTGGTGGCTAAAAAATGAAATTTTGACATTTTTGTTCTGGATTAGACCAAAATTGAAACCGTTATAGGGGAAAATCATGAGAGGGATACATGCAAGACAGAACAGCCTAGCTGTCAGAGCTAACTTCTGGAGACAGGGGAACCCAGCATTAAGTTCACATTCAGATTCTCAGGAATCTCTTTCTCCAACCAAAATTCCATCCTGAACCCAAGAAATGTTCCCGATGAAAGTTTTGCCAGAACAGAGATGTGTTTGTGAAAAGTTTGTATTTTAAAACATTGCTTGTTTCTGATGGAATCCCCTCCACTGCTTCCTTCTCCCTCCCCTCCTAACAGGCTGCTTAGCTCTTATGTGTTACCACAATCCTGTCATCATCACCATTATCATCATCAACAACAGTAAAAATAATAACAATAATAAATTTGATTCCAATTCTTTCTATTAAACTATATGTATTCCAACAGTCTTTAATTACACAGTCACAAAGTGCATCTCAAATTATACAATATAATAACATGTCACTTGTTTCCATGAGCTAAATACACACGGGGAGCAGTTTGTAGCAGTTCACCAAAGCAGACTAATGCATCTCTTTGTTGGCATAGAATCCATTTCTCCCCTTTATTATACTGGTGTAATTTGAGTGGAATCATTTAACATACCCATAACACAGGAGAAAAGTAGGCCTCAGACTTTCAATATGGCAATTTTTCTTTTATATTATGTGTGTGTGTGCATGTGTGTGTATGTGTAAATATATGTGCACATGTGTCTATAAATATCCCTTTTACTCCCTGAACTGCATTTTATGGAGTTCTTCTTTTTATATGCTATATATCTATATCTATCTACCTGGATAGCTAGCTAGCCAGCTAGATAGCGTATATAAAGAACTTACCGTATTGTCAGAGCCCCCAAGGTCTGGAATACCTGCCATTGGAGGTGGTTGAAGCACCTACTGTGAACGCCTTCAAGATAAATTTGGATGTTTTTCTTGCTGGGATCCTATGACTCCAGCTGATCTCCTGCCCCTGGGGCAGGGGGCTGGACTCGATGATCTTCCAAGGTCCCTTCCAGTCCTAATGTCTATGAAATATTGAAGGTTGTATATATATTTATGATATTGTTAACAGGCAAATAGTGCACATTTTCTTTTCAACCGCCATAAGATGCAGTTCAGGGAGTAAAAGACCTCTTTACGATAACCCTGACATGAGAACTTATGTAACATGAGAACTTATGTAACACGTCACCATATTTTCATATTGCAATATAAAATAGATAATAGGGAGTTTGTCATAGCTGCAGTAAACCTTAGATTTGATGTACAGCACACACAAAAGTAGCACAGTTCTACAGAATGCTGTAGAAAAACAAAAACAAACCCTCTGGTATTTTTCTTTATTATTAGAGAAATAAAGAGTTAATTAGCCTTGTAGTCTGAAGTCAGGCAGAAGGCCTGTCTTGCTTTTTGCCAGAGAAATAGCATGAGTTCTATTTTTCAAGTAAACAAGAGGAGAAAAAGGGGCCGTTTTATTCACTAGAAATTCTAAGTTCCATTAAGGATTTTAAATTCTCCCACTTTACTACAAACTGGCACTAGCATGTGTACTTTTCATGATAAGGAGCCATTTGCCACCATACCTTCTTTTTGCACACACCTTGAGAAGCCCAAGAGACTTGAGAGACCTTTCCTGATGGACTTCAGGACCTCTGTCAGAGCAGAGTTCCATCCTGCGCATTTTACGAAGTGCACAACTACCTTCCATAAGCCCTTCATGCATTACAAGATCTGTTGGGACTGAGCTAAGGGCTTCCCTCCACTTGTGAAGGGGGAGAGTGGGGAGGAGATTACATTACAGGAGATGACTACCAGAGTGCTAGCTTACCAGGGACTTTTTACAGACACCTCTAATATGAACCTGATTTTGTAACTGGCACCTAAATTGATACCGTACATACATTAGAAATAGACAGTAAATAAAAACAGATCTGAAGAGTGTTCTCAGGTCACAAAGCCCTCATTCACCTGCTTTATAGGCACAAATAGTCAATATGTCAACACAACTAAAGTAGCTTCCCATATATGGTAGGAAAACAGAAGGCATGAATTGAAGGCCACACTAAACATACAATAGCCACCTGTCTTAAAAAAATTGGTTAGACTCACTTTTGTTATAAATTTTGCTCTTCCTTGGCAATATGCAGCTTAGTAGCATTCGCCCGAAGTGGGTCAGGAACTGGCACATCTGTTTTCCCTATTAAGGAAAGGATTCCCTGTTTGGGGCCACCATAGGTCTCCCTGGTGGGCCAGCATGAGGAAGTGACATAAGTCAGAACCCCAGCTCTACTGCTAGGGTACTTCTGCAGTACCTTCAACAGTTTTTTATGGGAGGTTTCATTGTACCACTTGATAGTGGCATTATGGCTAGGGATAGAAAATGACACATAAACCAGTATAAGTGATCGGAAACCAGCTCAAGTGTGTAACACAACAGAAGTTCAGTGCACATAAACCACTTTCAAAATGGCTAAATCTGATTTAAGATGAACCTGGATGGATGTAGTATCAAATTTAACTGATTTAGCTTAAATTGGTTTATTGAACTTCTGTCCCAGATCCCTTCTGAAGTCAAGTTAACTCATACTACCCCAGCATCCCAGGATGCTTTGCACCTCCCCTACAAACCACCTTTGCAGGGTGGGAAGGTTAGTCTTGGCCCAAGCTGTCTGCTTCATCCAAGCAGGGATGTGTGCTCTAGTACCACTCCCCCAGCTTCTGGCCTGGGTCACTGTGGGCATGTAGCTGCATTTCTGGAGTTAACAGTGAATGTGTGTGCACTTGCTTATTGGTTCAATCTACACAGTTTAGACTAATCTGAGAAGATTGAATAAATTCAGCCTTGGACT
The DNA here is from genome assembly GCA_030014935.1 of Caiman crocodilus. Taxonomy (NCBI): domain Eukaryota; kingdom Metazoa; phylum Chordata; order Crocodylia; family Alligatoridae; genus Caiman; species Caiman crocodilus. The sequence goes on along the minus strand of JAGPOW010003395.1, from coordinate 8,125,602 downwards.
TTTTGACTGTCTGTGCTTAGCATATGGGACTTCACTTTTAAAGATTGCTTTAAAAAGTGCCTCGTACTGCCTCATTTCTGCTGTCAGTACAAGAGATGTGGCAAAACAATTCTAAATGTCAGAAATGCCCTAAATAGGTGTCTTCTGCCAAGAAGGAGAAAGGCCATAGTATAATAAACAGCTTTATTTCTATCCTTTCAATGACATACTACAGCTGCTGTTAAGTCCAAAAGATCCATCAGTCATTTGAACTTGTCACCCTGCATTTAACTTATGAGATAAGTATCATTTTACTGTTTGTTATTATAATCCATTGGGTACTAATGAACTGTTGCTTAGTCTCAGCTGTGACAGGTGTAGTCAGCTACTCCAAAAATTGATGTGCTCACACATTCAGCAGCACTTATACACAGATCAGGCTCCAGGATTTTAATTATCTGATGGTAACTGAGGCCACTGAGGTTTTCTCTGTGGAACTTCTGTAGGGAATAATTTGGAAGGCATTATTCAATCTAAGCTCTCAAAGGAGAAGCATGCAGATTCTTCTTATCCAAAACTGACATAAGAGCTTTCACAGCTCATGCCCACAGGGAAAAATTATGGTTATGAACTGGACCATATACCTACACACAAACTGCTTTGTCTCACCAACCAGGAAATTAGCAGAACGATCACTGGGAAATAGTCTGACCTCTCTCTTTTCTGGAAAGCACTCATACCCTTTCATTACCAAGTTATCCCTTCTGGCTTAGTGCCCCTTACAAAATACCACATATTTTCCTCTGAGTGTAGCGAGAGATTCACAGTAAAATTCATATTCTCCTCTGCTTATTTCATTTTGAATTGCACATACTGTGTTTTGCACTGCAAACTCATTTGTACCTTCAGGTTGTAAACTCAAGGAGCCCATGAGTAAAATTTTCAAAAGTGTCTTATGGCTAATATTTTTTAAAAGATTTAAAGCACTAACTTCTATTATGCCTTTAAAGAACTGGACCTGAAGGACTTATAAGCCTACATCCCATTAACTTTCAATAAGCCTTAATCTCCTAAGTTACTTAGACTCTTCTTAACTTTTACCATCTTTTTACTTTATTTTGTTTGACTATTGCACTGTCAACTAGGCTTATGATGCCATATAGATTATCTCTTAGTGAAACCACTTTCCAATTTTGTCACAATGAATTTTATTCAAATTAATTTTAATTTCTAACCAAAGGAATCACTCTTTGTCTGTTAATAGTTCTGGTAACTCCTTTGCTCTACATGTTTACTTGATGTTTCATTAACATAATGGAGATAAAAGGGAAGTAATTACTCCAACTGGTATTTAGTTAATGCTGTGCCTATTTCTTCCCCAGCTTTGATAAATGGCATTTTGTGCCTGAAAGGTTGTCTAACATTTCTCCCAACTATAAAGTTTGTCCAGTGAAAGATATTAGCTCCCCAACAAATCTGGCTTCTAATGAACATCACATTTTGCTTTAAGATGATAGCTGCACTCCAGTCAATTAACTTTTGTCTTTTCTCCATGCATGATGTACTGGTGTGCTTATACACTTTGCCATTTTCCTAGATTCCTTCCATTTTCTTGACAGAACTACTTGGAAAATCATGTTCCTCCTTCAAACTTGAGAAACAACTCACTTTTCAATTCTCACACAACTTCAAATAATGGTGTTGGGAATTGATTAGTTTTCAGATGGTTATTTGACTAGACACATTTATCACATAGAGATGCATATGGTACAAAAATGGGAAAGAGAAGTAAGAAATCCGAAATTCTGTTCCTGATTCTGATATGGGTATGCTAGGTCACGTCAGGATTTCTCTCAAGCCTTCATGCTTCAGTTTCCATGTATGTAATTTGGAAAACACTTAATTATTAATTAGCATTCAGCGGGGATAGATGTTGCTGTGAAGGTGGTAAGTGCTAAGTATAAATATGATCTATCCCGGTGTGATTATTCTTTAGCAACAAGCAGCCTTTCCTTGACTCAAAAAAGGGCAAAACAGTGTTCAGGATCTGGGAGAAGAAACACTGATTTACAAAATCCAGTCTAATGTTATGAGCAGCATCATGCAAAGCTATGTTTTTTTTCCTTCTTTATTCTCGGGATGCTGTTTTTGGCACTTTCAATAAACCTTGTAATTTCTGGAATGTACATTTTGTTTTACAGTTGTGGCTTTTGGTGGGGAAAGCAGGGCTGATGACTTATCAGCTCTGTGGCTGATTATTTCAGCCAGTTAAACTCAAACATCTGTTTCTGTAATAAAACATCAGCAAGAACAATGTAAATAATTTTTTCATTTCTATCTCTCCAAGTGCTTGAAAAGGCTGCTCACCTGCAGTCATAATTCTGGTCAGAAATAGATTGTATAGTATCTGAACAGATAGCATGCAACAAGACCAATTTCTAAAAGAGTAGAAAGGTTACTGGGGCATGAACTAAAAACTAGATCTTTTGGACCTCAAGTATCCCAAGGAGTCAAATTATTTAGTTTAGGTTGTACAAAAATGTTGCATGCAGTTCAGTGAATCAGGAAAACCCTTTCTAGTTTAACTAACAAGAACTACATTGACTTGTAGAATTATTTTATTTGTGCTCTGTGCCACATCTTTGACCTTTGTTAAAATGTTTCTCTCTCAGACCATTCTGGATCACTAAATCTTTTGTATGCTAAAGCAAATAAAGTCTGAGAATGGACGGGAAAGCCAATGGCTTTATTACAGTATTAAAACAATCTTAAAAAAAAGACATTACACTAGCTATACGAAATTTCACAGAAGGTAAAAAGCATGAACTTGTATTCACTATTTGAGCATGAAGACAAGTGTAATTTAATTTTTTAAAACTAGGCAATTTTACGGTAGTTTCTAGTAATTTGACTATTATAGATTAGATATGCAAATAACGGTGATGAGGTGCTCAAAGCAAAGTGGTAACTACAATCTTCACCTAGAGAGGTTTGCATAGAGGCAGTTGTCTCATGATATTGCATCAAATGAATGCTATAGCTATTATACACTTACATGATATGGAATATTTCTGTGTAGATAAAAAAAAAAATCTAAAGAAGGATACTACTTAATCACTTAGCTGCCTATGCTGCTTCCACTAGTCTGAAAATTGTCACGCAGTTCAACAGGAGTAATTTGGCTCCAAGAACAGAAAACGTACATTTTGCACAAAGCAGTAAATAATTTGAAGACAAAGGCGATGAATAAGGTCCAGTCCTACAAGAATGTTGGCATGCTATTCCATGACTGATCTTTAAAATGTTCCAGCAAAAGCTGACTTATCTCTCTTCGAATTGTTTCCTTCAACTCCTTATACTGTTGCTTTGAGCTGGCCAATAGCAGTATTCATTAATTTTCAACTATAGCATCATTATTATCATTCTACAGTACACATATATGTTGACATACTTATAAAGTACTAGTTCAGTAAAGCACTTGCTCTTAAATTCTTTAGATTCTTTCCTTACTTGCTACTTTGCTATTTGATTCCAACTCCAAACCTAAACCAGCTCACAGTACAACAACTCTCAACATTACTTTAAGCCCCCAATAGCCACTGATTTTTCATTCTTCTCATCTACAGTGTCACCTCCACAATTTTGACCTGCTGAACCTTTAGCTCCCATTGGTGGGCCTCATTGCTTAGACTGTCTTCTTCACTAAACTGCTACAGGATGCTGACATTCTTTCCTCTCTGGAGGAATTACAGGACTCAATAGATACTTAAATCTACCCTAAAATCTAAGCTTTTAAGGCTGTAGTAGTAATATTCAGTGGACCACTTTGTAGATTGAAGTGACCCTAGCTCTCGAAACATGACCATAAGTGGGACAGTGAACAGTCATAGGAAGTTAACTAATTAGTCCATCTTTTAAAAAGATACTAATTTTATACTTGGAAGAGATACCCAAAACCATACCTGGAAACTGAATTTCTTTACAGAGGCACTATTGCTTGGAGATGGGAAGCTAAATAAATTTCAGAGGCCCTTGATTCTATTTGTGGTTGAACCGCTGTGCGACCTCAGGCAAATCACTTCATTTCTATGGCTCCCACTCTTCTCCACCACCCTACTTTTTCTATGTTGCCACGACTTTGCCGATGTTGCTTATTGATTTTGTAAATTCTTTGAGGTGGGTCTTTTCTCCTACCATGTGCTTTTACATTCTACTGGGGTCCCAGTTTTGATTGGGATGGCTAGGTGTACTACTTTGTAGTACAGATAAAAATCTATTTATGGACAGACCAGTGTAACATGGATAGCTGCACCACTTCTGTGCAGTATCCCAATAGGGTTCCAGTACCCTAGTTTGCAGAGACCATGTCCAAAGCAGAGGACATTTGTTTTCCAATACCCACCAATTACCAGGTTCTGACTATAATTACATAGGATTAACTTTGAACATCCTTTGGCCATTACAATTCTGTCTCATTGCTGAAATTGTCCAGGTAAAACTGGACAATGTGGCATTTTTTACTTCTTCTGTGTTTATGCAGAACCTAACACATCATATGAGATAATCAGAAACAGATCATCAAATAAGATTCTTGCCTGCTGAGTGCTGGGATTAAATCACTTCACATAAAATAGTGTGGAACCATTAGATAGTAGCTATTTTCTACCACTACCAACCTGTTCAGCTTTGGTTTTTTTTAAAACAGACAATACAGAGATGAAAGAGTCTGTCTTCAATAACGTGTACCATCCATTCCTTCAGTCTCTTTTTTTCAGGTCACATATTTTGTTTGCAATCTATCAAAAAGACTTTCAAACGGCCGTAGTGAAACAAAAAAGTGCTATCACTGAAAGCCATATTTCATGTAAAAAGACAAAAGGAAAATGACAATGTAATATCACTGGGTGGCTGGTAGGAGTCTACAATATGTTAAGAAGAAAAAGCACATTAAATATTAAAGTGGGCTAATTAAACATCCATTATATTTCTAAGTCACATAATTTTGATACCCCAACCAAGGTTTACATACAGTATTTATAAAATCTTATATCACAAAATGTCGTATGCTGTTACACACAAGATTTCTCTTCCACATAAAGGCAAAATTGTTTCTGGCCATACCAAATAAAACACCACTGATGTCAGTGGACTGCACAACATGAAACTGAGGACAGCTTGTTGCTGAAAAGCTATTTGTGCACCAATATCTAGTGTGGCAGACTGGAACTGCATGTAAGAGGCCTTGGCTGTATTTCATATTTGAGTTTGCTTTCATCTCTCCTTGAAAAATTAGAGAGGAACAACTTCCAGAGTCTTGTGAACACTGTGTATACATCAACAACATGGTTTTTTAATCCTTTCATAAATAAGTCAGAAAACATATGTTATCTGGTAATTGCAAAGTTGGCACTAAAAATATGAACAGCCCCCTTTTCATCACTAATGAAATGTCACTTCCAAGGAAAACAGCTCTTTAAACAGAGACAAATCAGAGATGCCAGAGTTTAGCTTTTGAGAGTTATTGTATGAATGGTCTGAACAGAGATCTACCTAGAATGTGTCCAGTTTTGGTGACAGAATATGCATATATCTCAGCAAGAGAGCATAATAAGGCACTAACGTGTATCTGTTTTACTTATTCCTGTGAATGACTAATACAGAGAAAACATTTCAATAATGGATTTAAATTGTAATAAGATTTGAATGGACAAAAAGGGTAATAATTTATACTTTCACTCTGTTCTTTTAAAGGCTAGGTAGGTTATTAACATTTTTACTATATAATACTTTTACTCGTGTATTTTCTATATAATACTTTGCCTAGTTCCACATTTTAAGTACAGGAAATTCCGCAAAAGAGTGAATGTACTGTGGTGTAATGAATATTGACTTTTCCAGTTAACCAGCTATACTGGAGGACAGAACAAGGCTCTACAGAACATGTCTGTGACCTGATATACTGGCCCATGTGTAATACAGGACTTAGGCACAGAGTGTGTAAGGGAACTACGCCAACATTAGCTAAGAATCTTCCCTGTTGCTTTGAATAAGACTCTTGGGGGTGAAATCTTAAAGTGGTGCCAGGGATTTGGCATATGATTCCATTGAGGTTAGTGTGATTTATACAGCCAAATCCCTGCACAGCACTCTGAATATTTACTCCTTAGGCTATTTTCATATATTAGTTTGCAGTTACAGTTTGTTATTAATCATGTTACATTAGTCTCTCTGTACCTCTTTTCTCAATCTGTAAAGTGGGAATAACAAATTTCCACCTTTCTATATACTTTGGAATTCTCAAATGAAAAGCAGCATACATTGAGTGCAAAGTACCATCAATATTACCCTTAATGCAGTCCATAGGCAATCTGGAGTCACTCAGCTTTCCCTGAATGAGTAAAGCGCCTTCTAAAAGTGCTAAGGAGGACATTATAAATATTCAAATCAGTAAGGTAACTAGGGCAGGCAACTAGGGCACCAGGCATAAGAATGGCATTTGCCACTCCTGCTCCTGCTATGGCTGCAGCCAGTCTGACCATCCTCTCCAGCCCCACTGCCAACCATAATGCAGACCTGGTTGTTATACATCTAGTTCAGATTTTTACAATATTTGTGTTCCCCACAGCAACCTGACTTTTGCATCAGTCATAGGGAAAAACTCAATGGGCTCATCCAAACAAGTGGAAATGTGTGTTTGCTACATAGCAGAATGAACTCTCACAGCAAAAAATATAAAGGACAGGCAATAAGGAGCACATTTTTCACAGAACAACTATTCCCTCTCTGACATCACTATTTACATACTTAAGGGAAATCTAACTAACACCTTTAAAAGGTGAGGTTGCAAACAAAAATTAATAAGCTAGTTGCACACTAAGTACCAAGGAATAAATACTGGTATTAGTTTCATGGCATATTATAATTTACCTGACGCCTGAATTCTTTCCACACCTGAAAAGTGAGAAAGACACTTTCTCCCTTTTGATAGGCTTGGGCCTTTTAGTAATCAGTTTCTTTTCTTATGCTAATTGTGTCTGCTACTCCTGGGCATTTCTTTCACCCCTGCTTCCACATCTGTTCTTTACTATGCTGTGCCTGGTTTGCTCTGGTCAGACCTGATGAAGAATGTCTTGCATTTAAAAGCTTGTCTAACTCCGATCCCAACTACCTAGTTGGTCCAATAAAAGATATCACCCCCAAGAAATTCTTGCCTCTCATAATTTCTGGACTACCATGGCTACAATGTCACTCTTACACTACCTTATTCATTCAGCATATGGCTTTCCTCTTAGTCTGGCAAATTTGGCAGGTATTGTGAGGCAAGGATAATTTAAATGCTTGAACCTGGGGGAGGTGAGGAAGAGAAGGGGAAAGAGAGTTTATACTATCAAAATCAAACTTCTGCCTAGGGCTAGGGGTTGTCCAACTGGCAGCCCATGGGCTACACATGGCCTATAGGGATTGTTAGCACAGCTTCCAAAGTCATGGCACTGGTGTAGCACTGAAACCCAGAGGGCGAACGCTGCCACTACTTGCCCCATAGGCAAGGGCCTGCCACTGAATCCAGGGTCTTTTTGTCACTGCTGACCAATGCCTAGGAAAAATGGTATTTACTATCCCCTAAAATCCCTGGAACCATGTTAAGATTTCACTTGCAATCATTTTATTTAAATCAAGCATGAAAATTCAGAGTTAGTGTTGGCCTTAGTGTCCTGGACACTCCATGCCCAAACTGTTTGATACAATTCACCAAGTTACGGGAGTACTCTCTGAATCCCTGTTCTTTCCTGCAGAAGTGAGTAACCTGGGGATGAATACTCACCTGCAAGCAAGCTGAATCTCAATTCCATTCATACTGAGTTAATGCAAAAAAAAATCCTCCTCCTCCCTAGGGCTTGCCTTAATTTTTTTTTTTTAAATCTACTTAAAGAATATTACTTTGAGGTTCTGAAAAGCTTTCTGTTCCTAGGGTTATTCATGCAAAGTATTCTATCAGACCCGGAGTCCCTGCTGCGTCAAAGAAAGAGGCATAAAACCTTTCCTATTCCTAGACTGGTGCTACTCTTCTCTGCCTGCTGGCTGCCTCATCCTGCAGCTCTCTGTAGGGTCCAGAGCCAGTCATATGCCCTTACTCTTGTAGCTCCCACACAGCTAGTCAGGTCCAAGACTAGCTTTACTTGCTGACACAGTTTTCACACCAAGTGCCGTATAATTATATACTTGGAATTCATGTGTATGTTATCTGTACTTAAGATACTGTGTACCTGCTTCCAGATTAGCACCATGAAACAATACAAGCCTATGGGATTGAGATATCTCCACAAGTACCATTATTATTGGTATAAATACCATGAATAATTACCATAAATAAGTTACCATAAATACCATAAATAATATGGTAGATTACCATAAATAATATGGTACTTCACAAGTACCATATTATTTACAATTCCTTCAGACAATTTAATTTGAGGCACTTTTCTGCTACCATCATGTTTTATTAAAAGATATCAAATTGTGATGAATGACAACATTTTTAAACCTGACATTGGGTCTCATGTATGACTTATTAAATAAAATGGTATGGCATCATGTTCGTCTAGTCTGTGAACTGCTAGTTCTTGCTGGGATATTATTGGTAGGCTCTCTCAAGTACACATATAGGATTAGGTCAAAACCACTGACTGCAACTTGCAAAAGATAAAATCCCACATCCATAAAAGGATTTAAGTGTGATGACATTCAACATTGTAATGCCTACGTTTTAGAAGAAAATCTGGCTTTTGATGAAAACCAAAGTCCTGAGTGACTTACTTGGGTTGCTTATTCAAGTCCTCAGGACCATTAGGCATCTCTTTTTAGGAGCCACAGAACCCAGTATACTGAGTTGGGAGCCACCTAAACTAGCCAATAAGCAAATATTAAAGGCAAGGCTGTTTCTCAAATCCTGCTCCTCTCCAGGGTGTGTAGTCACTTCTTCCCACTCAGAGCTCACAACCTTCCTTTGAACGTAGGTGCCCATGACCTTTCCCCCCGACCCAAAAACCTGAAATAGGGACACTAGCCTCTTCTAAAATGTCAGAAGAAGGCATATCCTGTGCATTCTCATGCTTTCTCTTACATAATGTCTGAAAGCTTAAAGCACTCACCCAGGTACAGGAAACCCCGGTTTCATTTCCCCCTCCTTCAGAAGGGATTCAAACAACACAACCATTTCTCTACTTGAAAGATTAGAATTATTTTCATGAAGGGTATTCTTATGAGACACCCTAGCTGCTAGGAGACTGCACAGACCTTGGAGGCCAGGAGGAGGAGGTCACAAAACTTCAATGAGTGGAAAAATGAGAAAAAAAAAAGATCTAGAGGTGGAACTGTGTGCAGACAATTGGAGCTTTGCTTTTGATTACATGGGGTTAGAATTCCAGCAAGCAACCTCATTAAAACCCAATTCAGTAAATACATTTCAGATGATTTCTAGCCACAGATGAAGCTAAATTGATAAAAATAATTCTTAGTTTAATGTTGGCAAAAGTATGGAGGGAATGGAAGCCTGGGACATATCTTATGGTTACATCCCAAACTGTCTGATTTGGGGCCAAACGATCACTAGCAATAGAAGAAAGAAGCTATTTCATTCTGAAGATATTTTCATGAAGACAACCCTTTTCTAGACATAGGCTTTCTATAAATGCTATTACTTGCATGGTGATACAGCATTTTTTTAAATAGAAACTTATTTGAAATATTTTATTACCCAAATTATGCAGCAAAAACAATCTTCAAATTGAAAGATAACATGGTTATGAGCAAACAACCAAACAAAAAAAAGCTAAAAGATGCAGGATCTTATCCCGTGCCCTTGAAGATACAGGCAATATCTTCTAAGGCTCTGATCCTGTAGTGGACTCTTGAGAATTTATGCCTACCAATGAAGGTACCATATAGTCAAAAGAAGTCCTGCAGAAATGGTGATCAGCCTGTGGGGCATAAGTTGCAGGTCTAGCATAGGACCAAAAGCCAAAAATCTGTACTTAGTCGGATAGTTTGCAGTTCACATGCAACCAAAGGCAAATCCAGGAGAGTGTAGTGGTGCAGCTGTACCTCTTGCCCTTTGATTCCTGGTCCAGTGGAGGCAGCATTTCTATTCAGGCAGCACTGATGGAGTTAATTGTCTTCATGGTTCATTATAATTTACCTGATTTCTTCTAAATGCCATTCCAAAAGTATTAAAGGCCCTCTCTCCTTTTAAATGGTCCTGATGTTCACCTAATCAAAAGTAACTTTTCTTCTGCATTTCTTCTGTCTGCTAACTGCTCCTGGTAGTGTGGCTCCTATTTCACAACCCTGCACACTGTTTTTAATTCTGGCTAAAAACATTAACTCAGGTGTGGAAATAACTTTCAGTGAAGCACTGGATACACTGTCAAGATGTTAAAAAAGGCTAGATTTTGTTTTATGAATCTGAAAAGGAAATGCCCGTTTAATTCTAATGGCTGCAGAACTAATGAAACAACATATTTTAATTCTTTTTGCCTGGTTTTCTTTGTGCATTAATTGTTTATGTCATATATTATGTATATTCTTATACCTTTATATTTGTTTTTGCTCTGATCTTTAACTAAACAATGTAGTCCTAGGCCACTAGTTTATTTCTAAATCTTCTAGGTTCTTTTCAACTTGAAAAAATATGCTGCATTATATAGGATGATGTGCTATACCATCTGCACCCCTTTTTCAAAATCCTAGATCTGCCTATGCATACAACTTCTAGACATCTGAGCAAGACCTCTCTTCTCTTCCACATTCTTCTCTGTGTTGGTGTCAACAATGAAAATGCAAGAGGCAAGCATTTTTGTGGGTAATATCTTTTATTGGATCAACTGTATAGTTGGGAGGGACATACGTAAATTTAAATCCCATGCTCTGTAGAGTACACTGGTACCTGAAATCTTATCTATATCCCCCCCTAACTATATAGTTGGTCCAATAAATGCTATCACCCATAAAAATCTTTGCCTCTCACTGTTCCTGGATGAACATGTCTACATCAGCCCAAAACTACTACAATGCAAATGAGAATTCAGGGTCAGATTCTGAAAATGCAGGTGCTTGGATCAGAGAGTAAAGGGCCCTGTAACATGACAATATTGGATACAATATCTGATGAACTATCTTCTTGCACAAGGACTCTTACAGTATGGAGCTCCATGCTAGGTCCCTATTATCCATATCATTAATCTAGCCATGCATGGGGAGGCAAAATACTAACATTGTTAACACAGTTATACATTCAGACAGTGGTTCAAATGTTTTAATCAGCATGGCTCCAAAGTCAAAGAACAGGTGTCACTTCCCTTGCACCAGTTTTACCAGCTTCAGAAAATTATTGCTTAGTTCCACAGCATAAGGAAAGTCACGAGCAGATCTAATCCCTTTAAAATAGTGAAGTTGCTGTTCAGCTACACAGATGTAACTGACTTCCTTGGAGTTAGCCCAGATTTGCCTGAGTGTAAATGACAGGAGAATCTGACCCACTATCTAAAAATTATAAATGAAACTGTGACAGTATTTAACTGCAGAAAAATTGCCAGGAGCAGTTATTCCCTACCACGCTCATCAGTTTTGATTCATTCCTTGTAATCTGGATTTTCCATCACTGCACTTTTCAAACCTTTGTCTCCTTTATCTCCTCCACATGCAATACTCTTTCTCTCACCACATGATTTTCTTACAAATGCTGTTACAGGAATAATAATCTTTGCTCTCAACTGAAAATCAAGCACTCTAATGCAGTCCCAGGGATCTTTCTTGCTATTTAATTTATAAGCCCCTTTAAGTTGTGCTCTCGCAGCTGATGATATTAGCTAGTAGTAGGTCTGGGCTGAATTACAGTTTCTTGTGCTTAGTCAAGGGCTATGCATTATTGTAGTGCTGTTTTTCATGTAAGCATTCTTAAGCCTGTAACAAGTTTTGGGCACATAATACAGTTACTTTTGTTGCAAACAGTGGAGTCCAGCCTTTACAACATTTGTCCAGCTGGTGGGAGCCAAACTAGTTGAGGAATATATGGATAAATATTCACATCTTTGTTTATTAGAAACAACTACTTGTAGTCATGTTCTCGACTTCCACCTGCAATAGCAGGATTATTCCAGCTTCATATGATCCTTAGGATGCATAATGAGTATTACTGATTTAAAAGCTGGTGTTAAAAGTAAAATTGTACAAATTTAAAACAGCCACAAATATTTATACAGATTTTTAAGAAACACAACTTCTGTGTTCTGCATTCCTCCAGATTTGTCTAGGTTCAGCAGCTGAACCAAAACATTTCAGTGCAAGAAATTCACTTCAGTTTGAATTGAATTTAAAACATTCAGTTTTTCTTCTCAAAAGAAAAATAATGTTTTATTTTGTGTTGAATTAAATATTCCATTTAGCCCAAAGCAAACACTTCATCTGGGGGTATTTCTAATAAAATCAGTGGAAATGAAAGGCTACATTCACAAAAAAAATTGTTTCCAAGTGTTAGGCATTCCACTAGGATCCATCCGTCTTCAGCCTTAAGGGCATTCCAGCCTATACATCTCAGAAAAGTGTCCTAGGAACCGGACTACTCTAGGCTGAAATGCTCTCAGTGTTTCTTGCGGATGCTGTCCACCTTTGTATAACTAGAAGTTTATCAGCACAAGGAGCAGTAACCTGGTAGCCCAGCTTCCCAGTGTGTTGTAAGCATCAAGCTTCTTCCTTGCCTCAAAGCGGAACAGCTGAAAAGGTGGCCCTTAAGAAGAATACACTTACAGCCTGACAGGTAAGGCAGTAACCTGAGAAGTTTGAAGTTAAAGTTCAAATCTTCTCTCTTTCTGACTTAGGGCAGATATTTCTGGAAAATCATAGAAAAATAGGGTTTGGAAGGGGCCTCAGGAGGTCATCTAGTCTAACCCCCTGCTAAAAGCAGGACCATCCCCAACTAAATCATCGCAGCCAAGGCTTTGTCTAGCCAGCTCTTAAAAACCTCCAAGAATGGAGAGTCTACCACCTCTCTGAGTAACTTGTTCCAGTGCTTTTTTCCTTGAGAGAAAGTTTTTCCTAATATCTAACCCAAACTTCTCTTGCTGCAAGTTGAGACTATTGCTCCTTGTTCTGCCATCTGACACCACTAAGAACAGGCCAGCTCTACCGTCTTTTGCAACTACCTTTCAGGTACTTGAAGGCTGCTATTAAATCCCCTCTCATTCTTCTCTTCTCCAAACTAAATAAATCCATTTCCCTCAGCATCTCCACATAAGTCATGTCCCCCAGCCCACTAACCATTTTTGTTGCTCTCTGTTGTACTCCCTCTCATCCTTTCTGTAGTGGGTACCCCAAAACTGGACACAGTACTCCAGACATGGCCTTACCAGCGCTGAATAGAGGGGAAGAATTACCTCCCTCAATCTGCTGACAATGCTCCTACTACCGCAGCCCTGTATGCCATTAGCCTTCTTGGCAACAATGGCACACTGGTGGCTCACATTCAGCTTATGTCCACTGTAACCCCCAGGTCCTTTTCTGCAGAGCTGCTGCCCAGCCAGTCAGCCTCCAGCCTGTACTGTGCATGGGATTGTTCTATCCTAAATGCAGGACTTTGTACTTGTCCTTATTGAACCTTATGATATTTCTTTTGGTCCAATCCTCCAATTCTTCTAGGTCTCTCTTATCTTAGCCCTACCCTCCAGCATATCTGTTACTCCCCACAGGTTGGTGTCATCTGCAAACTTGCTAAGGGTGTAGTTTTCTGGATCTTCTT
>JAGPOW010003395.1:8058859-8099283 GCA_030014935.1 Caiman crocodilus | reverse complement strand
CTTGAGAGAGTCCAGAGAAGAGCCACGCGCATGATCAGAGGTCAGGGAAGCAGACCCTACAATGACAGGCTGAGAGCCCTGGGGCTCTTTAGCCTGGAAGAGCACATGCTCTGGGGTGATCTGATGGCCACCAATAAGTTTATCAGGGGTGACCACCAGTATCTGGGGGAATGTTTGTTCACCAGAGCGCCCCAAGGGATGACGAGTAGGTCGAATGGTCATAAACTACTACAAGACCATTTCAGGCTGGACATAAGGAAGAATTTCCTTACTGTCCGAGCCCCCAAGGTCTGGAACAGCCTGCCACCGGAGGTGGTTCAAGCGCCTTCATTGAACACCTTCAAGAGGAAACTGGATGCTTATCTTGCTGGGATGCTATGAGTGCAGCTGACTTCCTCCCCTTTGGGCAGGGGGCTGGACTTGATGACTTTCTGAGGTCCCTTCCAGCCCTAATGTCTATGAAATCTATGAAATCTATGAAGTGGGACAGTGGACGTCAATCGTACTTGTGTACAGTCCCAGGGCAAAAAGCTTTTCCCCAGGATAAATGCAATATCTGTTTACCATTTTACAGTAATAATCATTTACACCAGGTATGGGCAACCTGCAGCATGTGTGCTGTAAGTGGTATGGACAGCTTTTGTTTGTGGCACATGGCAGATCAGGAAGGGGACAGGCATCACAACAGCAGACAGGGCAGGGGGCAGAGAGCAGAACAGCAGATTGGTAGGGGAAAGGGATCAGAGTGTCAGTCAGGAAGGGTTCAGGGTTAATTTGTGGTCCTTCCAAAAAGGTTGGTCCCCACTGATTTTGATTCATACTATAAGGCCACAGACAAAATCCTGCTTAAGAAAAAAACAGTCCATAGAACTACAGGTAAGCAACTTTTTAATTCTTGTAAGTATGGCTGACCAAAGCTCATTTGCCACTATAGATAGAGAAGAGTCCCATCCTTCCACCTTAAGGCTGCGTGTTCACACTACAGCTATACCTACCGTCATAAGAGCTGTCCCTAGGGTATGGTGAATCTGGGTGACTATCCCATGGCCTACACTTTGAGGGGGGCCCGCGGAGCCAAATGGAGCAGCTGCAACCCCTCCTGTAGGGCCCACCTGGAGCTGGTGGCTCACTCCTGTGCTGCAGAAGAAGCATGGAGACCCCCTGCCCCCCACATACCCTTTGTGAGGCCCTGCGCAGCATTAAGGGGGCCCCGCACAGGCTGATTTGCCCCAGGCCATGCACCCTCCAAGGTCAGCTCTGACCATTGTTTTCCCATTTTCCCCAGGTTGTTTTTATTTCATTCTGCAAACACTGTCTAATCTCCTTACCAAACTTCATATAGGTAGTATTTGCACAGATATGCTTTGTGAACGCTTTTTTTTCATAATGAAATGAATAAAAAAATTGATTCTGGCTTTTACTTAGCCTGTCCTCTGCTAAAATGTAATGACCTGTCCCTTGCCCAGGAAATGATGGGAAATGGTGTCCTAGGATTCAAGTGATAGCTCTGGTTCCCTATGCATCTCATGCACTTTGAAGTCATGGTCAGAGCAAATAACCAGTGAAATGAATGAGTTAATTTAGCACTACAAGTATCTAGTGATTTACTAAATTGTAACTAAATTATGTATACAGGATGTAAGGCATAGAAGGGATTAGCATGTTTATTATATATGGTTTAATCATTAAATTCATTCTGAGGTTAAATTTCTTCAGGCGCATCAAAAAAACCCCCATAGCTTAAAAATGAAGTGCGTCTGACAGCAAACACCACTGTGACAGGCAGATGGAGTTGATCACAGAGCAGTAGTTCAATGAGGTGATAGCATATCCACCATCATGTTGAGCATTTGTCCTACACATATTACCACAGTTATATTGATAGCATAGTTCAGTTATGTTCAGTGACAGGTTTGAGCTTTATATACAATGAAAAATTGTGTGGATGTTATTTATCAATGGATTAGCAACTTCCACAGTGAAGCTTAGTGACATATCTAAGCTTTGTTATTCTGTACATCTGGATATCCCAAAGACCTAGTCCCCCCACCCAAGACACATGCCGTGTCCTTTCACCATTTTTTGTAAGATAAAGACTGGAGATTAACAAGGATTTAGGACTGCAGAGATGAGTCAATCTCTTTGACTTGGGAAAAACTTTAATACAATTTCTCTTTCTATAGCCTCCACAATGAAACCAGAGTTTTCTGGCAGAAATGGTGACTCCATTCCACTTCTGCCATTTTCTCTGTGACCATAACTAAGTTATCTATCTTCTCTGCACTGCACTTCCTCCAGTGAGATGGTGATTAAACTGCCTATATTTATACAGTACAGGCAGTCCTCAACTTACAACGTTTCAACTTACAGTGATCCGCACTTGCAGAGCTCCACCAGTTACAACCATGGTATTACTTACAGCACTGGATCCTCACACTTACGGCATGACGGCAACTCAGGTGGTGTACAACCATCATGCTGTAAGTGTCATAAGTGCAAAGACCCACCATCGTAAGTAATAACATGTTGTAAATGGCAGAGTGCCGCATGTGGAAATCGCCATAAGTGGCCTTAAGGCTCCCCAAAAATCTCCCCAAAGAAGCCCATTGCATGACCCTGGTGAAGGTGTTCCTTCACCTTCTGATTAAATAAAATTAAATAGTTGATTTAAATGTGGTGTTTATGGTCATTTCTATAAAAAGTTGGGCAACAGGCCCTTGGTCAGGAACGTAACCCCCTACCACAACATTGTTTTTATGGGAAAATCAGATTTGACTTACATCTTTTCAACTTACAGAACCTTTTCCAGGATGTGACGTTGGGACTTGGAGTTCCCTAGTACCTTCTTGTGGGCCACCCCAGCCACCCGTCTTTCCTGCCACGACTTTGATGGAATATAAATTTTTTTGAAGGAGGGTGTCCAGTGTAGATCTAAATACCGTAGGCGCGTCTCCGAGGGGTACTCACGAACATGCGGTCCGATGTTCCACGAGGCTCCACCACACCTACACCTTGTCCACTCACCAACCGTTCACTTGTTGGTTCATCAGTCGTGATATCTTGGTCCAGTGGTATCGGGATCCTTCTTGATTGAAGTTGTTTGGATCAGTTGGATTAGTTGACCAAGAAAGAATACTTCCTATTTTAAACTTTTTTTCCTTGCTTTAGAAAAAATACTCTGCCGTCCCAGAAAGACTTGCTGGGGCAGAGTCTTGCTCTGGCTGGCTTGCAGTAGTAGGCTTCACCAAAGATCCAGGTATTACATGAAGCTCCCCCAGCCACTGTGCTGGGAGCGCTTTTCCAGTTAGCAGGGCAGACTCTTCAGGAGCTGCAGCATCAGCTTGTTGCAGTCTCCCCTTCTGCTCTCTCTCACTCTCTATATCCCTCTCCTCTTCACTACCACCCTGGCCGCAATGCCTGCTGGGGCTTTTAAACTTTCCCGTGGCAGCTGATTGGCTCTGCTTTCCCGCCTGTTAACACTAGCCACTTAAATGAGCAGCATGGAAGCGGCTCACGCGGCCGCACTGGCGTCTGCCGCAGTTGCTGCTGCCGTCCTTCTTCTCCGTGCCTTATCTCATCAGGTAAGTGCTTTTTCTTCTCTTTTACGGACCCTGCGGGTCCTTCCGGTATTCCTACTGGCGGTGCGTCGCCGTCACACAGGAACATAACCCGCTATAAGTGTCGACTGTCACCTCACCTGAGTAGAGACGATCAAAACTTGGCATTGCCATTCCATGGATAACCTGATGTTCCAAAAGTTTCAGAATAAATTAGAAATTTTGAAAATCTCCATGGAAAGGCAATTCTGAAAAAAAAAAAAGAAAGGTAAATTTTCCCATTGCATTTTTTTTCCAAAATAAAATGACACAGCTGGTTATACCCAAATTTGGGAAGACAATGCTATAAGGATAATTTAAGAGGCTTGTACCAAAGTAACAATGTTGTCTGGAGAGAGCTGGCTGTGGGCAGTCAGTCAGGAGCAAGGGCTCCAAGCAGTCGTGTGCTCAGATTGGACTCCCAGTTAGATACCTCTCCTTTGTTTTAGTGTATTAATAAAATTAGTCTGTCCCTTTAAGGTGATTATGACTGAACCCATGACACATTGACCAAAAATGGGGAGCCAGGAAGGCCCTGGCTTCAGTTCCCAGGAAGACTGGAAGCCCTAGGAGCTCTGGCTCTGGAATGACAGACTTCCCAGTAGCACATCAGAAAAATTGCCAAGAAATTACATTTCCAATGAAAGTTCCTTGAGACTAAACTATTTTTATAAGAAGTATTTTTCCTCCTTTATTTCTTTTTCTCTTTTTTTAAGGCAAAATTGTTTCTTCAAAAACTCCCTTCTAGCTTTATTTCTGACCCCAACATTGCACTACTGCTGCACAATGCCAGACATTCGGGGCCTTGCAAGTCATCTTTACAGCAGAGCAGAAAGCAGTGACATGGAGCTGGAATATATTATTCTATGTGTAACTTTTTTATTTTTATCAGTCCATGCACACAATTCTCCTTAGTAGAACTCAGCTCACATACCAGGATCCATTTGCTTCCTACATTGCTTCCAAGTACAGGTTTCCCTCACTTAATGCTGTACATGCATTCCTGGAAAATGGCATATAACTCAAATTTGCATAAAAGGAATCCACGTTACAACGTTACAAATTGGAATATATTCCAAGACTTCAACTGTACTAACCCCCAGTCCCATTTCTACCACTTTTACAAGACAATTTTGGTACTCACCAACAGTGGGCACAAGCACAGCATGGTGGTGAATGTTACTATAATAGAGATGGCAACTACACAGACGACGAGCAAGGAGCACAGATCCACGCAGGAGACTATATTTCAGTGCATGTCACTCCCACAATGCACTGCACAAAGCAGCTGACTGCAGGCTTCCACCACACCAATTGCATACAAGTGAATTAACCTCAAATATAACAAATATTTGGTATAAAAAAGGGTCATCGCATAAGAGCGAATTTGCACATACAGAACCCATATAAAGCAAGGGAAACCTGTATAGAGAATAAAACAGAAAGTGAAATTTGTTATTAGTTACAAAAGAGAGAAAAATAAGTGTGTCTTAAAAGGCTTGTGCTTTTCTCCTAGGTTAAGACAATCTATAAACTGTAAAAAGCAAAATCCAGTAATGTCATAATATTACTATTGCTTATTTAGTAAGAATTTTCACACACACCAGGGAAGTGTGCACTTGCAGATGTGAGCAACTCCTATATGACATCACTGAGAAGTGTGTATCTCATAATGGATAAGCAATATCCCAGACATGGGCAACTGGTGCCTTGTGAGTTGGGGGTGGGGGAGCACCAGATCACCAACTGCAGGGGGAAGGGTACTGATCACTGAGCCCAACATCACCTGCGACAGAACCAGAAGCGCACTTCTGCTGGCACTTCTGGTTTTGCGGCTGGCGTTTCCAGGGGGTGCACGTGCACCCACATGCACCCCCTATGCGTTGCCAATCATCCCAGAGGTTTAATATGGCTATTAATCTAGAAGGGAAGTTTCTGAATTTTCTCTCATACCACACTCTATTAAGTAAAAAACCAAATTATTTGTGGGAGGTAAAACATAGAGAAAAAGGTTTTTCTGGAGTCATGGCCAATAGGTGACACAGTCAGTCCTCCTGGAAACCCAGTGTCTAGGATGCATGGGATCCCAGGAGACAGTCTGGATGAAGCAGAAGAAACTTTCTGATGTAACAGAACAATAACAAGGATAGGCCCTAGACCCTTGCAAGGGAAGAAGCAAGACTATTACTTCTTTACAGTATATAGCTCTTTATATAAGCTCCTGTAAATAATAAAGTGTTGGTTCCACACTATAAGCTTCATTAAGATAGTACAGCCTTAGTACCGCTGCTCACTTTCTAGGAGCCAGCTGGAAGTACTCAGGATGTGCGACAATTAACACTGGACTCAGCCTCTTCTGTTTTCAGGACCGCAGAGAAGCGGCATCCATGTTGTCACAGCATCTGCTTGCTTCTATGCCTTTTAGCTTCTATTCATGGAAGAGAAAACATGTTCCCCACTTAAAATGCATACTCCAGTCTTGGAGGACTGATATTTTGGGCTGGGGAAGGTAGGTATGCAAGTAAGTGCAGTATAATATTTGTTGACTGCACTCCTCTATAGTTTACGTCTGGATACACTGCTTGAATTTTGAAGGTGTGGGTATAGATAAGTGACAAAAAGACTGTCTAGGAATTCGTTTTTCCAGTTTGGTCAGGAGGTTTACAACATCCTTGAGCTAAGAATACATTGGTTTTTAGCTGAACCTAGAATTAGATCAGCTCCCAAGACTTTAAAAGATTCATAATGAATATTGTCAGAAGTTTGTTGTCCTGACTTTATAGTACTTTGTTTTTGTCATTGTTAATTTCAGAACTCCCCAAAATTCAGACACCATAAAATCTAGAGCTGGAAAGGAGACTTAGTAGGTCATTTATTCCATGTCTCTGCCAATGCAACATTGTTGTCTACTGAATCCTTAGATGACCTGGATGATATTAGCATTCTGAAGCAATGCTCATCACTGGCATTGTGCCAGATAATAAAGCAATTTGTAGGGAAGATTTATTGCTTTCTCCTCATTCCCTCTGCCCCTCCCCTGTAAGCTTCACATTCATCAAAGTTAAGTCCTGCTTACCAATCATTTTGAGCCAGGATTCAAAAACTGACCTGATCAAAACCAATGTCAACCTGTAATCAACGATAATTCCAGGAAGATAAAAAAGAAATGGTGACTGTGGATGAAAAAGTGTTTGTATTATAAAAGGCATAAGGCTAACAGAGACATGTTATTATTAGTTAGACAGTAATGTGAAAGCAACGCTACATATAGAGGCAAAGACATCAGGAACAGATTACCAGAAATGTGTCTGGATCACATAACAAGTAACAGGATTGGAGCATTTCTCAGCAAACAATAAAACACATCAGCACTAATTACAAACTGGGAATAGAACTTTATTGTCACCCTACCAGATTTAGCACCCTCATATCATAATAGAGAAGGAAATAAGAGATATAAATACAGAGCAATTATAACTCCCATAGTTGCATTATGCCACCTGCTTAGCCTAAGACAGTTTGGCTTCTTACTTTTCACGTACATAAGGGGAGTTTCTAGGGAATGTTGGACAGAATTAAACTTGTGAAAGGACCTCAACCCTCTTAATGCTGCTCCTCTCCCTTGCTTCCAGTTCCACAATGAATGTGAACAAATTACAGAAAAATTAAAAAGGGCATAGGGATATAATGGATGTGGTGTCCATGTGCCCTCTTGTACCTAGAACCACTTTGCTCCACAGTTTTGCTTTCACTTACTTTTGCTTCACTCCACAATAAAGTTTCCACTCCTTTTGAATTCACTGCAATTCTTCCACACATGTGTCTACATAGCTTAGAGTTAGAGTGTGCTTTCTGACAAGAAGCCTTTGTGCTATCCCAGAATAACACCACGTTTGTCACCTGTACTCTCTTTGCCTGTGCTGTTCAGATGCAACAAAAATTAAACCAAATTCTACACTCCAAGGGCACATCCAGATGAGCATGGATGGGTAGTACGTGGTGCCGCAGACCCATCTACAGCCCTGCACACCGCATGTGCTGCACATGCAGGCATTCTCTGCACGGCTAATTTGTAGTGTGGGGGAGAGTTTTTGACACTGAGAGATCCTGGTGTCAAAAAAAAATGTCTTTAAAAAGCAGGGTGGTGTTCATGGCGGTAGCATGTGCCACTGGAAACTGGAGCTTGGCTGGCTGGAGCTATGCTCCAGTTACTGGCCAGGCTCCATACTGCCAGATTGCCAGGCTGTAGCTCCCAGAGGCCCTCAGGACCCCAGGTAAGGCTACTGGGGCCAGCCCAAGAGCTGGCCTCAGCCTCCCCTACCCCACCCAGGGCAACATGCCATATGCCAGAGCACGTGTGTGTGGGCATTTCCTGGGGTAAAGCAGCCCAAGTGCCGCTGCTGTATTTACATGCACCCAGGAAAGTACATGGTCCCACTCATGGGGATGTGCCCTAGAAGGGCATAAAACCCAACATTTGGCCCTCACCTCCATTCTGGTACTTCACTAATCACTTTGCTTTGCCACTCATCCAGGAGAGAATACAATGCATCCTCTCTTTCAAATGCATGAAACAGTTTAGGACTGCTCTTTATGTCCCCTCAATGCTTCCCTGGGCTACTTTCTATCATTTTTGTCTGCTAACATCTCCCGCCACAGGAAGACGTGCTACTCTTTTTTTCAGCCTCCTTGTCTGCACAACTGTGCCACCAACTCATTGGCCTGCACTCTTTTATGCCAGCTGTTTCCAAATGGCTGCTTAAATCAAATTTGAGGAGGTAATTATCCATCCACTAACCCTTTCTGGGCTGCTGCCATCATCAGAGAACTTCTTTTAATGAGCACAGAAGCTGCTTTTAAAAATATTTCAGAAACAGTAGGCAGAGTTGATTGATTTTTTTTTTTCACTGAGACTTTTTTGATGAAAAATGTCTTTTAGAACAAAACTAATACTTTTATTCTGGTTGAAAATTCCCCACTTCTCTCCCATATCCCCTCAGAAAGCCTTGAAACCAAGTTTTGGCATCTTCACATTTTGAAAAACAGGATTTTCAACAAATACGTTGCAAACAAGTTTTATTTTAATGCTAAAAGAGATTTTGGGGGTTGGTTTGCTTCCTAAGAGAAAAATTAAGCAAAACAATGGTCATAGGAGGATTTTATGATTTTTTAAAAATTCTTGGGAAAAAAAATTGGCATTTTCAATTGTCTCAAACAGTATATTATAGGCGAGCAGGGATAAGTGATGGTAGATAAAGTGAGTAATTTTTCATTTCCTTATCCTACAGATAAGAAGTGGGATAAAGAATTTAATACTCCATATAAAACAATACTCATAATGTATCATTCTGACCTTCTTAACTCTGGAAAAAAATTGCACCAAAAGAAAGAATCAGTATACACTGCCATTATTATACACTGAATGCCAGTTGTGATTGAAGGAATATCCTCACTGTGAGGAAATCACAGACAAACTTTCCTCCATACATCTGCAATAAAAAGCATTCTCTTTTTTGCCTTTGCCATGTATCCCCCCTCAGACCCTAGACTCGATTTCCCCATCAGCTGAAGCATTTTCCCCTGCCATAATTTCACTCACGTTCTTTCCTGTAGCTATGAGCCTCATTTAAATTAACATTCAAATCAAAACACTTAGAATTTGAAATGCTCACAAATTTCCCATGGTTCATCCTATTGCAGCAATTTTAAGTTATTCATTTCAACTCAGTGAGTTCAGAATCTGTTACAAATGGGTAATATTGGAGCATCATTAACATTGTAATATAGTTTTATTATTATTTTTATTAGCCTGTGTCCTGCTTAAGACTCAAGACTTTATGGAGTGCAAGAGTTGTGCCCTGACTTCTCTACACAATGTACTGAAAATCAGTCTCTAGTACACTTTATTGAACTGCAAATAATTCTGAAGCCTTCTCCAAGGAATCATGTTTTCCTTTTCCTAAGTGAATACTATATATAAAACAAGTTCCTTGCCAAGTATTTTCTCTCAGCCCAATTAGGTGTGAAATGTTAAATATACCTTATAAAAATGATTCCTTTGGATTATAAATTCAACCAAGCACTCATGAGCTCTCTTGTTCTTGGAATACTGGTCAGGAGAACAAGAACAGCCAAATATGCACGGTAGTTCCAGGCAGTGCACTTCGCAGTTTCTTGGTTTGCAATTCACGAGCTAAATATAAAATACCACATTAAACTATAGAGTATATGCAGACTATATATGGGGATAGTATAATTAATTGGAAAGGCCTGTGATAATAAAAATGTATCTTTATCTCTCTTGGGTAACTTTTATTGTAGAATCTAAGCAATGCTTGTTCTTTCATGTATGCTTGATCTCCCAACAGCTCTGTGAGGTAGAGAAGACCTATTATCTCCAGTGGACAGAGGGGGAACTGGGGCAAAGAGAGTTTACAGACCAATAAATTATAAGTTATAAAGGGTCATGACCAGCCGTAGAAACAGATAACTGCATGTTTTCTGCTCAGCAGTAAATCCCCACCCGCTTGTAACTCAGGGGAATTTGTTTGTCAATGCTCTAAAGTGGCTTGCCATATCACAGCAGAAGAGGGAACTGAATCTCTATGTCAAAAGCCCCAGACCACCGTCCCTACCACTGAATAGGCCCTCCTTTTCCCTACTCCCACCATGTCCCTGGAATTTATGGTAACATTCCAGTCATTCAACAGCTTCAAACAACAATGACACTACTACTACAACTACTAATGGCAACATTATTAGTCACACTATTAGTAATGCCACAGATAGCCTAGGCAGTTTTTATCTGTGATGACTTGCATATGTGACTTGTGGCTCTACAGGTGACCATCTCCAAAATGTATATATGTAGTAAATACCCTAAGTGCAGCTTTTAGATGTTCGAAAGTATAGTATAGATAAAAGCTTGTATAGGAAGATGTGGTTTGCTATGTATTCACTGCAGTTTGTCAACGGTATCAGGTTCCTACATGACAACTGAAAGCAGAATATAAAAAGGAGCAGTATCCCTGGAAGGCATGCAGGCAGGTAAATCCTTCCCTGCCTGCTCCCCTGAGACAAACAGCATGGGCATCCACAAGTAAGGGTGAGGAGCCAGGAGGCAGGGGGAGAGGAGACTGGTGGGGTAGTGAGTGGATATCTGGGGTGGGCAAGGGGGGAGACTGGGCCTGATCTGGGCCAGCAAGAGGAAGGGGGATAGGTGAGGGGTTTACACTAAGGTGTAGCCTAGTGCAGCTACAACTTGGTATAATATGAGCTTGGTAACATGGATCACAGATAATCACACCCTGAGTGGTGTAACTTTGAACCACCTAATGAGCTCTTAAAACTAATTTCAGGTGTTAAGTGTCAACAATCTGGGTGTTAAGGGCTCCAGGAGCTATCCAAAATTGCTGTTTAACAAGGCCCTTAAATAGTAATGCTAGAACTGTATTTGCCTTCCCTTACTGGAGAAACTGCCTACCTGCTTATAGATATACCTAGTATGCTAGCTGGTATTCAGTGACAAACCAAGATACAGCCCAGGGCCCATTCCAATGAATCCCATGGTTGACTTCAAGTCAGTGAACAGTCACTGAAGCCTCAATACCTGATATCTCAGAGGAAGATGAAAAAAATCCATGAAGACACTTCCTATTTATACTTGAAATAAAAATATGCATACCTGACAAGCATGGCAAAGTCACAGAGTTTGAAATCTGATTCTCCTCATGGACACATGAACAAGCTACTCCAAAATATAGAAGGGGAAGCATTTACTTTCCATCAGCTGCTGTGTGGTAACCGGACAGTTACCATGAAGCAGCTGATGCATTGCAAATCCCCACCTCCTTTTGTCTCATGGCAACTAGCTCATGTGCACAAGCACTAATAATTAGACTGTGAAATCTTCAGGACAGACTTCATGTATTTGTACAAAACCTTGTATAATAGGGCTATGGCTTCTAGATGCTATTACAGCCAAAACAATAATTATATAACACAATCTGCAAGGAAGATGCCAGCACTTTGAACCACATCCTATCCATAAATGCAGGAAATCCTAGAAGAGCAATCATCCCAAGATATAAGCACTAGTTCTAGTTCTCTGCACCTGTAAGAATCACATCCACCATCAGCATTATGGAGGATGTAACTGCAAAGGACATTGTGAACTTTGTTATTTCTGCCAGTTAATCTAGTGTAATTGTAATTGAGTTTTCGCTCCATCTCCTGTAAATGCAATAGAACGGATTGCAACAATTGTTTTGTAGTTTTACCTGAATTGCCCGACTAATGAAAAAATAGTTAGTATTAAAATTTCAGTTAGCTACAAGCCAAAAAAGAAATGATTATCCGAAGCAATTCACACTAGTATTGTTATTTGTGCGCAAAGAGGTAAGGCAAAGGGAGAGAAAAGGAAATCTAGAAGGGAAAGAAGTTTTATTTTATTGCATTCAAGGGCTCAAGGCCTAATTTTTCCACTCCGTTACACTGCTTTTATGTTAGTGAAACTCTCTTGAAATCAATGATGTTATATTAGTGTAAAACTGGTATCACAGTGGGAAATCAGACCCACTTTCAAAAAGGACTAATTTCTGGCATGCTTGGCTACATCTAAACAAGCATGGACATGCAGACCTGTAACCTGCTGCACACCAGATCACATGTGGCGTGGGCATTCCCTGGGGACAAGTAGCAGCAGCATAAGTTGTGCCTCTGCTACCTATCCTTGGGAAACAAATGGCTATAATGTCTGGACACAGCCCTAGAGAAGAAGGCTTCATTAGAAGTCATGTATGTTCAGTATCCCACAGTACACTCTCATCACCTTGTAGAAGGGATTTAATAGTTGCCTTCAACTACCTGAAGGGGGATTTCAAAGAGGATGTAGCTAGACTGTTCTCTGTGGTGACTTATGACAGAACAAGGAACAATGGTCTCAAGTTGCAGCAAGGGAAGTTTAGGTTGGATATTAGGAAGAGAAGCTCCATCCTTGGAGGTTTTCAAAATCCAGCTAGACAAAGCTTTGGCTGGGATGATCTACTTAGGGATGGGTCCTGCTTTGAGTAAGGGGTTGGACTAGATGACCTCCTGAGGCTCCTTCCAACCCTAACGTTCTATGATTCTGACCTAAGCACTTGGATTCCAGTTACTTATGGACAAGCCCTAAATTACCTCGTGACCCCTACAAACTGTATTGAGATGTCTGAACCGGGTAGTGTGAGGAAACCTAGCACAGTACTGCTTATACTGGATTCAGCAGGACAGAGAAGCCCAATCTTCAGCACTGTCAGACTAGCAATTAGACCTTGCTTTTTAAAATCATAAATCAAAACAGTCAAATCCTTTCAAATTCATGAGATAATATTTTTAAGGTTTGTTGAATTGTTCTCATTGCTGGATCTGTGAACAGGTTTACTGTGTTGGTACTGTCTAGAACCTGGAGTTCGAGGAGTTCTGTTTGACTCTCAGGCTAAGTACAGGCAGTCAAAAAGCCTACGCCTGAATTGATTCAGTATTTGCAGGTTAATCTAAACTGCAGCGATTAAATTGAAACTGAAGTGGACAATCATTTACCTTTGTTTCAGGAAATTCAGCCACATGCCTGCAGGTCAGAAGCCAGGGTGTACTAGAACAGTTATCTGGCACATAGTCAGTATGGGTTGTGTATTTGCTTCCTCTTCCTGCTGCCCCAGAGGTATCTGAGATTCACAGTCCAGAATGACAACAACAGGACTCTGCAGGGTTGCTTATCACTTCCTTTTCCTGCTTCCAGGGGATTTGTAGTCCACAGTTGCAGCCATCAGTAAGTTTGATCAGGGGAAGGGGTGTTTAACCCCAACTCCCTGGCTCCAGACCCGAGCCAAGTTTGCTGAGGGGGGCAGTTCCCCCCCCAAACTGAGCTGTATCCCCAGCTGGGCTTACACCCTGCTCCCATATCCACTTTGTCAGCCAGCCCTCACCTTCCCAGCTACTTGCATACAAGTACCAATACTGAGTTAATTGCTGTTGCCTTTGACTCCCATAGTTATGTCTCCTTGTGATTAAATTTGTCATCCTTTATGCATATTAATAAGAAACTGATCTGTAAAAGTCAGTCACTGGGAGAAACAGAATGAGAGGTTTGGTTTTTGTTTTTAAAACATAAAAAAATATAAGAGTTGCACTTGGAATTCATTGTTGAAAAAAGAAAAAGGGGGTTATCATACCTGGGAGTGGAGGAGGTTCATGGTGTGTCTGGGCTAGGCCTGTCTAGTTGGCTGTTCTGGGCAAGTGCAATGCCAGAGAGAACATCTGTGAGGAATGCCAGCCAGAAAAGAAGAGATACTTCTGGGTTTGGTTGCCTTCCACAGAAACCCAACATTTCTGCAACTTGGAAATAGAAGACAAAACCTGCTGCTATGGCAATGTAACTTTTTGAACAACCTTCAACTTAAAAGTAGTAATTAGTAAGGTGGTCTCAGTAGACAGGTGTTTTGCATGCTGCACTACCTCTGCTATGGATACTAGCATAATCTATATTAATCCCTTGCCTGTTGTACTTAATAGCTCTGACTATGAGACCAAACCCCACGCCCTCTGCCCAAACCCCAATTCCACCAACATTTGCTGCTATGAGAAATGACCAGCAACCTTGGGGAATAATGTATTGATCCTGGAAGTAGAATGGCTTCAATGGGAGGCTGAGATTCTCAATATCCCACAAGAGACCTGGATCTTGATATCCCTGAATCAGTATTGCAATGCTGTCTATGGTGCGGGACTACATTCTATGTAGTATGTCACTACAAGTTGCTCAAAATTTGGCCCACAGGACAAATGTGGCCCGTGGAGCCTTCTTATCTGGCAAACAGGGATTCCTATGGGCCTAGAAAGTTGGTCGGGGGGGAGCGGTGGATATTAATACGGTTACCCTCCCCCCTGCCAAATTCCCAAGCCCCATGTATGCTATCTTCCCCTGCTGGAGCAGTCCATGTCCTCTCCCCCTGCTTCTCAACTGGGGTTGGGCCATGCCTCTGTCCCCCCAACAGGGACAGGGCAAGCTCCTTTCCTCTGTGGGGCCAAACTGGGGCCAGCCTGCTCCCTGCACCCCTCCGTGCAGCTGGATGGTGCCTGCCACAGCCATCCCAGGGGTCAGATTGGGACCACCAGCTGGCTCTCGCCTATGGACAGACTGGCACTACCCATCTGGCCTGCTGGGCAAAAAGGTTGGGCACCACTGCCATAGTATGTTATATGGGTAACAAATGTATATATGTAATATGCCAATGTGTATTCATATGGCAATATGTAAATAATATACTAGTACATAGATTCCATAATATGTAATATGCTTTGTTTTAAAGTATTTTAATAAGACAATTTCCTATCACAGTCCTCAGAAATGAAGACAGACCAGACAGTGATTAGATTGCAGCACTGTTTGCAGATTAGGATCTTCTCTGTAATAAGACTGCTTTATCTGTAGGTATTATCTGTTGTCTCTTTTCTCTTTACAAAATATACTTTTAATATCCTGTATGGATAAATGTTACCCCTGACAGGACACCTGACTCAGAAGAGCTTTGAAGATGGACATGTACTTCCAAGTCCTGAGTCATCATTGAGCCAAGACAAAACCTTGAGACTTTGGCATGGTCACTGATAAAAAACACAAATTCCTCCACTGGTACAGGACCACAAAATTTCCCAGAGCACCAGAGTGACTATGATTGTGATGTACAGGATATGAGCAGCTGGTTAACACAGCCATAAAGAGAGTGGTGCCACTGGGTCTGGGATTATACTGATCCAATGTTCACAAATATTCTTTAGTGAGACCTAAGGGAGTCATAGATTAAAGCCAGAAGGGCTCCTGTATAATACAAGTCTGACCTCCTGTATAATACAGGACACAACACCCCAGAATTAATGTCTGATCTACAGCATCTTTTACAGAAGCATTCGCTCTTGAGATAATCTTTTTGTAGTAATTTGCCATTTCATCCCCCCAGTTATACCTCATACTAATCCCACTCCAAGACAAAATAATCATAATGGTTTACTGTTTTTAATTCCCTAAGATTTTTTCATTCCCTATTTATTACTTATATTTATTTTATATTACAAGCATCTGAAAATGCAGTAGGTGATCTCACCAAAGAAAAGTAAATATCTTTTAATCTTGCCATGAAATGCAGAGGCTCCCCATCACACTCTAGGCCTTTTGTGAACATATAATGGAATACAGTACTCACCTGAACTCACAGTGGTGCTCAACATTTTGGCCCTGTGGCTTACATGAGTGCTGCAAAGTGAGGCTGCAGGCTGGATTGAGCGCCGTATGTCAGGATCAGGCCTTGGAGCATGGCATGATCCCCTCCCTGCCCCTAATGTGAGAAGTGAGTCTTTGGGCCCAGCACTGTCACCTTCCACCCCTGCAAGCTAGAATTGGTCCATGGGGGCCCAGAAACACTCCTCCCCACCCCAGCACACTGCAATTGGGTCCCAAGAGGGCTAGCACCACCCCCTCATAGCTTCCAACAATGGGATTGGGCCCTAGGACCTGATGGTGCCCCTACCTGGCCCTGTGTGCTGGGATTTGGTGCCCAATCTAGTGTGCAGGCCCTGGGGCTCCCGCTGGGTCCAGAAATTTGACAGTGGGGTTTGGTGGCCTGGGAGCAATGCCACCACTTTCCCATCATCAAATATCCAGACCTGTGGGGAGCCCTGTGAGTCAGATGACACAGGGCCATGGGCTGGATCTGGCCTGCAGGCTAGGGAAATGAGCACCCCTGCTCTAAATAGACAAGCGTGTCAAGGAAATAGTGATAAAGTGAGTTGTGTAAGGCCAGTGGCTGACCCAGTAATAGCACTCAGGGCTCCTGACTAACAGTGCTGCATCAGGTTTATCAGGTTTATCTGGGCACCTTTTACTATCCTGAAATTCACTATTATCTAAATGGACAGAAGGCTCATCTATTTAAACAGTAGTCTTCACATGCCTGACACCTCCTCCAACACATGCTAATTCGAGTCTGCTGGAGTGTGCTAATTCTGCATCACATGTGTTCAGCATTCCTGCACTTCTAAATGGTAGAGGCGGTGCTTTAACCAAAAGTTTATAGAACAAGACTTAGTTAAAGCACCCCCTCCCACCGTTTTGAAGCATGGGACCATTTAAATACACAAGATGCTGTGGGTGCTTCAATTAGAAGAGCTACTGAGAGCCACTTTAATTAAAACAGCCCTCCACTCCCACCCCAGAGCATGTCTTAAGGGGCCACCCTGCTCTAACTGGTTCAGAGAGGCATGAGCTTTCAGAGGTAACATACTATATCAGACATTAGGAATGGATTCCTAGAAAAAAGGTCTTGTGTGTGCTGCTCTTCAAATACAGCAGGATTTTATGCAGCATACAACTGTTGAAGGAATCTTGAATGGGACTCTCTATTTATCCAGCATCCCAGCACCTTGGGATTAGGGGCAACAGAAGTAATAGGATACATTTTCTGAGGCATATTGAGAGAAATAGTCTCAGGAGACCACAAGGATGTTGAAAAGACTCTCTGCTTTGACCCAGCAACAACTCAATAACAGCAGGGGGCTTCTCTACTGCCAGCCAATAAATAAAGAACTGATGACTAGAGGATTTAGAGGTCACTGTGGTTCAGTAGCAGGGTCAGCAAGCTCTACTTCCTGCTGGGGACTGACTTTGGGATTTGAGCTGGAGTCTTATCTCGCTAGGTACTTCCATGGCCCCTAGCTTCATAGTGCATAAAAGGGCAGATTGTGTCTTCATTTTTACAGCTCTAAGACCCAAATAATTCCACTGAAGCCAACAGGGTTACACTGGGGCAATACCAGTGCTAGCATGATCAAAATCAGCCAACGGGGATCTACTGCACAACAACTCATTTTAGAAGTGTGGGTAATTTGCTCATGCTTGTCATATTAGCTTGTACAGTGTTTGACTTGATGACTGCCTGGTCTAATTAGTTTAATTACTAATGTACAGAACATTGTCTGAGTGGTTATCCTTGGCATTCATCACTATGCAAAGAGGGCCACTGGGATTAAATACTTGGCAAATACTGGGATTATTTGCCAAGTCTGGCACACATCTCTAATGGCTTGTATTTAAAATGTTTCATCAGACTAACCTAGCTGGAATGCATGAAAGATTTTGAAATAATTTTCTGTGTTTTCCTCTCAGTCCATCCTTTTTCCCTTCTTTCTCAGTCAATCTGCCTTCCTATAACAGACAATTCCAGAATATACTGTTGCATTATAGACTATTACATGTTTGTATTAAGACACTAAAGTTATGTCTATACCACACCACGGACATAGTACAATGGTTGTTCTTAGTTGTCAGTGTGCTTAAGACTAGCCACTGGGTATGACCTGGGCAGTGTTCTGTGTTTTAGAGTGTATAAATTGGGTAGGGATACTCAGGGGCATCCCTGCCAGGGCATGCTGCTGCTGTGGAGTAAACATACCCTAATTTGCAAAGTGAGCACTTAAAAGTTTGAACCTTGCCTGTGCAAGCTTAATTCAGCCACTGTATGTGTATGCGTGTCTTTACTTATGTGAGCAGAGAGAGGTATCTGATACAGTGAGCGCTTCTTTACACAAGCTTATGCATCTGTCGTTCAGTTAGTTTGTAAGGTGCATTCCTACCCTGCTTTCTGCCTTTAAATATGTGAGCATGCAGCATGTTTTCCTGAGGACCTCTGCCTTATTCTGCACACAGTCTGAACAGCACTCAGTGAATGAGCAGCTGTTCAATATGTTGATTATCTTCTTGTTCGTGTATTTACTAATCAGTATTACAACTCTTCTCTGAATGCAAATTTATTAATTTCTGCATAGGCCTTCTTTAAAATGTCCAACACCATTGCACCCAACTACTTCAGAAACATGAATCTATTTCCACAACACCTCTGTGAATGGTGGGGGATTATATTATTCCATGTTTTGGTTGGAGAATTCAGCCATACAGAAATTGTAGGGGCCCTTAATTTCAGGCACCTAAAGTCATCTTTTTCAAAGTACTTAGCAAAGTACAGCACTTCATATATATCGAGTTTTGACTTCAGTTGCTACTATAAGTGCTCAGTCTTCAGTTGCTACTGTAAGTGCTCAGAACGACTGAATATCCAAATAAATATCCAGATTTATCCAATTAAAGTCCAGGCTCTCAAGTCAGGCACCCAAGAAAAGAAGAGCACATAATTATTGACCACTTTTGAAAAGCTTGGTTTAAATCATAGGAACAGAGAGCAGGAATCATCCAACTGTCTGAACTGTGAGGTATTGCTTTCAGCTCCAACATTTCCTGCCTTATTCACTGCACACTTTTCAATTTCTGCAACAAAAGAAAGAGTTTACTGCACATGCATTATTAATCTCCAGAAAATGTCCATATAGTGCACTAAATGAGACAGAAGCCCTGTGGAATTGTGAACAAAACGCTTGCAAATTGGTCCTACACATATTATTTTTGTCCTTGTCTTCCAATCCTCCTGTTATTACAGGTAACATGGTGAAGGAGGCCCAACACTCCCCACTGTAAGCCCCTGTTTTCTGTTGCTTATACCTCCTTCAAACGAAGTCTTTCAGTTGAAATCTTATGTGCCAGGTGTCTGCCATGGTTTGAATTTTTAAAGAAAATTGTGAACAAAATGGTTCAGAAGTTTCTAAGAATGAGGCTAGGGTAGTAGTATATAAGTAAATAATTATATAATGATATAATCAGGGCAAATGCATTATATTAAAAATACCGACATTTTTCTTTACTTTAAACAGCATTTAGAGGCTCCTGCTTTGGAGTGGAAACTTAAATATGGTTGGAGGGATGTGGTTTTTGCCCAAAGTTATGTATATTGGTCAGATGGGGACCACAAAAAACACCTGAATCATCTAGGAGAGTGCACACTGGATAAGGAGTCAGGCATCCTGCAGACAGCACCAGGTGTGCCTCTAATCTCCTGGGTGACCTTGGGCAAGTCCCAATACCTTTTACCCATCTGTAAAAATGAGAGAAAACAGAACACTTTTGAAACTGAGAGGTGATGAGAGCTTTGGAAAGAGTCCTGCTTTCCTCAGGATTTTTAATTAGAGTCTCAGTCTTCTCCCCTGGGCTCAGTCAGACTCCCAGTCTCTTCCCTGGCCCCAGTGCTCTTGGCCAGCTAGGCCTACTATCTGACCTGGTCTGATCTGATCTGATCCGATCCATCTTCCTCCTTCTCTGACTTAATGTTCTAGATCCCTACTGCAGACTCCTCATCAACGTCACTCTCTTCCTACCCCAGCTCCTTAACTAATTTCTTTTGCCCAGTCAGTCTCGCTCTTTGCTTTCTACTTTTCTCCTGCACTCTGTCGTCACTGATTCCTAGTTTTGTCCAACCAGTCTCCTCCTCTCCCTCCCCTCCAACCTCAGTACTCCCCAGCCTCAGTTAATTGGTACCCAGACACCTTACTTCCTAGTCCAGTGTTCATGATTTCTGCTTTCAAATCAAGTGACTTCATCCTCTACACTAGGGCTGTCTAACTTCTAAGTCCCAAGTGGCCACACACCACATGGGCTGTACCAGGTGAATCACAGGCCACTGGGCCCCATGGATGCTCCACTCAGCTGCTTTGAATGCCCTCACGCATACCCTCCTCATGCCCCCCCGCCGGCTGTACCAAGCCCTTTCCCACCATTGTGCTGCATGCCTCCCAATGCTGCTGCACACTACTAGTGTGATTCCCACCTCCATTGCAATGCGCACTCTCATGGGCACTCCCCACCACTGCCTTGCATGGGTATGATCTCCCCAGTACATGACCCTTCAGTTCCCTGTGCTGCACTGCACTGCCTCCTGGGACAGGGGCAGAAAGCATTAGCCACATGTGGAAGGGGGAACCCTGAAAGTTTAACTCAGTGGTGGGTAAATATTTCAGCTAGAGGCTCACTTAATGAGTTTTAGTGAGCTGTTGAGGGTCACAAGAGTAGCCCCTCCCCTTAACAGGTGCCCTACCCCTTGGTTGCCATATTGGGACTGGAAGTCTTACCCTTAACCTCTGACCTTTGATACCAGAAGTCCCTCCCCTTGCCCCTGGAAATACTCCTTTGGGCGGCAGGGGGTTGTCATCTCAGAACTGGAAAAAAAACCCAAATCATATGCTAAAAATAAAAAATCTACTATGATATATTTTAATTTTATTCCACAAATAGTCTGTCCTGATGTACATGTGTTTGTGTAGTTTATATAGAGGTGACTGCATAATAACTCAAAAATAAAGTCCATGCAGTAGAGCCGGCAGCCTGGCCCCACTCCCTGACATTATGTACAGTTTCTGGGACTGCACTGGGAAGCAGGGAACGGGGACGAACCAGTCTGGCTCCATCATCTGGAGCTCGCCACCACTTTCAGTGGTGTCCCAGGAGTGACATGTGGTGGCAGGGAGCAATGAAGTCTGCTGGTTCCATTGCACAGAGCTTCCCCCAGGTGGCATGCGAGTCCTGGGAGCCTTGGGGAGCCCCATGTGATGGAACCGGCTTGATCCAGGCTCCCTACTCCCGTTGCCACGCTGGGCAGGAGCCCCAGGCTCCACGCTCCCGCCCATCTGCAGCTTCTCTCCAAAGCACTGCAGCAGGGACACAAGGAGGAGCCACTGGAGGCTAGGAGAGCTGAGCAGTTCTCCCAGCAGTGGCAGCTACAGCCCTGCCCAGAAGCTGTGTGCTGACTGGAGCCAGGGCTGTCCCCCACACAAGGGTGGGAGCACAGTGCACTGTCCTGGCAGTAAAGTGCGGGCTCGGGCCCCGTGTGGGTGCAGCAGGGGCAGCCATGGACCAAGCAGATACAATTAATTGGTGGGCACCCCACTGCAGGCTAAATGAAACTGCCTGGCGGGCTGGATGTGTAGCTCTCAGGCTGTATTTTGCCTGACCCTGTTCTAGCTGCTGTTGCAGCTGACGTAATGGAGGTGTGACAGATGGGTAAGAACCCGGGAGCCACAAATTAACCTCTTGTGGCCCACATGTGGCCCACTGACCACCAGCTGGACAACCTTGCTCTACACTACCTATTGGGTGCCGGTAGGGAAAGGTGGAATCATTGGAAGTTTCCTCTTTTTTGTTCACGTGCACAGACCATCTCCAGCCAGGGTAACCATTAGCAGAAAAGTTCCTGCAGGTCTAGGCTGGAGGCAATGTACTCAGTTTTTATACCAGGGTGCCTGTATTTGTGCAGGCCTGTTTCACATGGGTCCTGTACAAGGGTGGTTTTCCATGCAGATGGTGTAAGTGCAGCCTGGTCAGCACTAAAAGCTGCAAGACACTCATGTATGCTCCACAAGAATGGGATCTTTTGAGATTTTATATGCTGAAATATTAAGGATCTCTCTCCCAAGCACTGAGCACGTGTGAAGGTAGAGCTTTTCGAAAAAAGGTCACATGAAGTTTTCATGAGAGAAATATTCACAGTGAGGCAGATACTCAGAATAGAAAACTTCAGCCTAAATAGTTATATTCTAGTAAAATTATAAGCAGCTAAAAAAAGGATCCTATAATGGAAAATGTTGGGCAACTTTAATTCTAGGTGTCACTTCCAGCCCTACCTATAACACACAAATAATACACATTTAAGAAATCACATTCTGCAGTAATTGTATTCCGAGTAATGTTTACTCTCATTTTCTTATCATTGCTGGCATGATTGATGTTCAGAAATCATTCACTTTTATGAGACTGTGCTCTTTTCCTTTCATTATACAGCAAGTAATTGTGTGACTTGTGATAAGCAATTACAAGACAGGAAGTATCATGTATTTGTGTTATCACTAAGCGCTTGTCTTTCACAAATGTAGATTGTAGGTTAGGACCTATTCCCCTATGTTTCTACCGAGTCATCTCATTGCACTGTAGAATTAGTGAACTGCCATGTTATGCTGCTTCTTTTATCACATCTAGCAGCTAATCCACGTAATAATGAAGGTTATATTTTTCTGCTCAGAGGTTGTATTTTGGTGTATGATAGTTTTAAAATATATTTATAGTGTAATCATTTATGGTGCTCAGTAAAATGACTGATTCAAAAATAAACTACTTGGAGTAACTATTATGCTATGAATCACATATGTTGTTCCTTCTGGCAGATGTACCTGCCAATAATAAAAATTTCAAATGGAATAGCAGAAGGCAAGGATGTTTTCTATATACAAGAAAAGGGACTGATTCTGTTCCTTTTGAGGATGACAAATGTCCCTTTACCTTTGATGGAAGCACAACGGATATCTATGCTGGCTACTTCTAGAACTGACTTCTTTCTAGAATAAATACATACTAACCTAAATTGTTATTGAAGTCTGACTAACAATATTGTCTAACTAAGGAAAGAACAAAGCTGTTCTAAGGAAAGAACAAAGAACAAAGTCTAGGAATGTTTTTATTATTAACATTTTGGTAAAAAAGAAAATATAATTTTCTCTCTCATACGTACAGTCAAAGCTGCCTTAACCAGCACCTTACAAGCTGGCATGCTCTATTAGCTGGCACGCCAGCTTGCAAGGTAAAAGCAAAACCAGAAGTGCCCACTGTGACACTTCCCGTTTTGCAAAGGCCCCATTGTCTGGGGCAAAGCAGCCTGCGCTGCTGATCCTGCACAACCCAGGGCATAGCAGCCTGCCCAGGGCCCCCTCCCAGTCCCTTGGGGCCTGTGGGGGGAGGGGTGGTAGTACAGCAGGAGGGGCGAGAGAGGCGGCAATGCCCCAGATGCAGTGAGAGAGGCGGAGGCCCTAACAGGCAAAGATGCCTGTTCAGGCCTCTCAATTAACCGGTATCTTTTGTTATCCAGCAACACTGATTCCCCATGGGTGCCAGATAACAAAGATTTTGTTGTATCTGGATTTTTACAGATTACTAAAAGAGCATCCCTATCCAAAGCATAGTACTTCTCTTGCCTTTATCAAATACATCAGCAGAGGTAAAAGCCCATTACTTGCCCTGTATGAAATCACTCAGCCACAGCTAGGCTAGGTACAGACTTCCAAAAAGCGTGAGGCTGAATCAATTCAGTCTTTGCAGGTCAGTGAACAGACATTTACCTTTAATTCAGGAAATGCAGCCACATGACCACAGTGACTCAGGCCAGAAGCCAGGGGGCACTAGAGTCTGGCGTTCTGGCTCTAGTGTTCTCATGCAGTGTTCACGTCCTCTTTCTGCTACTCCCAAGGTCTCTGGGATTTGCAGTCCAGAATTACAACAGCAGGACTCTGCAGAATTGCTCACTCCACTTCCTCTTCCTGCTTCCAGGTGCCTCTGGGATTTGTAGCCCACCGTTGCAGCCAACAGTAAGTTTGAGTGGGGGAAGGGATGTTTAACCCCCCTCCCTGGCTCCAGACCCTTCCCCATAGACTAGGCTGCATCCCCAGCTGGGCTTGCCTCCCCTCCACCCCCCATCAGCCATCCTTCACTGTTCCAGCTAGGGAGCAGAGGGGCTGGGGCAGCCCTGCTCTCTTGAGCAGGAAGCACAACTCAGCCCAGGGCTGGAAACCAGGCTGGGATTAAACTTGAACCAGGAAGGGGTCTGGAACAGAAGTTTCATAAACCAGTTTGACCCAAATCAGTTAAGTCTGATACTAGGTTCAACCAGGTTTATCTTAAACCAGTTTTAGCCATTTTGAAATTCTGTTCTGTTACTGGTTTAAACCAGTTTCTGATCACTTAAAACGGCTTATGTGTAACTTTTGTCCTTAGCCCTACTGACTAAGTGTTTCTGGTTATCTCCAGTATTGCATTGAATTAACAAATTGCAACAGCAGATGCAGTATGGACAGCAAGCTGAACTGAAGCTGAGGAAACTTGGTTTGCACTTGTGGCTTCACCAGTGATCTACTATGTGACACTTAGAATTCACTTCCTTTTTTTGTGTGTGGCAACAGAGATGATATCTTGACCCTACCAAAGCAATGGGAAGATTGCCACTGATGTTAGTCTTACTACAATAGGGTCCTGATCTCAGCTTGAGGCACTAAGTGTTATGGGAATACTATTATGTATAACAAACTAACAGCTATTATTAAAAGCACCCTGTTGGCCTGCTAGTTTATTAAGTCCTGACATCCTCTCTCTCCTTTCAAACTCCTGACATCCTATCTCTCCATATAATGGCTCCTGTGTAAATCCTTTAGTGGACTCTTTTAGAGATGGACCACTTGGCTATGGGCCTAGCTGGGGTCTTCAAGATAGGAGAAGAGAAATAACTACTAATGAGCCATTTGTTAGTGAAAAAAATGGAAACCTAATTGACTGATGCATATGCACGTGTCCTTAAAGAATCGGTCAACCTTTTTTTTCCCCTGTTCATCTTTTTATGCAGTAGTACTTCTATAATAATGAACCTTTAATTGCAGCCTGGAAAACACTATTTACAGAACTAAATCTGACTAAATCCTTGTAAAACTCTATGTATTTCTTGCTAGATCAGCTAACTGCACTGCAATTACTGCTACAGTATTATAGCTTACTTAAGTGGCAACTTTTACAATCTGTAAATAAAAATAAAAAATGCTTGATGCTATTTTTTCCTTTAAAAATATCAGTGCTAATAGAATTACATTCATAGCTGAGCTGCTGTACAACAACATCTCATCTGTTTTTATGCATGGCAAAAGGGGGAAACTTCAATAAGGAATCAGTTTTTCATGGTAAGATCCCAAGGGGATATTATTATAAACAACATTGTAAAAAAAGATTTTGAAAATGATGGGAAAAAAAACTTAGTGTCCTTTTAACATTTTACTTTAAACTAATCACTGCATTTGTCCTCATTTGTCCTCTGCATTTAGATATTCTCTAAAATCAAAGAAAAGTAAGGGTATTTTTTCTTTTTTGGTGTAAAATACGAAAGCAATCTTGGAATGATCTGGAAAGTTTTTATGTGAAGAAAATAAAAATCCATAGCTCAACTGATTACCTTCAGAAGATGGAGATCTAAGAAGAGCCTGATGTTTGCTTTTCCCCTTATTAAACTTTTTCAGTAGGAGAGTTGAAGCTTTTTTTCCCTCTTACCAGCCAAATGTAGACCAGGCAAAGCATGAAGAAAATGTGAAACATGCTAATAAAATCTTTTCATTTGTTTCTTGGGAAAACTAAAATTTATTATTGTTATTTTATTTATTTGTATGAGTTGAATTGAAGAGCAATTGACAATGAAATGACATGTGTTTTTCTGAGAGAAACAGACCTGCTAAAACTCTCATTCAATCAGTGAGAGCGGGGAGAATTTTAATTTGGCTTTTCATAAGCTTGACATTTCCTCCATGCTGGATACCCTAACAGTAACTTGCAATCATTATATTATCTACACACTCTAATTTATATTATTATCTACAAACTCTGCTTTCAAACTTCCGGGACAAATCCTACCATATTGACAACCAAATCATATCATATAATCCTATTCCACTAGTTCAACAAATTATCCTGGTACAATGATGTCAGTTCCAAAAAACATTTTACTGCTTTTCCTATTTGGGAAAAAACATCAGAGAAAATGGAAATGTTTCTCATGTGATGGTTCTTTCCTATGGGACATTCATCTCCAACATAACAGTTCCCTGTTATATTTTTCCAACATAATATTTCCTTTCATTAAATTTGGTATCATATTTCTCAGTTATAAATTGGGACTTAATGAACCATGAAACACTAACAAACATTCAGGGAAGGTTGGAAATAGTGGGGTTGAAAGAATCAACTGTCAGTATGGAAAGAAGGAGTCATTACCATAGAAAACATATGGTAAGGAAGGCATGAATATAACTTTTCCTTTTCTTCTCTTGGTCCTTTGCCCTGTTCTAATACTATATCAATCCTCATCCAATTAAAATCCAAAGTACTGAAGTTTGCATCCAATGCCCACTTAGGGCTTGTCTTCCCTGGGAAATTTAATAATGCTTAAATGAAATTTTGAATAATTGAGTCACAATGGCTGAACGAATAAGAAGCTATGTTCATTAACATGTCAGTTGGATGAGGTCTGCTCTATAAAGGTTTGCCAGTACATGATCACTTCTCCTACCTGATGCAGCAAACAAACCCTTCTGGTGTAGATTCAGCTATGTTGACAGAGGGGAACTTTTCTCTGTCTAGCTGATGTTCAGTGAGACGAAAAACACTGGAAGAAAAATTCCTTTGAGCCTTACTTTGTATCTACTCTAGTGGGCTGTGCTGGCATAGTAATAGTAGCAGAGACTCTGTGGTAGTATAGCCTGTATAGCAGTATAGGCTGCTATACTCTTAGGCAAGGGTAATATCTGGAAAAAGCATTACAGTACTTACCACTATTTGACATGCTGCTGAACATGACCAGTCAACATCAGCTAACTCAGTACTTAGAACAAGAGTTTAAACATGATCATATTTCCTAAATAAGATGTGGCCTATATCATAATCCTTTAAGAAATACCAGATTTACTTTCATGTGACATGCAGCTTTCCCCCAAATGTTATCCTTCCAAAATGAGAGCATATGTCTGAAGTGGGAAAGCTCATTTTTTGTCCAGAACATAAGCACCCTACCTTGATTCCTACTCCAGCCAAAGTTTAATTCTAACTTCCTGGTAGCAAAAGTGGCAATTTTATTCAGACACCTAACAAAATCAAGAGATTCAATGACTCATTCCTCTTCACTCTACAGCTGTTAACAACCATCTCTCCTTTTTTTTTTTTTTTTTTTTTAAGAGTCTTGATGTTCCACTAACCCTTCCTCTGACAATTTTGCTGTTTGTAGCTATTCCTAGTTTCTCTTCTATTTCACAGCCATACACACCATTTTTAGCTCTTTTCCCAGTTCCTAGATTTGTCCATGGAGATCAGTTTTCAGCAGCAGCTACAGTTTCAGCTTCTGGCTGGGCAGGAAAGGGAGGGTGAACAAGCTGAAGATTCCTCTCTGTTCCTGCTCGATGTAATTATAAGTCTGAAAAAAAATCTTCATTCTGCCTTCCCAAAAATATAGCACACCTTATTTGGTGGCATGTAAAATATGCAAGAAAATATGGTATTGTAGATTACTTTGTTCTCAAAATAAGGAAGACAGAAGACAGACAGAAGAGAGACAGCACTTGCTAATTCCAAACCTTCATCCTACTGTTCATACTATGTTATGAAATTACAGAAGCATTCTGCTGTACTTCCATAGGCATTTATATTGGGTGATAGAACATTCCCATCTATTTTAAATGAGCTGTATCAGATTAAAATACCCTGGAGCTTTAAACTAGAAAAAGTGATAAAACAAAATAAAAAAAACTCACTGACTCAATACTGCATCAACACAACAAGCAGAATTGAAAATCAGTCTCCTGATGTCTTTAGATGGCCAAACAGTTGAATCAGAAAATGTGTGGGAAAAATAAATTGCTTATCACACTGGCCTTATTGGATTGTCTGTGATTAAACAGCAGATTGGTGGATTTCCACTTAAAAGAGGGTTTTGGTTCTGTGTTTTGTCTTCAAGGCTAAGGTGACTTCTTGGTAAAATGCTTGGGCGAAAGAGGGATGCTTTTGCTAATGACATATTTTTCCTTTATCCCAGTCTGTCTCATATTTCTTTATTGCCTGGGTGCTAATTTAATAATTGCACCATTGTTCTCTACTATGATTATAATATACCCAATGATCTGCTATTCTCTTTTCACTCTTACTAATTTTACAATCCCTTCTGTGACTGAACTACAATTAAGCTGGCAGATGGTAGATGCTGCTGCTTAGTGTACCTGTTGATCAGCTGGGCTAGGCACAGAACTTACATATAAACCAGTTTAAGTGATCAGAAATTGGTTTAAACCTGTAGCAGAACAGAAGCTTGGTGCCCATAAAGCAATTTCAAAATTATTTAAACTGGTTTAAGATAAATCTGGTTGAATGTAGTAACAGACTTAACTGATTTGGGTCAAACTGGTTTATGAAACTTCTGTCCCAGACCCCTTCCTGGTTCAAGTTAAAGCACAGTCCCCCAGAACCCCAGCATGCTTTCCAGTCCTGCACTGAGCTGTGCTGTCTGCTCCAGACAGCAAGGCTGGCCTGGCCTTTCTTCTCCCTAGCCAGAGCAGTGAGGGCTCACTGACAAGGAGGTGGGGAGAGGGGAATGTAAGCTCAGCTGGGGATGCAGCCCAGTCTACCGGGAAGGGGCAGGACTGTCCCACAGGCAAACCCCAGCTGGAGTCTGGGGCCAGGGCCAAGGATTAAACATCCCTTCCCTATATTAAACTTATTGTTGGCTGCAACTGTAAAATCCCAGAGGTACCTGGACACAGGAAGAGGAAGTGATGAGCAGCCCTACAGAGTCCTATTGTTATAATTCTGGACTGTAAATCCCAGAGATCACAGCAGAAGGAGGAGGCAGCAGGAAGAGTAACATACAGCCAGAGAGCTGTGCTGTAGCACACCCTGGCTTCTGGCCTGAGCCACTGCAGGCCTGTGGCTGCATTTCCTGAATCAAAGGTAAATGTCTGTTCAATTCTGTTTCAAGTTAATCTGTGCAGCTGAGACTAAAGACTGAATTGATTCAGCCTTGGGCTTTTTGACTGTCTGTACTTAGCCCTAGTGTGCCACTACACCAGCAGAGTAGAGGAATGGCTGAATACCCATGACTGCTGATATGTTAAAGAAAGATGCTTATAAACTTTATTAAAAAGCCTGTGACTTGGGGTGAGATGCTATGGATCACAAAAAATGACTCAAAAGGAGTAATTAAAAAAAAAGGAGAACAGGACTTAGGGCTGTGCGAAACACCATCATTTCGTTTTGATGTCCGTTTCGCCATTTTGAAGGGACGGTGTTTCATTTTGTCATTTCATTTTGAATCACTGCTCCATTTCATTTAGTTGAAACTGTTCCACTGTTTTGATGCTGTTTTAATGTGTTCCAACCTATTTTGACATTTCCCCCATAGGTTATATGGGGAATCATGAAAATGCCTAAAATGTTGTAATTTCTTGCCTGATTTGGATGCAAATTGCAGGGATGGAAGCCTGTAAAGTTTTAAGGAGATAGGTGAAGAGGCTTCTGGGAAACTGTGCCTCAAATGGTTCAAAGCAAAATTCATAGCACTTGTGGCGGTGGCAGCCTCTGGTCATCTAGCATGCAGGTCCGGAGGCCCATACCTCTGGGAGGGCTGCAAAGCTCTTCTGGACTTCTCCCAAGGGTGCAGACCCCTAGATCTGTGCTGGATGACAGGAGGCTGCTGCCCAGCACCAGGAAGACTGCTTCTGCCACTGGCTCCATGGAGCTCAGTCAGGTGGCAGGAGGTGGAGTGCAACCCTGGCTCTCCCCGCCTCCTGCCACCAGGCTGAGCTCCATGGGGCTGTGGAGCTGCTCAGAGTGCAGCCTGGTGGTGGGAGGTGAGGAGAGCCAGGGCTGCGCTGTCTCCTGCTGCCGGATTGAGCTCCATGGGGTTGCAAAGCCACTCGGAATGCAGCCCTGGCTCTCCCCTGCCTCACATCACTGGGCTACTTTAAAACACAAAACATTTCAAAGCTTTTGAAATGTTTTGAGTCCCCTCATTTTGTTTCAAAGCTTTTTGTTTCATTTTGATTTCACTGTTTCAAACTTAAAATGCATTGTTTCGAAACAAAACCCTTGGCAAAATTTTGCATAGCCCTAAAGAATATTACTGATAAATGTTCAGTTTCTTGCATTACCTTAATGTTTTTTCCTTTGTAGATTATCACACTTAATATATACACACTGGAGGTTCATTATAAATCACAATTCAGACAAGACTCTCTGTTTGCTGTAGTAACTTAGGGAAATATGCATCCCATTTTATTAATAAGGTATCACCATCAAAACTCACTATTGAATGTAGCAATGATGTTTGCTAAACAGGAGGTAGTTAATATAACCGTTAATCAAGTTCTCCAATTTAGGTGGGTTGACTAAAACAAAATATCACAAAATGTAATAATTTTTGTGAGGGATTTGACTTTCATTGGCAGCTTGACAAGCCGATCTTGTATTTG
This sequence comes from Caiman crocodilus, assembly GCA_030014935.1. Classification (NCBI taxonomy): domain Eukaryota; kingdom Metazoa; phylum Chordata; order Crocodylia; family Alligatoridae; genus Caiman; species Caiman crocodilus. Next base: position 8,068,690 of record JAGPOW010003395.1, on the reverse strand, counting down.
TAGTAGATCTATCTCAGGGAAATTATTCCAGGGGAAATTATACTTGAGACTATGTGCATCTGTGTTCCAGCATCTTCTAGTGTTTTAGTTTTTACTTTTTGGAAATTCCACACAACACAATACAACACATCCGCTTCCAACTCAGTTAGTTGCTCTGACTTAAGACTTTGATGCTAGAAATTAATTGTGAAGTTCAGTTACATTTTTTTAACAGGGGTTTAATATGCCTGAATTTTAGCAAATCCACATTGTGTTGGATGTTTAAGTAGTTCCTGAAGTTCAGCCCTTGACCAGTTGCCCTACTTGCTACTGTTATTACCTCTGACGCAGGATAATTTTTTCATTGTCTACTTCTGGTTTGGAAAGTCAAATGCTTCACTGCTTTGGCAGAGTTTGCTAGCACATCCTAATTTTTTTAAAGGCTTTTTTACCCCTAAAATGAGTCATTTAGGCTTAGCTTTTAACTTGCCTTCATGCTTTCCTGAAACTACGTCAAGCAACTTAAGTTATTCAGCATTCTGTTTTTGGCTGCAACACAAAATCATTCTCTCGAGCTGTAGCATACAGGTACACAGTCTTACCTTTTGCCTCCAGGAATGTCTCTGATCTTCCAGTTCTTTCTGTGCTTCACTGTTTAAGTAATTTCTCACATTTTTGATTAACATAAACAGCTTTTGGTTGCAATTTTACAACAACCTATTCCAGAAATGGCCAGATAATCAAACTTGAAAATGCTTACTTTAGCTGGTAAAGAAATCTTCCTGACTTCACATGAAGGTTCTCGAAGTCTAGCAAGCACAGAGCTCACAAACAATTAACCTTTCCTGACTAACGTTCCTTGATGCTCAACTGCAGTCTTTGGTCAGACATTTCAGTGGAAAACTTAAGTCAGTTTCTTTTTGCTTGTTGGTTTCTTTGTTTGTTCATTTGTTTTCTTGCAAAACAAATGAACCTCATTGTTTTCATTACATTCTGGTACCATTTCCTCCAATAAACTGAGGACATTTCTGTAAAAGGTACTAGTATATCCCTCAGAGTGGTAAGATCATTGATGTCCAGCCTGCCCATCTGGCTTACCAAATTCTGCATTCCAAGACAAGCGTGCTCTTTTAAGTGGGAACATTTTATTAACTTTTTATCAGTTGAACAAACATGTGCATACCTTGTGCAGGCCAAATGTTAGAGTGACGAGGAAATACAGACATGCATTCCTTACAGTGCTCAGATCAAAAACCAGTCTACATTTATATTAGTGTATACAGTCTAACTTTCAAATGCCACACAAACCTTTACGCAATAGCTAATAGGATCATCACAGGAATATGATGCAAAGAATATTCTTAGACTACAAATGATCTGTAAATTACTATCTTTTACTGACATAGTAATCTGTCTGTTTAAGGTTGCTATAATGTCTGAATATTTCACAGTCCTTATTACATTTATCCTTTCAACACCCCATGAATTAGGGAAGTACATTATCATTATTTTATAGCAAGACAGCTGAGAGACAGAGACTAAGTGCACAGTCTAATGTCACGCAAGAAGTCTGCGGTAGGCAAGAGAACTAAAGCCAGTGACCCTAATCACTGAACCATATTTCCTCTCATCCTAAAAACTGTCCATTCAGTTACACATTGAATAACAAAGGAACTAGGTAGTTATTGGTTTTATTAAAAAAAAAAAAAAAAATCAAAAAAAAAATCAGTAGGCAAGTTACCTGGTACCTGTCCCAGGCCTGCACTTATTACCAGTATATTTACTTACCAAAGACTCTACAGAAACATAGGATAAGTAAGGAATTGTCTCTGTGCTTATATGCCACTGACAGTACCCATTACCTTTCTGTAGTGTACTTCTGTGGCTGCTAACAATGGAACATCATAGTAACTCACCCGTATATTTTGTAGTTTAATGATAGTATGGCAGACATCATCTTTGAGGATCATAATATTCCAGAAGGAAAGAGGAGACAAGAGGTCAGATCAATGGAAAACTCAAAAAAGAAACTGTGTAAACATCCCTGGCTCATTCATTTAAATAAAAGACTGCTTTGTATTAGTTTAATATGTTCTGCCTCCCTACTTGACATTACCAGTGCTCCTTTAATGAAATGGTCCCTCCTCCTTCCCATAAAACCCTTCTGGCATAAACATACAGAACTTTTGAGGCCAAAATGTGGAGCCCTTGGGACTAAAGCATATGGTTTGTTAGTGTTGTCAACTTCCTGACAGGGCAATGAGGAATTCCCCTGTTTTAATGGTAAATCTTTGCTATAAAACAGGGCTCTCATGCACCCCCATTACGTTTAGGGGGTCAACGGTGGGGGTCATGTCAATTTCCTTGTGATTATTTCATTGATATGATGTATGTGGTCTTGTTGGAAAGTCAACATTATGTTGTAACCATTTATGCCACTTTTACCATTATAGAGATTATCTTTGCTGTCTGTTCACGTCTCTATGATTCTGGACATGGTTTAATCATAGGAATTGAGGTGTGCATATTCAAGAAAAGTGAGTACGTGAAACTGCTAAGTATCTCTTGCCTCTGTGTCACTAGGGCAAGAACAACTGCCATTCCCAGTCACAGGCAGAAGAGATCACTGGTGTGGTGGGCACCCAATTTATCATCTGCTTGTAATGGGAAAAACAATGGCGTTATAGCAAAGGCATCTATAAACAATGGCTTAGTAGTCAGAGGTACTCCAGTTGCCTTGTGGAGGCAAGATATTTTTGGAGGATTCTGTGACTCAGAAGTGACTGAACCATGTTGAAGGAAGGAGAAAGAAGGGTGTTGGGGGTGCAGACAGAAATTATGTTTGTCATGAGATCAGCCCCCTGAAAGTGCTTTACAGCCATGCCATGGCACATGTGCACAGCTGCAGACCACTTTTGAAGTGGACAGTTATGCGAAAAATCAACCCTCATCAAATAAAGTATCAGATGAAGGCACTCTACTTTAGAGCACTTTAGGGAACTTGTGTTCCCTAGGGTTAATTTTTTGTGCAATCAGAGCTGGGCTGATGTAGCCTGAGCTTGCCTCCAGTGATGTCAGCTAGAAGGAAGTAGGGAGTGGAGAGAAGAAACCAACAGCAATGAACTGCTAGCTGGGGTTTGCCTGGCTTGAGATGGAGTGGGGACAGGTAGATCAGAGCCTTTCCGCACAACTTTGAGCCCCCCACTTCCTCTTCCAGCTCAGGACAAGCAAACCCTAGCTGGCAGCTCGCTGTCGCCGCTTCCTCCTCCCCACTTCCCCCTCCCTTCCTGGGGATAGCCCTGGAGTTGGGAGGTGGACAGAGTGAGCCTGGGGAGAGGGAAAGCTCCTCAGCTGGCTGCTTGCTTGCTGGCAGGCTTGATTCCTCCCTTCACACCCATGACCCAATAGAGGAATGGTAAACTGCTATAAGTTAAAAGAAGGCCTGCACATCTGTCAGTACACTTAGAAGCTATCTGTGAGATATGCCTAGTCTGTGGATTTTCTCAAGCTTTGAAAAAGTTCATTTTCTCAGCAGTTAGGGCTGGCAGGATCAGTGGGAAGGTTGATTTCTGAAAACAGTGGCAGAAGTCTAGAGGGGCTAGGTGGTAGTCAAATGACAGGGTAAGAAACTTTACTTGTCTTTTTTGTTCTATCTTCAAATTTATGGTCATTTTTTTCTTTTATGATTATTTTGTCCTATATAATATAATTAATCCTTTGGTTGTTTTGTCTCCTTACTGAATGCCTGTGGCACATGATCGCTGGGCAAGTGATATTCCAGGCTAGCCTATTCTATGGAAGGGGACCTAACGTTTCTTTCACAACCCAAATGAAAGCCATCTGGAGCTTGCAGTAATTCCCCTGCTATAGCGATAAGGTCCAGTGTAAAGGTTATGGAGCTGACAATTTCAGGGATAAGGAGTTATCCCAGGGCAAACCTTGTTCCCTGGGATAAGTAGCAAGACAGCAAGAAGGAACTCAATATGAGCACTATATGATTGCTCAGAGCTACAGTAAGAAACTGGAGATGGCCTGTTGAGAGCCTCTGGGTTAGGGTCAGAGGAGAGAACAACAAGGGTGAAGTCATGGCGAGTGATCACCACACCAGGAGGACATGGTATATGAAGCTTTCTTCAGACATCTAGTGGAAATGTCCTGTTTACAGGCCCTGGTTTTCATGGGGGGCTTCAATCACCCTGATATCTGCTTTGAGGGTAATACAGCAGTGTGCAGGGAATCTAGGAAGTTTTTGGAGAGTACTGGGGACAACTTCCTGTTGCAAGTGCTGGAGTGACCAACTAGGGGTCATGCTCTTCCTAATCTGCTGTTCGCAAACATGGATGAATTAGTGGGCAATGTAGTAGTGGATGGCAACCTGGGCAGCAGTGACCACGAGATGATGGAGTTCAGGATCCTGAGGAAAGGAAGGATGGAGAGCAGCAGAGTAAGGAACCTGGACTTCAGAAAAGCAGGCTTCGACTTGCTCAGGGAACTCATGGGCAGGATTTTTTTTTGAAGCCAGTCTGAGGGGGAGAGGAATCCAGGAGAGATGGCTATACTTTAAATAAGCCTTACTGAGAGTGCAGAAACAAACCATTCCCATGTGCAGGAAGACTAGCAAGTATGGCAGAAGACCAGCTTGGCTTAGCTGGGAACTCTTCAATAAAGTAAATCACAAAAAAGAAGCTTATAAGAAGTGGAAACTTAGACATATAACTGGGGAAGAATATAAGAGCATTGTTTGGGCATGGAAAGGTGAAGTCACGAAGGCCAAAGTGCAATTGGAGTTGCAGCTAGCAAGGGATGTGAAGGGTAACAAGATGGGTTTCTACAAATATGTCAGTAACAAGAGGAGAATCAGGGAAAGTGTGGGTCCTTTACTGAATGAAGGAGGCAACCTTGTGACAGGATACAGAAAAGGCTGAAGTGCTCAATGCCTTCTTCACCTCAGTCTTCACAGGCCAGGTCAGCTCCCAGACTACTGCACCAGGCAACACAGTTTGGGGAGGAGGTGAGCAGACAACAGTGGTAACAGAACAGGTTAGGGACTCTTTAGAAAAGCTGAATGTGTACAAGTCCGTGGGGCTCGATAGGATCCACCCGTGGGTTCTGAGGGACTTGGCTGATGCGATTGCAGACTCACTGGCCATCATCTTTGAAAACTCATAGCAATCAGGAGAGGTCTTGGATGACTGGAAAAGGGCAAACATAGTGCCCATATTTAGGAAAGGGAAAAAGGAGGATCCAGGCAACTACTGATCAGTCAGCCTCACCTCAATTCCTTGAAAAATCATGGAGCAGATTCTCAAGGAATGCTTTTCTAAACACTTGGAGAAGAAAAAAGTGATTAGGAACAGTCGGCATGGATTCACCAAAGGAAAGTCATGCCTGCCTTCTATGACAAGGTGACTGGCTTTGTGGATGCAGGGAGAGTGGTGGATGTGGTGCACCTTGATTTTAGCAAGGCTTTTGATATGGTCTCCCATAACATTCCTGTAGGCAAGCTAAGGAAGTATGGGCTGGATGAATGGACTGTAAGGTGGATAGAAAACTGGCTGGAGCATTAGGCTCAGAGAGTAGTAATCAATGGCTTGATGTCTAACTGGCAGCTGATATCAAGTGGAGTGCCCCAGGGGTCAGTCCTGGGATTGGTTTTGTTCAATGTCTTCATCAACAACCTGGAAGATGCCATAGAGTGCACCCTCAGCAAGTCTGCAGATGACATCAAATTGGGGGGAGTAGTAGACACTACTCCTTGGGACAGTAGGGCTAGTATTCAGAGTGATCTAGACAAGTTGGAGGATTGGGCCAAAAGGAATCTCATGAGGTTCAACAAGGACAAGTGCAAAGTCCTGCACTTAGGATGGAACAATCCCATGCACAAGTACAGGCTAAGGGGCTGACTGGCTGGGCAGCAGCTCTGCAAAAAAAGGACCTTGGGGTTACAGCGGACAATAAGCTGAATATGAGCCAGCAGTGCACCAGCATTTGCCTAGAAGGCTAATGACATACTGGGCTGCATTGGTAGATGTGTCGCCAGTAGGTTATGGGAAATTATTATTCCCCTTTATTCAGAACTGGTGAGGCCAGATCTGATGTAGCATGGTCAGTTTTGGGCCCCCCACCACAGAAAAGTTGACGACAAATTGGAGGGAGTCCAGCAGAAGGCAACAGTGAGAGAGCAGGGGCACCTGACTTATGAGGACAGCCTGAGGGAAATGGGCTTATTTAGTTTATAGAAGAAAAGACTGAGAGGGGATTTGATTGACTCCTACAATATTGCCAAATTGATCTGATAGCATAACCAGTAAGCTACTCTGGAAGGGAGGCTCCAGAGAGGATGGGGCTAGACTGTTCTCAGTGGTGGCAGATGACAGAACAAGGAGCAATGGTCTCAAGTTTAAATTATATATTAGGAAGACTTTTCTCACTAGGAGGGTAGCAAAACACTGGGACAGATTACCCAGAGAGGTGGTAGAAGCTCCATCCTTGGAGGTTTTCAAAACCTGGCTAGACAATGATTTGGCTGAGATGATCTAGTTGGGGATGGTCCTGCTTTGAGTAGGGGGTTGGACTAGATGACCTCCTGAGGTGCGTTTCAACCCTAATTTTCTATGATTCTGTGATTCAAGGCTCTGGGAGTGCCCTCCCAGACAGTTTTGTGACAACGGCAGGGAAGTTTTATTGGGATTAGAACACCTGTTATTTTCAAAATTCCATTTCTTCAAACTCAGTTGGGGAAAGCAACATTTTTCAGTGTGTATTTTTCTCAACCTGTCATTTTCGGACATCGCACAAGACTATCTTAGTTACATTATTTCACAGGGTCTCACAAGAAGTGACTGATAGCAAAATTGTTCTAGAAAGGATGTGTCAGTACATAAGATATAGTGGGAGAGATGAATACAAAACAAGCTGAAAACTGCAACAGAAAAAAAGCATATCCGAAGGAAGCTGCAAATTATAAATGAATGAAAATTAAAACTGTATGAGTAATTTTTCGGTTTTATGTAGGTAGAACTGTGTAGCTCTGCTCTCTGTATCCTGATGATTGCCATTCAATTTTATTTTGAATTTTAACATTCTCCACTTCTTTGAGGATTTAACATGTTGACACTATTTCTGATACTGTAAAGCACATGGCCAGACTCCATATGGAGCCCATCATCATGAAACAAACCTATGCTTGCTCAGACTTTAGAGTAGCTTACTGGTTATGCTATCAGATCAATTTGGCCATATTGTAGGAGTCAAGAATGGGCAGAGAATTTGGGGTTCATCTGATCCAGGCCAAGTTTTTAGAATCTGAGTATTATCCTTTATAGGCTGGTACTATCATGAAGAGGCAAGACAACATCCTCTTGAGCATTCCTCCCAGGAAATGCAAGTGGGATGTTCACAGAAGATTCAACAAAATACTTATTTAACTCTGAAGAAAGAGGACTTTCTGGATCAGAGCAACAGAAGTCATGCTCCCCATCCTTCCAGCCAGTACCTGAAAGTATTATTCTTACTACTGAGTGCATCTACATTTGTGCTTTACTGTGAACTTGACTAATTAGCTCCTCAGTAAAGCGTTACCATCCACGTGTTTTCCTATTAGCGCGCAATAAATTAACTAACTCCGCTGTAGGATAGTACTGTATGGGATAAGTGCTATCCTATGGCATTGGGTTATTGTAGACATTTTATATTGAGTATATGAAGACATTGAATTATTTAGTGCATCAAAGTGCATGTGTAAATGGTGCCTGGGGCTGGCTGGGGCATGAAGGTGCTACATATAGATGTACCCACTGTGTCCATTCTATTTAACTGACTCCATAAGTCTTTTAACTATATATAGGTCTTAAGGGTGACCAAGACTGAGCTGCTCATTAGCATTTATTTTTCATCCCTAAAATTTCCCATCCACACAGCCTAGTGCATCCTCAAATCACAGTTGTTAGTGTATGCATGGCTTCAGGCAGCCAGTGTTTTAAATACGATCTCCAAGTCCTGCTACAGAGCAGCCAAATGTCTGAATATGGCTGTAGGGCTGATTTGCTTCCCCATTCTGAAGAAGAACAGAAACTGAAGATTATACCAAAAAAAGTGAATTTTGATTAGCAATTAGAATAAAATGGTGGTCATGTGGTGCATAAAAGAAAGGGCTACTTTCTAAGGAAAGTGGAATAATGGAAGAAATAAAAGCAGATAACAGGTCTGAATCAACTCTCTTTGAAGTTATTAGGAGCTTTTACATGGCTGTAACCTAAAAGGAGCCGATTAGCTTTCAGAATAGTGAAGAACAGAAGGAACTGGAAGAAATAAGCACAGAACAACAATTCCTCACTGGAAAAGGAAAGCACTTCTCCAGAAGTAAGGAACCAAGGTCAAAGGGTGCACCAATATTGCTTTTTTTCCCCATAATAAGTATGTGATTTGGAGTCATGATGTGCCTTCAGATGATATTTAATCTTTTGGGGACATACATCTGTTCTATTACTAGGGTGGTACACTGAGATTTATCTGCAAAAAACATACATTGAGCGAAGATAAATAACATATCTGCTGGAAACATTGTGTGCTCTCTGGAGCACCCACCTCATACATAACTGGCAGTACATAATTATTATTCTATGAATACAATGTCATACAGGGAGAGAAAACAAGCAAAGCATAAAATAAAGAAAAAGGCTAAGACCTTAGAGAATAGCAAGCTAGTTATGTTATTGCACAAGTCCTGTTAACTTTGGCTTTAATTGTTATCCATTTTGATTTGCTTTCAAAACATCTGTTATTGGATAAAAGTATGATTATTTCATCCATAGCAAATATTTAAAATAATGACTTAAACTATTCCTATTTAGAAATGGACAAAACCATAACTTCAGACTTATTCAGATTTAGTGTCTGTGGCCAGACTTGCCCCATCTATCTTAGCTCTCTCCTTGTTTTAGGGCAATAGTAGGCAATCTTTTCTAGCTATAGGCCAGAGTGATCTACCTTGGGTAAGCATGGGAAGATGGGCACTAGGATATGCCTACAAGTGGCACTTCTCCCTGCAGCAGCACAGGAAAAGTGCCCACAGTCAAATGTCACCAAAGTCCCATGTCAAGATCTGGCCTGTGGGCTTTAGGTTGCCAACCCCTGTTTTGGCAGGAAGTCATACATGAAGTCAGACCTTTATTTACACCCAGTTTTATTCCTGTGATAAAGATATATATATTTTTTATGTACCATCACTTCGGTAAGAAAACAGGATCTCTGGAAATGACTCAATTCATTGCACATTATGAAGTCCGGCACAGTTCTGAGCTTCTTCACTAGGAAAAGGGTATTTCTTTACTTACATAAAATCTTCAGGTAAAATCCTAACGAAGTTGAAGTAACAGTAGCTTCAACATGATTTAACAGATGGAGGTAAGCTCTCAGCTTCTCCGTGGAACTTACCATAGTGTGTTAACTCATGTGACAGCTATAAATTGACTTCCTTTACTAAGTTTTTGCCTCATTTTTGCAACCACGTTATTTAACGTGAATTAAGAGCACACTTCTTTTGCTAATGCAGACAAGGCCAGTGGCCCAGGGCCTTTGTACATGCCACAAAAATAGACTTTGAAGTGGCTTAAATGGCCTTTTGGACCGCTTTAATGGTGTTGCTGTTTGCACGCTTGGCAGCATATTTTGCTTTAAATGATTTTGGTACTCAGCAAGATAAAACACCTCTGAGGCATTTTAGTTTGCTACCTAACAAAGTGCAACAGTGCATGGCACACCGGAAGCTAACATGCTCAGGGCTTGGTGAGCCCCGTGCAGCTCAGGGGCTGTGGGACCCAGCTGTAGCTCATGTAGGTAGACTCCACTAAA
>JAGPOW010003395.1:8028940-8041458 GCA_030014935.1 Caiman crocodilus | reverse complement strand
CTAGCACTACGGAAGAAAGAGACTTGGGGGTCATCATTGACCACAAGATGAACATGAGCCTGCAATGCGATGCTGCATCTAGTAAAGTGACCAAAACGCTGGCTTGCATTCATAGATGCTTCTCAAGCAAATCCCGGGATGTCGTTCTCCCCTTGTACTCGGCCTTAGTGAGGCCGCAGCTGGAGTACTGCGTCCAATTTTGGACTCCACAATTCAAAAAGGATGTGGAGAAGCTTGAGAGAGTCCAGAGAAGAGCCACACGCATGATCAGAGGTCAGGGAAGCAGACCCAACGATGACAGGCTGAGAGCCCTGGGGCTCTTTAGCCTGGAAGAGCACATGCTCAGGGGTGATCTGATGGCCACCTATAAGTTTATCAGGGGCGACCACCAGGATCTGGGGCAACGTTTGTTCACCAGAGAGCCCAGTGTTTGTGTTATAAAAAAAACACAAACACATGTAAAGGTGAAGATTGTCAGAGCTGGCTGACTTGAAGGTATCCAGCTTCTCAATATATTCCTTCACGAAGTCAGCATTAATGGAGATAAAGCACAAACACATGTACTCTCCCTCTCCCTCTCCCTCTCCCTGGATGATACTTGTGAGTAAGCTACCCGAGATCTAACTAGATAGATAGCTTGCAGTAACTCAGATGCGTAATCAAAGGCTACCCAGCCATGCCAGTTTGCTCTATAGGATTTCTCTGATACTATTCAACTCTGTACCCTATTCCAACCCTACGCCTTGTAATAAAGTTCTCCTTTGTCCCTAGTGTGGGAAACTTATTGGGAATGGGTTTAGATTATGCCTTTGGGTCCCCTTGGTTCAGCTGACTAAGGGAGACTATTACTTGTGCTTCTGACTGAAGGAAGCACCCCCCAAGTTCTTGAAGTGAGTCAAGTACCATCAAGGGCTACTAGGCCTGTATTATGGGATGCAGAGGCAGAATCAAGCCCATCCCTGGGTGGTGGGCGTGGAACCCGCAGGCTAGTGGGTGTGCTCCAGGAATGGGGTCGGCCAGACATGAGGTGCCCCCAGGGAGGCACTCGAAGTCTGGAAGGTGTTTGAGCGCAGTGAGGTGGGTGGCTCAATGCAGGAGCACCCCTTACTGGCCCACCACATGCTGAACTTCTGTTTTGTCATGGGTATACATCAGTTTTGTGTGCCACACTTCTGTTATGTTATGGGTATAAAACAGTTTCTGATCATTTATACTGGTAAAAGTATAATGTCTGTATCTGCTTAGAGGCAATTCAGGCATATATAGCCTATGCAAATTAAGCATATCTCCCTTTTCACTAATTGAGGAAATAGAAAGCTCTTTCCCCTCTGAAGCCCTGGCCATTGGTCTTCCTTATTGTAAGATCTCTACACTGATTATATATTTATTTAAATATGCACATCTTTTAGCCATCTGCCCAACAACTAAACATATTCTTAATTGTCTCATCAGTGTAAAATATATGTTTTGTAAGACATGTTTGTTTTCACAAAATTCTAGAAAATGGACAATCAGGCCCATTGTAGTTGCAGCACATCTATAGGCACCCTTAGAGACCAACTGGGGCAAAAAAGCATAAACTTTGGTAGGCAACAACTTAGTCAAAATGAAAAAAAAGGAAAGAAAAATAACAAATGGTATATTACAGTTGCCAAAGTTAATTAAAAACCTGACTTGCGTCTCATGTTCTTTCTTCAGGAAATCACTTAATTTTTAATAACTGACTCTGTCAGTTTTACCTCTTTATTCATGCATTCAGGAAATGTCAAGATTTTTGCAATCTGCAAATGCTGTCTTGCAATTTATATACTGGTTGGTTTCTCTAGAAGCTCTACCATAGATTATTTATAGAGATAATTTGCTTAGTTTGTAAATGGAATTAGATTAGCCATTTTGTTTTCGAGTGGAGATCCTTATCTTCCCAATGCTAAGAAAGTATGCATTTTAAAGCAATCACTGTTAATAGATTTTGCTGCTGTTTACTATTATTTGTTCTGCCCACTCAAGAGCAACTATTTAATCAACAAAGTGCAAGGTTGCTGTCTATAAGAATTAATGTTAAACCTTATGCCACAGCTTTTGAACCTCTGCTCTCTAATTAACCTAGCTGTGAAGTCTGTAGTCGTTCCTCAAAAGCTGGCAAATGTTTCTTTTGACAACTGTAGTGAGTGGTAAATTTGGGCTGCTGCACAAATTAAATGCAGAAAGAGAAAGGGATACTTACAATGTATACAATGCAAAAAAATTTCAAACATTAAAAAAGAGGGAGAATAAATTGAAAGAAGAGCCACTGAGCCTCTGAGTTCAGAGTCAGGAATCCAACCATCAGCTACTTCTACAGTGCTTGCTTTTCCAACACTGCTGTCAGAGGCAGAGGAAGCGTGTAGAACTGGAGTGAGGAAAAGTGTCTGTTATGCACTCTTTATATGGAATTTTCAGGCATGCATAAATCAAAGCCAATTACATTTAAACAAATTATTTCAACTGAAACCATTTTTTTTTCAAATTGAGCAAGCATACTCCCTCCATTAAGCACCACTTACATGCACAGTTTCAAGTTTCATATTGCCACTAGTTCAAAACATAAGGGATTCTAGTATTATTAAAAATGGGAAGGTCAGCCTCAATTTATGCACACATTCTTGTACCTACAATTGGCTGCAACATTGTTTTAAGTGTGTCTAATTATATGCAGAGAACAAATGGGAGGTTTCTTCTGAAAATCAGGTCTAAAAAACTTCATCTTGATGGACTAATTTTAGGAGAACAAAGAATGTCTGGCTCAGGAAGTCAATAACAGAACTATTCCATGATGTTAAACATATAAATTGCTATTGGCAATCATTTCAAATAATTTCCTTTGGATAAATATGCTCACTCAAAATGTTATTCATCATATTATGAACTGGAAAGATGAATAACTAAGGTGTACTTTAAATAGGATTTGAGGAATAGTGAGACATATCCCCCATATTGGGCTCAAAGAGGAACCAATGGAATCTGTGGAATTTAGAAGAGCCTCAGTAATAAGAACTGTTCTGAACAGATCTATTTATCATCTAAACTGGGGTCAAGCGTGGATGCGTCATCATCCCAATTCTGTTCTCCATTTTTCTGACCATGATCCTCATTTTCATTAAGGCCCACGTCCATTTCAGTACTGAAACTGGTAGATGAAGGGCTTTTCAGTCTGGGAGGTTTTCACTCAAAGACCAAAGTATTCAAAACAACCATCCTTGATCTTCAATACACAGACTGCAACATCCTTGCATATGCTGTGGAAAACCTCCAAACTATAGTGCATCTCTTAGAACTTTGGGCTTCTCTATCAATGTCAAGAAGGCTAAGTACTGCATCAGCTTTCTCCAGGCCATGAATGTGACCCCCTCCCTCCTCCTTCCTCAAATTATCAGAGAGGGAAAGAGCCTGCAGGTAGTCAAGTACTTCCCTTACCTTGGGTAGCCACCTCTCTCAGAGAAAGAACACTGAGGAAGAGATTCAGCACAGGATTCAGTGTACAAGCACCTACTTTGAGAAGTTGCTATGGCATATTTTTATTGATTGTGATCTCTGGGAAGACACCAATATTCAGGTGTACAACTCAGTCATCACTCCCACTCTTCTCTACAGATGTGAAATGTGGGTGACCACTGCAGGGGAATGCCAACATCCTAGCTGAAGCCAATGTTACCAGCAATGAGTTGGTGATCCTCAAGGATCAACTTCACCAGACCAGATATTGCGTTCAGATACCCAGTTCATGGCTTCCCAAATAAGCTTTGGTATGGCCTGAGATACCAGCAGCCAGAGGAAATGCTACAGGGACATATTGAATCATACTTCAAGTAAACAGATGCCATCACTGAGACCTGGGAGAAGCTGGCTGCTAAGCACCTCCAGTGGCCCTGCAACCTCAACCAAGGGGCAGCCCACTTTGAGGTCAAGCATCTTGCCTTCAAAGCAGAGAAGAGAAAGCAGAGGAAAGAAAAAGAGAGAAATCCTAGCTTACTCTCCCTTGTGGAGAGACTTGCAACTCCTGTGGACTGACCTGTGGCTCAGGAATTGCTCTCTTAAGTCACCTCAAGATCCATGAATGAGCGATGGTTCTCAAATCAAGGGACTGCCAACACCACTGCCACTGCTGATGAGCTGTACCTGTTCATAAGGGCTATTCTGGAACCTTGGAATCACTGAGGGTTTTGCTCCGTCAGCTGTTGGTCCTTGAAGGAAAATGGAGCTACGTATGCCACCGAGGCTCACCCCCAGTGCCTGACAAGCCCTGAAGTTATGATTTCTTTTTACTGCAGTATGAAAAACATTACAGTATAGTGCACTGGAAGATTCCCATGTTAGAAGAATCTTTAGAATGGTAGAAAATACTCTAATTTTTCACAAAGAATACATCTCATTTTTGAAAGACAGAGTGAAGAAAAGAGATATTACCAGAATTATAGATGAATAAAACAGATACAGAGCCTAACTTTTTTACCCTCCTTCCTACTTAGGTTATGGCCCCTGTACCTCCGCCACCAGAACCTCTTATTGAGGTTCTGGCTGCATCTCTCTCCACACTTCTTTATTTTTGCATACCCCATCCATGACCTCATCAAGCCCTGGGATCTCCTGGTCATCCTGGCCAACTTCCTCCTGGCCCTTACCAGAAAGGAGGCTCTGGCTGGGATGGTAGCAGGGACTGTGGGGCCTTTTTTCTGGGTCTCCTACATTCCCGTCTCTGAGTGGATCACCACTGGGCAGTAGCCACTGTCTCTCTGGCTGCCTTTCAGAGTCGGTGGGTGGTATCTGGGGTGCTCTGCTCAGTGTCTGCCAATCATGCATTTTTTTTTAACCTCTGACCCATGTACACATCCTTCCATAATTTTTTGTCCCCACAATCAGTTGTCCTTCCTAGCCCCCCAATAAGTAGGGACTACTAAGTAATGTGGTGGGCTATGGCTCACAACCCCCACAAAGACCAACAGGCCTACTCAGCCTATGAAATAAAGAGACAGAGACCAGGAACAGCTAGCAAAATTGCCCTGAGAAAGTATATCTTGACCAGTGGAACATCAAGACTACTAAAAAGGAGAGAGAGTAATTTATAATTGGGGAGTGAAGAACAATGAGCCATTAAGTTAACTGGCCTCTCAGCTGCCTGAATAGTAACACCACAGTTACTGCACTGTGAACCAAGACTCAAAGCAGAGTGCTTCTATTTCAAGGAAAAAAGAGTAACTCCATTGACCTAAGTAGAATTACTTTGATCTGTACTGATATAAATAAGTTATATTGATAGCCAAATCCAAGTGCACCTTCCACTGTGAGCAGGATAAAAAGAAATCTCTCAAAATCCTGCTTTTCCTACCTTTTGAATTTCAGAGTGCACTTCTGGTTTATGAAAACAAAAGCAAACACTTCCCATTTTAGAAATGCAAGTTCATTGTTGAACCAACCATGGTTATACTGCAATTAGTTCTGATATAAATTTAGTGGCTTTGTTCCATTTCCCAAACAGAATAAATGACATATCTAGTCTTTAAGCTGATTTCATACCCGAGTATCATTCTAAGTGGGAAAAATATCCAAAGCTTATTTATGTTTGCATTTAGATATTGAGTGTACAGTGTTTGGTAGAGTAGTATGGTGAATTTTGCTGCTAGAATTCATTGCTGCAAATCAAGTTCAGCTAGACTGGTCGTTTCCATTAACGGAATTGGAAATCTCAGTTTCACATTGCAAGTGACCACACCAGAATCATGCAATGAGCACATATTGCCACCTTTCTCAAGCAATACAGTCACTAAAATATAGAGCTGAACTTAAGACCAAAGGTACAGGAACTTGAAACATTGTTCCTCAAATATTATACCAGGCAATGACTTGTAAGAAAAAGATGTCACATAGCACAAAAAGAGCAAAGATCACATTCTGACCTTCTAGATCTCTTGCAATTTTAAGCAATTTTACCTTTGAGAATTTAGGCTGCAGAAGTGGTAGGGAAGTAGGTATTTTCCACATATGCCTCTAGAATAAATGGGTAAATACAATGTCTGTGAAGCGATTTTTAAGGTGTTGTAATGAGAACTGGCCAACATTTTTAGATGTTAGTTTGGTTTCAGCATGCCCCCAATTCTGGCCCATGCTTCACTGTGAGCCTGGGAGTGTCTATGAGGATGGGTGGTGCAGTCCAGCCAAACTAATTTTCTTTAACATTTTTGAACAGCCAAGACCCCTTGGGCCATACCACTTAAGGAAAACACAACTTAGCTGGCTTGCTTTGTGGCCCTAGGGCTGGATGTTGTGCTGCGGGATGAAAAGGCATGAGTTTAAGGCACCTGCAGTGTTTCTGGCTGAGCAGAGGGCCCTTCCTGTGAGCAGCCATTTTTTTTTCTTTTCATTTTGGGTTGCTGTGACCCCCTTGGGCCACACTGAATAAGTAGTCTGAGAGAGCCAGCTGGACTCCTCCAGGTTTCCAGGGTCAAAGTGTTGGAGTGGAAGGCAGAAAGGCATGAGTTCAAGGCTGTCTGGGGAATGCCCTCCTCCTCCTGCTGGGCAGAGGGGCCCTGTTGGGCTGCCAGGTGTTTTTTTTCCTCCCACTCCTCCAACCAATGCCTAGCTCAAATGGGATCTTGAGCCCACCTGAGCAGTGGCAGAGCTTCAGGGCACAAAGATTCAGGACTTGGAGTGACATCAAAACCCCATTGGGGTTTAAGCATGCCACACCAAGCCCCAAATTCTGGCCCTTGATTCAATCTGAGCCCTGAGTGTCTATAAGGATAAGTGACTCAGTTGAGCCAAAATCCCCCCCTGCCCTTTTCTTTTAAGTTTGGGGCAGCCAAGACAACTCAGGCCATACTATGTAAGGAGATGGCAGCTCAACGAGCTTGTTTAAGTGCTCCAGGGCTGGGCATTGGGCTAGGAGGCAGAAAAGCTCCTCCTAGCCCAAAGGCTGCTTGAAGCCTCTGCTGGCAAGGAAGAGGGCCTTTCATGGGTGGAAGCCATTTTTTTTCATTTTTGGGTTGCTGTGACTAGGGACCTACCAAGTTTGCGATTGTGCAATTTTGGCAGAAACCGCAAATTTGGGCTGGCTCCACAAAAAAGGGTGGGATCTGCAATTTTGGCAAGCTTGCTACACACACACACAAAAAAAGACTTGCTGGCAGGCAAGCAGAAAGTCTTGAAGCAAAGGGGGAGGGGACAAGGAGCAGGGAAGAGTGGGGCAGGGCTGCTCACAGCAGAAGGTGCTTGCCTTCCCTTCCCTCTGTCCCCTCCTTGCCCATGCTCCAAGACCCTAGGATTGCTGGTAGGTTTTGGGGAGTTTTTTTGCCGCTAGCCCACAAAAATTGTGGTGCCTTCCACTTAGAGTTGGCCTGAAACTGTGACTTAATTGCCCTGATTTAGCCCAGGGAAGCCATTCATCCACAATTAATAGCACGTGGATTAATGGGGTAGAGGGGTAGAACTGCTGGGGCCTCTGGGCCGATCAGAGGCATGGGTGGGCCCCACCATGCTCAGACCATGAAAATGGCAGCCAGGCCCGGAATCTGCCTACACAGTCTGCCTGTCACCTTGTCAAATTCAATTGACCCTTACTTATGACCCACTCATTAGTCACTTCTGAAAATCATGATGAAGGGACTTGGTTTCAGTTCCTGGTTGTGCCACAGATTTCCTCTGTGAATTGGGGCAATTCACTTAATTCTTCTGTGACCCTCACTTGTTTTGAGCTACTTCTTGTGTCTCTACCTGATGCTCCATTGCACCAAGCTGCCGTGGTCTCTGTGGCTACAGAGAGAAAGGGGAAGTAAAACCGGATTGTAATTCACAAAATTTGGGAAATTTGAAAAAACCATCTATTTTAACATCTACCTGAATGAAACTTTACTGACCTCCCCCCTCCCCCCATGCAGACCTCTTATCCCAACACAGGCCACTTCTTGGGGAAAAAAAAACAAGCTACTCACACACATTAGGGTGATCTTTAGGAAATAAGCTTGTAAGAGGAACACACCTTTTTTTTGTACTAGGTCTCATTTATCTTTTCTATATTCCCAGTGATAGCTCAGGAAATAGCTAAAGCTGTTTAGCAGTTTTTTTCCCCACTTATTTATATATTGCAGAGATTCTTAATAATCTCTCTCTCTCTATGCATGTATACATTTGATTAGAAAATAAAAAAAATCAGGCTGGAATGTCTTATAGAAAGCGATGGGCTATGAACTGGTGATAAAATAAACAGATCGGGTACTTAACTCTTCCGCATTTGCAGGCAGTCTTGATGATAAATATGCCCATTATCAATCTAGTTCTATGAGAACCACCATCCATTTTAAATGGTGAGGTTAATGGATGTAAAACCTATTTATTATGTTGTTATGTGAAAGGAAGTAGAAGAGAGAAGAAATACGTGAATGCAAATGTGATCAGATGCGTTTTTAAATGGATCTACATTGTTTGGTTTATTCTTAAACCGTTGGACGTTCTCTGGGTAATCTTAATCTATTGCACATTTCACCATTTTAAAATCTAATCCTAGAACAATGAGTTGCTAAGTGAATAAAAATGTAGTTGAGTTTCAGGGACGCTACTAGGTCAGCTTTTAACAACAAAGCATGCATTTGGTACAAAAAACTTCTACAAAGTCAGATACTAAAGGAAAGGTTTCTTTTAATATTAAATATCCAATTTACTGACTTATCTTTTGGTCTACTTAACTTGGGGTTGAGGGGGTCCAATTAAGTGTTGGGGTCAGATTAACTCTAGCCAAAATGGTTTATTTTTGCCAAAGCAAAGCCACGTTGGCAGCCTTGGATACCAAAACTTGCTGTTTTTCCACAAAACAAGTACTAGTATTCCTGACGTATTCAGACATGCCTCAGTCCTGACACCTCCCTGGACGGCGTTTGGCATCACTATGCAGAAGCACTAACTGACATTTTGTTAACCTCTCACAAACATGCACTCATAGAGGATGAAGGGATGACTACATAAACAGCTCAACATGAGGTAAGCTAAGGTGTAAACGGTAGCACTTCACTTATTCCATGGTAGCTGCCTCTGGGCATGTTTACCTCATATGTAAAGTAAATTTCATTTTCACTTAGGAGCAAGCTACCTCAGATTCATCACAGAATAACTGTGTGGTACGCCTGGCTAGTCATACACGCACAGAGAAGTAGGACTGGAAGTGACCTCCAGAGGTTGTCTAGTCCAAACCCCTGTCTGAGGCAGGATCATCCTTATGTAAGCCACCTCATACAAAAGACAATCTCTACATAGATTTCATAGACATTAGGGGCTGGAAGGGACCTTGCGAGATCGAATCCAGTCCTGCTGCCATAGGTAGGAAGTCTGCTGGGGTCAAATGATCCCAGCAAAATATGCATCCAAACGCATTTTGAATGAGTCTAGAGTAGGTGCTTGCACCACCTCTGGGGCGAGTCTGTTCCAGACCCTGGACACTCATACTGTCAAGGAGTTTTTCTTTATGACAAGTCTAAATTGGCCTTCCAGAAGTTTGTGGCCATTAGACCTTATTATTCCTTGGGGAGCAACTGTTTTCCCAGATCTTGGTGCACACCCCTTATATACTTATAGGATGCCACTAAGTCCTCCTGAGTCTTTTCTTCTCCACACTGAAAAGCCCTATATCCCTCAGCCTCTCCTCATAAGGCTTGCTCTCTTGGCCTTTGATCATACAGGTGGCTCTCCTTTGGACTGTCTCATGCTTATCCATGTCCCTCTGAAGTGGGGGGCCCAATAGTGAACATACGCTAGCTGCGCCCTCGCTAAGGCTGAGTAGAGTGGGAGGATGTCGTCTCTGGTTTTGCTTGAGATGCATTCGTGGATGAATACCAGAGTTTGGTTTGCTTTGCTGGCTATGGCATCACATTGGTTGTTCATATTCATCTTTTGGTCAATCAAGACCCTCAAGTCTCTTTCGGTTGTTGTGCTAGCAAGTGTAGCACTGCCAAGCTTGTAAGTATGATACTGATTCTTCATCCCAAGCTGGATCCATCCACCTTGTGAGCCTTTCCTGATCATCCTGTATCCCCAGCCTATGCTCCAGCGTGACTGCCTTTCCCCATAGCTTAGTGTTGTCCATGAACTTCGCCAGTCCACATCTGATGTCCAAATCCAGATCATTTATGAAGATCTTGAAGAGTATTGGCCCAAGCACTGATCCCTGAGGGACACCACAGGTCATCTTGTGCCAAGTTGATTTGCTCCCATCAACTAATACTCTTTGGGTCCAACTTCAGAGCCAGTCCCCATCCATTGGACTGTGAGATGGTCAAGGCCACAGTTCTTCAGCTTATCCATGAGGACAATATGGGAGACTGAGTCAAAGGCCTTCTTGAAATTCAGATAGCACATCAACCTCATCTCCCCTGTCCAGGCAATGCATCACCTGGTCATAGGAGGAGATGAGCTTGGTCAGA
The DNA here is from genome assembly GCA_030014935.1 of Caiman crocodilus. Taxonomy (NCBI): domain Eukaryota; kingdom Metazoa; phylum Chordata; order Crocodylia; family Alligatoridae; genus Caiman; species Caiman crocodilus. The sequence goes on along the minus strand of JAGPOW010003395.1, from coordinate 8,031,019 downwards.
CAGGACCTTCCAGCAACAAAGCCATGTTGGCTAGCACTCAGAAAGTTGCCTTCCATTAGCCTGCTGCTGATAGAAGCCTTGGTAATTTTCTCCAGGATCTTTCCAAGGATAGATGTAAGACTGATTGGTCTGTAATTCCCTGGGTCTTCCCTCCTTCCTTTCTTCAAGATTGGGACCACATTGGCTCTTTTCCAGTCCTCCAGTACGGCTCCCAAGTGCCACAAGTTCTCAAATATCTTTGCCATAGGGCACACTATGATGTCCACCAGCTTCTTGAAGACTCTTGGGTGCATTCTGTTGGGGCCTTCAGACTTGTGGATGTTGATCCTCTCAAGGCATTCTTACTTGATTTATGTCAGTTGTGGTCCCATCTCCCGCCCCCTGGATGTTTCACATTTTCTGACAGGGTAACCCCTTGGGATGGGTGGAAGACTGCTGCAAAGAAATTGTTTAGGAGATTTGCTTTTTTGTGAGCATCAAACATCAAATGCCCCATTTGATTTAGCGGGGGTCCAATATTGCCTTTGTTTTTCCTCTTCTTCTTCAGATATGTGGGAAGTCATTTTTAGTTTTCCTTGATTCCTGTGGCTAGCCTGAGTTCTGTTTCTGCCTTGACTTTCCTGGTTCACTCTCTACAGGTGCAGGCTAGTGCTCTGTAGTCTTCCTTGGTAATGACTCCTATTTTCCATTTGGTGTAGGCTTCTCTTTTTATAGATTCATAAATGTTAGGGTCAGAAGGGACCTCAGTAGATCGAGTCCGACCCCCTGCATAGGCAGGAAAGAGTGCTGGGGTCATCTGAACCCAGTCAGATGCCTATCTAACCTCCTCTTGAAGACCCTCAGGGTAGGGGAGAGTACTACCTTCCTTGAGAGCCCATTCCAGATTTTGGCCACTCTAACTGTGAAGAAGTTCTTCCTAATGTCCAGTCTAAATCTGCTCTCTCCTAGCTTGTGGCCATTATTTCTTGTGACCCCCAGGGGCACCTTGGTGAGTAGAGCCTCACCAATTCCCTTCTGTGCCCCCATGATGATTTTATAGGCAGTCACAAGGTTGCCTCTCAACCTTCTTTTGCAGAGGTTGAAGAGGTCAAGATGCCCTAGTCTCTCCTCATAGGGCTTGGCCTGCAAGCCCTTAACCATATGGGTGGTCCTTCTCTGGACCCTCTCCAGGTTATCCACATCCCTCTTGAAGTGTGGCACCCAAAACTGCATGCAGTATTCTAACTGTGGTCTGACCAACACCCGATAGAGGGGAACCTCCTTGGTTCTGTCATGCATCTGCTGATGCACAATAAAGTACAGTTAGCTTTACTGATGACTTCGTCACACTGATGACTCATGTTCATCTTGGAGTCCACTAGGACTCTGAGATCCCTTTCCGCTTCCATGGTACCAAGCAGGTCATTTCCTAGGCAGTAGGTGTGCTGGACATTTTTCCTCCCTAGGTGCAGCACTTTGCATTTCTCTTTCTAAAATTGCATTCTATTGTTTTCTGCCCATTTGTCCAACTGGTCCAGGTTTGCCTGTAGTTGTTCCCTGCCCTCTGTTGTGTCCACTTCTCCCCACAGTTTTGTATCATCCACAGACTTGGACAGAATACACTTCACTGTCTCGTCCAAGTCATTGATGAAGACATTGAAGAGTATCAGTCCAAGGAATGAGCCCTGCGGGACCCCACTGCCCACGTCCTTCCAGGTCGATACTGACCCATCCACCACCATTCTCTGGGTACTACCCTCTAGCCAATTTGCTACCCACCAGACTGTGTAATTATCCAAGTCACAGCCTCTTAATTTGTTCACCAGTATGGGATGGGATAATGTATTGAAGGTCTTCTTGAAGTTTAAGTAAATTCCTGAAGTCTTCCTGAAGTCTAAGTAAATTCCACCCCTATTCCTGCATCCAGGTGTTTTGTAACCTGGTTATAAAAAGAGACTAGATTAGTCAGGCATAATCTACCTGCTATGAACCCATGCTGGCTTCCCCTCAGCATAATTTTTCCTGCTGGACTGTCACATATATGAGCCTTAATAATCTTTTCAAAGACTTTGCCAAGGATGGAGGTGAGACTGACTGGCC
>JAGPOW010003395.1:7995907-8011227 GCA_030014935.1 Caiman crocodilus | reverse complement strand
TAAAAGCTTGCTATAAAAGGTACGCTACTAGAAAGCATCAAGAAATCTAAGACATATCAAAAGGTACAGTTTCAAGAAGGTGATGCTTCAGAATCATATTTCCACTGATATAAAACCGGAGTAGTAGTATGACTAGAGTAGTATCAATAGAAGAAGTACTTCAGCTTCACACCAGAGAAACTCCAGGGAGAACTCGCTCTCGGATCACACGCTTCGTAGCACATAGTTCACCTTCTGACACTAGTGGCCAAGATTTTAAAGGATGGTTAATGATGTTGTGTGCTTGAGATCCCTTACAAGGCCCAATCTCTATTGAAAATCAGACCCAATGATGGCATCTTAAACTGTATATCTAAAAATGAAGGTATCCTAAATTATTACCCTCTTCTGAAAATCTTGACATTAATAGCAAACTATGAAGAAGCTGCACATATTTGTTCACCAGAGTGGGACTGAGGATTACTTCTTTTTTGGGCAGAAAAAGGCAGAAGGAAAAAATCGTGAACTACAGAAAATCTAGCTTAATGTCCAGAGTGATCCTGTGGGGAAAGGAATACTAACTTGGTTTACACTTCTCAAACCTCTCTACAAGGGCCACCCGTATGCTCAGACACTTGCACAGCAAGCCATATGAGGAAAGGCTGAGTGACCTGGGGCTCTTCAGCCTGACAAAGAGAAGGCTGAGAGGGGACGTGGTAGCAGTTTACCACTACATCAGGGGAGTACATCAAAGGCTTGGTGAACAACTGTTCACCAGGGCACCCTTGGGGAAAACCAGGAGTAATGGCTACAAACTCCTGGAAAACCATTTCAGGCTCAACATCAGGAAAAACTTCCTCACAGTTACACTGTCCAGACTGTGGAATAAGCTCTCTCCAGAGGTGGTGCAATCACCTACCCTGGAAATCTTCAAGAGGAGACTAGACAGTCACCTTGCTGGGGTGACCTGACCCCAGCTGTCTTTCCTGTTGCAAGGGGCTGGACCGGATGATCTTCCAAGGTCCCTTCCAGAATCTACGAATCAATACTTCTTCTGTAGGAATGAAAATAGGGCCAAACACCCCCAAAGTCATGACAGTACTTGAACCCCAACATATTCCTTTCTTTATTCAAACCTGCTGAAACCATTCTGCATGGACTTAGTATCTCAAAGGGTGGAGGAGAAGGGGTGTCACCAAAGAGTGTGAGGACTATGGGATACTCTCAGAAAATCTATGCAGAAAATACCTGTGAAGGATTATTGCTTATCTGACAACAATCATCTTCATGGAATGTCTGCTGGACAGTGAAATCATCTAGGAAGAAGACCTGGGTGTAAGTCATTGATAGAAGATACCTCCCTTCTGAGCCAAGAAAATATCATTGAGAGTCTGGTTTTGCTATTGTCTGCATTGTTACCTCAAGTCCACTTTAAATGACCTGGATATTGGGTTATCTGTAGGACTGGAAATCCACAACCTCAAACCACTCTCCACATTCCAAAGTTGCACTCTCCTGCGGGCCAGCTCATTGCAGAGAAATGGTACCTTTTGCCCTGATGCTGGTTATCTCATAGGTTTGTTGTGGCAGGACTTAAGGCAGCCTGGCTAAGGCACACGTGATCTGCCATCCCTACAAGTAGATTCAAGAAGGAAAGCAAAGGGGTGAGGTGAGTCTCTGAAGTATGTGAGTGTAACAAGGAGCCAGGGGCTTCTGTGATTTTAATGGAGAAACTGCAGCAGTGATGCCCATAGGTTTGGGAAGACCGTACATTATGGGCTAGCTGCAGGGGAGTAGGTAGCCAAGGACCCATATGCAGCAAGTGCCTATTGTAGTATGATGACCCAGAGGTATGAGTGTTTGAGTCTGAAGCAGCTACTTGGATTTTTGCTCTAGTTTATGCCAGAGGATTAGATGTCACTGACAGGGGAGGAAAGGAGGCCACAGGGGTACCTGAAGATCACACAATGTTTTGAGCCCTCAGGCTGAGGCTGAGAAAGCCAGAGCCCGAGCCTAGAGGAGGTAATGCAGGCCAAGGGTGCTGAAGGGGTTGAAGCCTGAGCCCCAAGTGGACAACACAGGCAACCAGGGGCCAACCAGAGGCTGAGACTGGAAAAGCCAGGCCAGAGATAGTGGATCTAGGCCAGTCAACAACCAGAGTAACCTGTAGGCTAAGGCTAAGAAAGCTGAAACCTATACAAGAAAGCAAGTAGTGACCGAGTGACATCCGCAAAGCATGGGTGTGAAGGAAGCCATGAAGGCCTTCCCAGTGCCTGGTGCCCTAAGGACGTAACAGAGTTAAGGGACTTGGTTGAAAAAAAAAAAAAATCAGGACTTGGGACCCCAACAGTGTAGAGAAGAGATCCACTGGCCCAAAATAGGCTAAGGCTCACTCAGGGACCCTGGGGCAGCCTCTCTTATACAACAGAAAATAATTCTTTCAAAATATGGCAGGAGTGAAAAAAAAAAAAAAAAAAAAAAGGGGAGGGTGCCCCAGGAAGCCAGAGGTGAAGCAGCAGCTGCATGGCCACCCTTGGGGCCTGGCCCTACTATAGTGGGGTTTTCTAGTGTTTAGATGATGACCTATGAAACTATACAAAACAAGAAAAGCATAGAAAGTTGGGTCTATCAGCAAGCCGCTTTACTATGTGATTGTAAGAAAGAGAAAAGCTATTTTTATTTTCATTAAAATTCAGTATGCATCAAAGTTGTGAAATAAAACATCTTTCTTCATGGCTGGAAGCAAACAGAACTGATGATTTTTAGCATCCTGCAGTGTGTAGTGAGGAGCCTTTTATGGTAGCACATTTCCCTAACAGACACAAGCACATACAAAGATGAATAACAGGATTGTAAGTAGGATTACTTTTGAAATAGGACCACTTTACTTGGCATAGGAGGGCAAATTCTTCTTAAATTACTCAAAAACTAACAGTCCTACTTATCTGAGTTATACTCTTATTGGTATCAATCAAAACTGAAGCATCTCTGCTGATGTGAATTGCAGTCCATCAAGGCGCTTATATAACATCTTGCACACACTTTACTTTAAAATAAACATATAGCAAGCCTTTAACATGCCATTGGGATATATCTTACATTAAAGTCAAAGTCCCTTAACCATGCTGCACAGTTACAGAAGAGCACATCTGGTCCCATGTCTGATATTGCCAATCAGTGCTTTTTAAAACATTACATCTACACTGCTTATATTTAGTTGCTCAATGCTGCACCTGGAAGAAATGTTCCTCCATATCTGTATTAATAATCATGTCATAGGAGCCGATTTAGATCTCATCTTTACATCATTGCAAGTCCACTGAACTACTTCCGATTCACATTAGTGTAAGCAATAATCAAACACTGAAGGATAGATTCATAGTTACATGGATATAAATCCAGAATAATTCCTCTGTGGTCAGAACAATGATGTGTGTGGAAGTGAGAGCAGACTTTTGTCCAGAAGTCTTGATTCGGTCTTTTCTGATGCCAGAGTACATCGCGAGTAACTGAAACTTGTGGAGTTACGTCAATAAGAATTGGATGCCAGTGTAAGGAGAATCAGGTCTATTGTATGGGAAGTAATAAAATCGGTTTAGAATTGAATAGAGGAAACCCATAGGATAATGTCTTGCTTACATACATGAACAACATATTTAAAAAATTGGCTGGTGTTTAAGCAAATACTTTTTGTTATTGTGAATGCTCTTCTTCCTATACTTCCGAGCCTTTTACTCCTGTCTGTGAACGTGGATTCTAATTTAACCTTCTGGCCGGAGCCCAATCTCAGTTTAGAGGCATCAGTCTTCGTGATTGTACTCGGTGAAGCAGCGGTGCTCTCCTGGAATGTTAAGGTTCCCTAGCCGGTGCTTTCACAAGGGTATTGAATTCTGCTCTCGCCAGTGGCTGAGGAAAACTAATGTTTTTTCTGGGGATACCATTTGCAGATAAGCTGTGTTTGATTAGAGCCAGCGTCAGGAATGCAATGATAAAAACTACAGATAACTGAAATGGAGGCATTATCATTTTTTTAAATATATAATCTGTGGTTAAAAATCTGTTTATTATTAAGTGTCTGCACAAGAGTGGTTTGCAGTACCTGCAGGGAGTTTGTCACTATTGATACATTTTATTTTAAGAAATCTACAGTGTGCTTTCCACCCCCCCTGCTTTTCACAATTCTCATTGAGAGCATGAAATGAATTTTCTAGGTATAATAAATGTTCCTCTCTGATAAATGAAGCTATTGTTTTGTTTTATAGATCACATTTGATTTTAAGGTGTCTGTAAATCTTTCCTAAACTAAAGGACAGATTGTCACACTGTATGCAAATAATATACTTGCTTGCTTTAAAAATTTAGGATTGACTCTGAATTGACCCTATGCTTTATTCATCAGTGGAGATCTAGGAAAGGATATTTATAATACTGTGGACATCTTGCATTACACCAGTGGGAGTTTTCTTCATCAGTGGATGAATAGCAGAAACATGGCCAGACTAGAACATGGCAGATATATGCAAAAGACCAATTGAATCTGATTTATTTAGCTGTCTATTACTTACTCTAACTTTTTTTTGGTCTCTCTTGGGTACCTGAAATGGCATTATTTCCTGTAAAAATAAAATATAAACTTAAGGGAAAAAAAGAGCACACAATAAAATACCCCTTGAATAAAAGAAGTTTAAATCAAATGTTATTTCCTGGTTCCTAAATATTGTATATTTTCATGGAAACCTTCAACAATTTCTATTGTTGTCAATTCCCATATGAAGGAAAGTAACAAGATTCTTATTCACCGTTGCTATTTTAGAGCACCCACAAGAATGCCTGGCACTTCCTAGAAACACAGAAAAAAAGGCAGGACTCTGCCACGAATTTGTAGACTAGATAATGGACAATTGGCAATATAAAAAGTCTCAGACAAGGGAAGCAGAAGGAGGTGCACAGATTACAAATAAGATTACACAGATCCCTAGATAGAGAAGGCTGCTCTTGGAATTGCATGTTAAAAACTGTAAAGCATTTTACCCTGCAAAATAAACAAGTGGCAACAAAACCCTGTTAAATACAGAGGCCTGACCCATAAAAAAAAGGCCTTGTGCCAAATTCTCAAATGATGTAAAACTGCAGAGTTATGCTGAAGTCAATTTGTACCACATGTGGTTGAGGACCATGAGTCTACCATGGTTGCAGTCCACTCTAAATGAACAGCCAAGGCTTTTACAAGTAAACAGAGAAACAACTCTTCCCCTGTAAAAATGTGACACTCCTGTTTTCAGAGCCTGCCCTGCTGGTTTTACAGAAAAGTCCCTCTCAAGTGGAGTGGGGTTGCGGACCAGTTAAAGGAGTTGTCAGTCAACTAACCTGGTGAATTGGACTGTTGCTGGGGGAGGAGGGGCCTCCCATCATCTGCTAAGGATGTGGGATATACAGAGAGATTAAGACCGTCACAGTGGGGTCCTACAGGAGGGCCGTGATCTCCTGAAGGCCCTCCATCTGTGCCAAGTCCGGCCCAAGACACCCTCAATTCTCGCCCGCCATGACTTTGCTGACACTAGGTTTAGGATGGGAGGCTGCCTTACTACCGCCTTGGGCGCGGCGTACCAGGACCTTTGTCCCCGAGATCTCCTGGACCCACCGGGATGTTTCCCCGTATGCTGGGTGCGCTCCAGGCACCCTGGCCTTAGGGCCAAACGTGGCTCCTACCACCCCTGAGACCACATCCCAAGCCTCGCTGCTGTCCCGGACGTTGGTGTGTCAATTGTTAGTCTGGCCCTTCCCCTCTAGGGCTCTCTCCATACTCACCCGCTCTCGGGCCTCTAGAATATCATCTGCCCCCGGGACCCTTGTCCGCTCTGGGGACCTTCTGTCCAGCCCCAGTCTTTTAGGCTTCCAGCACGGTTTTGCCCTGTTGGAGACCACCGCAGCCTCTTGCCCTTCTCTGGAGGTGCTTTGCCGCTAACCCTCTTCTTGGGGTCCACCACAGCACCCTGCCCCTTGGCTGAGGACTACCTCCGTGCCAGCCCCTCTCTAAGGCTTTTCAAACAATGTGGCCCCTCTAGGCCTTGCCAATAATGCTGCCCCTCGTCTGGGCTTCAAGTGGCGCTCCCCTCTCCAGGGCTCGCCGTGCCCCCTCAGGGCTTCCCAATAATGCTGCCCCTCACGGGCACCTTAAAATGCTGCCCCCTGCTTAGGACTTCTCATATTGCCCCCCTGCTAGGGCCTGGGGTCTCCTCACCCCATATAACAATATTGCTGCGCCCTCTTTGGTGCTGAATTACACCCTCCCAGGCACCAGGACCCCACAACACTGCTGGGGTCCCTGCTGAGGCCTCCTCCAACCCCTACAGCCTCACCCAAACCACCAGTGTAATACTATATTAACAAAACAACACAAGCCTCTGGCTGTAACTCAAACGCAAAGCACCTAGCCATAACACAGTAAGCCTCCCGGCTACCACTCCACACCACTGCTCCAGCCCCTAGAGCTCTTGGGAACTGAACTCACATTACAGTCTCTGGGTGCTCCTGCTCCTGCTCCTGCTCCTGCTCCTGCTCCTGCTCCTGCTCCTGCTCCTGCTCCTGCTCCTGCTCCTGCTCCTGCTCCTGCTCCTGCCAGCCTGCCTCTGCTCCTGGGCTTTATAGGGCCAAGCTCCACCCCCTTAGGTCAGCTGACACCTATTAGTTGCCTCAGCAACCCTCAGCTGCGCTCATTATCACACTGCTGGGGCTTTTTCCCCAGCAGTTTTCCTCTCAAGGAGCAGTGCAGCGTGTTGTGCCGCGACAAAGACCAACACTTCTAACACTGGCTAAACCTCTGGAACAAAAAATGTCCCTTGTGACTTGAAGCACAAAGAGGTTATCAGTGTTTGGACTAGGATTAGACCCTTGCTTGATTTTGATCCAGTTTGTCTTTCATGGCACTGAGTCATGATTGTCCCTACCTTGCAACCGGAGGTCACGCTAGTTTATAGCAGCTAGCTGCTAGCAAGCTGTCTACTACCCTACAGACTGCATTAATAACAGGGTGACACCCCTCTTGAGTCCTTTGAACTTGGTCTGGGATCCTTCCAAAAACTGTGAGACCTATGAAAAAGTTTAGCCTGGAGAAGATGGGAAGGGACTATAAACAGCTTGTCATTTGAAAGTGACAAGCTTTCCACCCAAGTGATGGATTAGCAGCAGTTACTATGAAGCTACCTGTGCAGACTTTGCTCATAACAGGCTTCACAGCTTACACACACACACACACAGATGTACTCCCTGTACTCCCGGGCATTAGACCAAGTGATATAAGAAGATAGACCCTAACATCATTACTAGCAAGAGAAGACGAAAATCAGCTGCTCCATCAACTGTTAACTGAAGACCCAAAAAGATGGAGGCTTTCTTAGGCTTAAGAGTTATAAACCATTTATACACAAAGCCCACAAGCTCCTAGAAGAGACTGGGGATGCTGAACCAAACAACGGGCAGGTACAGAGTGGGCTGTCCACTAGGAAAGGTCAGATCTATTCCTACAGTGTTTTACACCAAGACCAAAAAAGTTTCCCCACTGGGCACAACATTGACAGGGAAGCATGGGTCAAGCTGAAAAGACTGAAATATGGATATGGACCCTTCAAAACAACATTGAACAAAATGAACATCTTGGACAGTCCTTGTGTTAATGCTGTGTCCAGCAAACAGTACAGCACTTAATTGAAAGCCATTATCCTTACAAATGCCCAGATGGGACAGATGCAATCCACACATTGAGTGATAATACCAGACAGTGGATCATAGATATGTAAGTTACTATTTCATACCATCCGAAAGAAGAAGAACTACTATGTCTAAGACTATTTATTTGGAAAGCGCTAGAAACATCCCTTTAAAAAATGAAAGCTGGGGTTTCTTTTAAAGATTTTTTTGGTTCTCCATAATCAGGCTCCCCAAGCCAGGGGAAGTTATTTGGGACTTTAGGAAGTATAGCTTCCGCAGAGTGGAATGGAGTAGTCAGACATCAGATTCGAGCAACTGAAAATAAGTCTGGGGATACACTTAGTACAAGGAGTTACAAACACTATTCAGTGAATTGGAGAGTAAGGGCAGGAGCTGGAAGGCGAGTAGAGGACAAGATAGGTTGTATTTTTGTTCTAAGAGTAGACATTAAAAACAAATGTGAGAGGATGGAGACAAGGGAGGTTAATAATTAGAAGAGGATAGGCCTGATAAGGCATGTAAAAAGGACAGAGGGCTGCAGACCAAAGAATTCATTCTTACTGGTATAAATCTAAGTAGGGTTAGTCCAAGTATCACTAGTATAAATGAGATCTGCTAATGTTTTTATTGCATGTAGCCTTCTAACTGTCATTTTGGCATGTTGTTATGACTACTTATGAGGAGTATTTGCTGTTTCAAAAACTAGCAGCAAAATGGCTGCCCATGTGGGAAACTACACAGCAGCAGGGAACACCACTGGTGGCATTGTTGAAGTCACCCATCATTTACAACTGTGTAGAGAAGTGATGAGCCCCAGTAAATGATCATTGTGCACAAAATAGGGTTATTTCAAAATTGCCTTTATTTTCTGAGGCTATAAACAGACTTCACCAAATAAAGAAGATCATCTGTGCCGCGATATGTCCCAACACTGCTGATCTGCTTCATTGGGCATCACCCTTCCGGCCCCTGCTGCTCCTGACACTTCAGGGGCCTGATCCTGCAGGACAAAACTCAGATGTGCCTCTGACAATACGGAAACTCTGGGTTTCCTCGCTTCCAGAGGTAAACTTGGGGATTTTGATTTGAGACACACCCCTACAAACTGAAAAACCCAGCCAGGCGCTCCCAGAGCTTCAGGGAAATTCCCGCAACAGGGGATTGGCTTCTTAAGTTCTGGGGGTGCCTGCCCAGGCCAGCTAAAGAGTGCAGGCAGCTTCAGGAGGGCATCACTCTCCTTCCCTAAAACAAACAGACATCCACCACAAGAGAGCAGCACCAATTTATACTACCTTTTGTCATGGTCAAAAATTTGGACATTTGTGGGGCAACAAAGGGCATGGACATCTGTGTGCTTTTGCTTTGTGCTTCCATAAAAAGATGTTATGGCAGAACAAGACAACATCTGTTTGCAGCCTGAAACGCCTTCATATATTTTAGAGGGCATCATTTCACTATTTAACAAGTCATAAAAATATGCAAGGGATGCTTATAGATTAAAATACAAGTGTCCCTTTTAATCTCTTCACTTATTTTTTATATAGGTTATTTCAACTGTTTTGGTTTTGGTTTTGGCTGAAGAATAACAAGGGCTGTGGCACTGCAAGTTCCCTTACACAAAGGCCTGCCCAAGGGCTTCAGACTTTGGGGGTACCTTGGATCTGACATCTAGACACCTTGGTACTTATGTTGAAGCTGTTAACAACAATACTAAGGTGATTATGCTTTTTATTCTGCATGCACTGCATACCTATTTAACACAATCAGGCCAAATAACCAACTCTTCACACGCACAACATTTATCTATCAGATAGCAAAAACTTTCAAATAGGACTGTTGAACACCACTTAAATAGGACTTGAAACCAATTGCTGCATGTGTGTCACTACAGACCTACTCTGTGTCCTCTTATCCTTTGGAAAATTAGGTAAAATTTTCCTCACCTATTGCACTGCTCTCTCTTTACACAACAAACATAATATATAGGAACCACATATACACCAACCCTGCAGCCCTAGGAACTGGCACAGGGAGCTGGAAAGGACAGTTCCCATTTTTATATAGGGGATACTGGGGATTAGAGTCACAAGCCAAGGAGTTAAAGGAGAGGGGGGGGGGGGGAAGATACAGGTAAATAAACATTACCATTAAGGTACATACACTTATGATCTGGGTAACAGGAAGTAAATAGTGACACTGTGGTGAAATCACCCAAGAACAGGTAACCAGTAGAAAACACTAACACTGTGATATATATACTTGAGAACTTCTCACAACTCTGGAGGGCTCCAAACCAGTCTCCGGTCACATAAAGCAATTAGAGCACATATACACATGCCAGACGTCTGCCCTGGTGTGTGCTAATTAGCATGTGTCAGAGCAGACTCAATTTATCGAGACACTGATTAACAGAATCAGCTCTGCTGCTGTTTAGGTAAAGCTCCCCCACTGCTATTTTGAAGCATGATGAATAGACGTGATGCTGTGAACACTTTAGAGTGGGTCTCGCTTAGAGCTGACCTAATTAAAGCACCCCACACTTCACCTCGGCGCATGTGTAAAAAAGCCCATAATTGCTGTTTGCCTGGGCTCCCTGTCTGAGCCCCACTGCTGCAGCTCACAGTCCTAGCTCCACCACTCCTGACTCTCTGCACATGCATCTTCCTCTTTGCTGTGCAACCCACGCTTTGATTCTGCTACTTCTGCTTCTTTCTTCCACCCGCCACCTTATGAGAGTTGTAGTGCACATTGCAGTTCGTTCCTCCAGTCCTCCGAAGGCTTCTGAGAGTTGTAGTTTACTCTACAATTCCTTTCTCCAGTCCTCTAGAGGCCTCTGGGCATTGTAGTTCACATTACAACATTATAGTACATGGCATTTAACATTACAGTACATTACACATGGATACCATGAGGACCAAATAATTATTCAAATACTACATGTGCACAACATTTAAGGGCTAGCTTCCTATGCACACTGCTTTCCTGGCTGGGTGTGGGCACCTTCTAAATCATAAACGGTGGTGAGAACCACTAGAAGTCTCACAAACTATATGATGAATTAGTCACCTACCAGCCACAGGGCTAGGGGGCTTCAGCATTTCAGCAGCAGGAAGGCTCAGCAATTTTCGTGCAATGAGGGCAGCAGCTGATGGCAAGGAGAAGCAACAGCAGTAATAGTAGCTGGGTTGGAAGCCCAGCCCACCTTTGACCTAACCTGGGTTGTTTTATCGCACTGCTCATAAAACATTACTGTCTACTGTTTTAATGGAAACCATTCCTATTCCTCCTAGTCATTGCACTTACCACTATAAATCTGCCTGAATTAGGAAACATTAAGCACAATTTTTAACAAATGAGTTAGCTGACCACAACTTTGTATTCAGGTAGACAAGAAGCTATCATGTTCAGTGTCATATCACCTAGTCACAGCTAGACCAATAACTAGCTGATGTGGAGCTGAGGCACAATTTGTCCTTGTCTAAATAGATGATAAAATCCTGGTCAGTTCTGTATCACTTACTAGGTTGTTAAAAATCATCTTTAAATATAATAAAATGTCCTGATATAGACAATGCCTAAGAAGTTATACTGCATTAAATTCCTCATAACCTCAGTGACTGACCAAAAAAAAGGGGGGGATGTAATTGAAATGGCAAAAAAAGAGGCAATGAGAGAGTTTATTTCCTAAGAGAAAAGGGTGAAATTATCTGCCCTTTGATTATTTAAAAGGTGTCATTTGGAGTTCAGTTATAGCTAGCCAGGCATGTTTTTAATAGTAGTTTTCCCAAGTTTAATAGAATCACAAGAGAGGTAAAATGGCTAAAATCAACCCTGAGGCTACAATATAGTATTGAAATGAATAGTGCAGATTTTAACATGGTAAGATGCATGCTGTAATACATAGAATTTTCAACACTAAAAAGGATTATGTGAACTGCATAAGTTTTTAGAGGCATATAGCAGCATGAACACAGCCAGTTGCCAGTAGTGGATAAAAGAACAAGCTGCAGTATATTGCATTTTTCTTAATACTTTTCTCTCAGTTTAATTTTTTTTCCAAGCTCCTTGAGGCCTCATTCCCATTTACTCTTGGAAAGGAAACTGGAGTACATAAGTAGCTCAGAAATGCTGGTAGGGAACCAGTGTTTGATGAGTCGCAATATTCTGTCTGGTTATTTATTTTGAAAAAAACACAGTTGATGTGGCATGGCTCTGGCTCTAACATAAGGAATTTATTATATGAGTGCTGCAAGACCCATGCACCCTGGAAATACACCCTACGGACTCTAGTCAAGGCAAGCATAGGATTTGCAGCTTTATAGCATGTATGAGGTGCCTGTTTTAATATTCGTAGAGGGGATACATAACCTCAGGTTGGCCCTGCATGTCGGCACAAAAACAAGGCCTCTCCAACTCAAGAGGAGAATCAGGAACTGAAGCCAAATAGTCTCCAGCAGCTGGCAAGGGATAAGAAGCAGAGGAAAATACTGATGCCCTGCTTTTAAGTTTGTCATAAAATCTTTCAGGATTGTTAGTTGTAGCTGTGTTGGTCTAAGGACACAGGCAGACAAAACTCTTTGAGTAGTGGCAAAATCTCATATTAGACCAACTAAATAGTTGCCAAAAAAAAATTGTTCTTTGCAAGCTTTCGGTCCCACACACCCTTCATCAGCCAAAGGATGAAGTAACCAAAGGAGAAACTGAAGTTGTTATGAGTTCTCCAAGGAACAAAAGCAGCGAATTTGTGAAAGGCTGCTCTGTGAAATGCAAATGTGAAGTAGTTTGGGAAGACCATAGCTGGTAAGAAACAGGCAGGTTACCAGTGGTTATCCGATGTAGTGTGCTGTACATCCGATGATAATATTTAGTCCAGGCTTGGAAAATATATGTTGATGTTCAGTTTGATTTTTTTCTTCTTTACATTGTGAAGTTGCCATTTCAAATGGCTAAATGTGATATCTGCAGTGTTTCAGGATTATTGATTGTAGCTGTGTTGGTCTAAGGACACAGGCAGACAAAATACTCTGGGTAGAGGCAGTATCTTTTATTAGACCAACTAAAAGTTGCAAAAGTAGGGAAGGAGGGAGGTCTTTTGGCAAGGGGAGATTTTTTTCTAGTTTCTGCTGCACTGTAATGGCAGTGGTTGTCAGAAACTGATGTGTCATATCTCTTGTCCCTTACCTGTGGGTGCCCTCTGCCAAAATTTCTGTTTACTCTTTTGCCTGCTGAGCTTAATACATGCCATTGACACCTGTTTGCATCCACGTGCTTGGGGGTATCTGTACTTAGGTTTCAATCTCCCATGGGCTACTGCATGGCCTTGTATCAATTAGGCAGATTGGTGATCCCATTGAATGGGACATATTTTCTTAAGAATATGGCCCAAGAATGATGGTGGGGTGGGGGGTTGGCATCTTGACTATGCTTCAGGCTTCAGGAGAGAAGAGCTCCAGGACAGCTACAACCTCTGTATGGGGGAAGGTGTCGTGGGGTCTCCTTGCCCCTCCTTCTCTTCACAACAGACACTGCTCCAGTCTCTGTTGTAGTCCCACATGCACATCTGCTGGATGATGCACTTGAAGACATCTCTGATTTGATGCCCTATCTGGAGCTGGCACTGGATTTGCTCCTTGGCCCCAGATGATGATGAGATCCTTTATTCCCCCAAACTGCCACTTGTATTCCCAGGCTTAGCTAGTAGTGGTGGATGGATTGGGTTCATCCATGGTCCATGGAGGTACCCATGGGGTCTCAGTGTCCATGGTGGGTGAGCAACTGGATGCAACAGAGTGGGTGGAAGTCTGGAAGGGTGGATGGAAGGAAGCAGTGGTGGGTGTACAAAGGTCAAGTTCTTGGAGTGTGATTCTCACTCTTCATGCTTTGGGACCCTGTTCCTACATCACTTGGGCCCTACTGCTTAGGTTACCTCCAGAATCTCAAAATGTCCAAGGGTCTTCTTCAGCTGATACCCCGTGATTCTGGCAATGCCACATGCCCCACCCAGGCTATAAAATGTAAGGGTCCACAGCCCATGTGGTCCCTTAAGAACCAGGGTGGAGCGTGTGCTCACCTCAGCTTGGAGGTTCAGTGACATCCCCCCACGAGATCCCCCCCATAAACCAAACTACCTAGCTGATCATCTACTAGCTATCTGATCAGTGAGGAAGAAGAGGGGGCAGTCAATCTGCACTGAATTTCTTCCCTCCAAAAGAAATAAAAAACAGGGATGGGAAATATTTAGGGCCTACTCACCTACCCTTACTTTACACACCTACAACATCAAGGACTTCAGTATAGTAGATTGTATTACTGGCATGTTATGAATTTCAACCTCAAATAGTACTTGCCAAATTTTATTACATTTCATTTCTTCACTTTAACTTTTTCTTTCCCCTCCCTTTCCTAGCACTGTACAAAGTCCCTGTGTGGAGGAGATTTCAATATACATAAAAATGTCACAAGTATCATAGTATCATAGTATCTAGAGTCGGAAGGGACCTGGGCAGATCAGGTGAGAAGGCACAAAGCAACACATTATCAAGTGGTTGGTTTTGATTATTAAATCATTTTTCTATTTAAAAAATAAATAAATACACCTAGATATGCCATTTATAAACCTGAGCAAGGTGGAAAGTTGGGACGATTTCTGGTACGAGATGCAGTTTGGAGAGGCGTAAGTTTATAGGGAAGAAGACTACAAAGGAAGTCTGGGACAGAGATAAGGAGAAATCCAGAACATTTTTGGTCTGGAGTTCAGAAATAAGCTAAATCTCAGGCAAACACAAACTTGGTTTGAACAAGACACTTTGCATCAGGACATTACAAAATACTTCTGAGTATAAGCAGTCGCTTATGACATCAGATGCATCTGAAATTACTTGGGAGAAAGCATGATGGAGAGAGTAGATATTATAGATTGTAGGGACTGAAAAGAATATGGTTTACTTTTTTTGGTTATTTTTCCCCCACAGAAGCCATCGGATGGAATAAGGAAGCAGAGTGCTTTCAAAATATTTCAAACAAGATTTTGCTTCCTAATTTATACCCACACCCATAGTTGGCTCTTCTTATTTTCTTTACAGATATATAGAACTCAAAACCTTCACTGAGAAGCCTTGGTTAGCTTAATTCATCTCTGAATTCACTGTTGCCTCTTTCTACTTTCCCCCAAAGTAGATTTTTAAAAAATAGTTGTAACTGTTCTTAATGATTACCCAGCCAGGGATGGGATTTGCCTCATCTCAGGCAATTTCTCTAAAACATTGCCAGGAGACAAAATAAGGGAGGGTCTAAAGATGTACCTATTAGAGCAAACAGTATAGTACAAGGACCCAATTCTGCTCCATGTGACATCAGGGGGAAATTACCCCAATTTCATATTTAAGTATTACTAGATTTCAACAGCTTGTATGTGACTGAAGGATTACATGATAACTTCAAACCTCACAGCCCCCAAAGTTCACTGCACTATCGTAGCATCATATCATAGAGTCATAGAAGTCGGGTCGGAAGGGACCTTGCAGATCTTCAGGTCCGACCCCCTGCCTGGGCAGGAAGAAAACTGGGCTCAAGTGACCCCAGCCAGGTAGGCATCGAGCCGCTTCTTAAAGACCCCCAGGGTAGGAGCCAGCACC
>JAGPOW010003395.1:7951840-7970193 GCA_030014935.1 Caiman crocodilus | reverse complement strand
TAGCCAGAGTATGGCTCTGGCTGGCCAGGCTTTGGTTCTGGGTGGTACACACTATCACCATGTGCGTGCCATCCTGATTTTTTTTAGTTTGTTTATTTTTTTACCCCAGGATCACTCAGAGTCAAAAAATTCCCCCATGCTGCAAAATAGCAGGATGGGAAATGCCTGCATGTGTGGTGTGTGGCACCGCAGCCAGCTCTGCAGTGCTACATTCTGCATGTCTTCATTCATCTGGATGTGCCTTTGTGCCTATTCAGTAGAAACCCAAGATAAAGGAAATGGAAATTGTCTAAACTAAAGGAGATGAGAGAGTAGATTACTGCAGCTAGTTCTGAGAAGACATTTTTGGCAGGTTATAGGTGACTGTAGCTTCCCATGGCATTCGCTAGTACGCCTAGCTCTTAGGGACCTCTCAGGTTTCACTGTTTCGTTGGGATCTGGATAGTTCGGTATTGAAGTAGTTGCCTTGGAAGGTCTTCAGGGAGTTCTCTCCTGCCATGTCTTTGATGGAAAAAGAAGTTATTACCAGGAGTAGGATATTATGTCCCACGTTCCCTGGGACCCCCCATAACCCTACTTGTCCAGTTTCCTGATTTGGGGCTCCGCCCCACCCCCCACCTTATGCCAACCTTAAGTTGTTATCTTCTGCTCACCTCTAAGGTGAGACATGGTAGTAATTTTTTTTGTTTGGCCTTTTGACCTTAAAGGAAAATAGGATATGGACCTCGCTTAGCCTGGCCATAGTAAAGATGGGCTTGTCGTCCTTGCTATCCCTGGGTTACCTTGTTGCCAGGGTCATCTTTGCTTCTTGGGCATGTTGATACTGTGATTTGGACTCCTGGCTCTGTTTTCCTTTTACAGGATCCTTGGCCATCCAATCACATTCAGAGGCATGTGGGATCCACACCTCAGCTTCAGGTATGTATCTTGGCTCTTGTGGGCTTGCTTCTTCTCTGTTTGCCCCCTCCTGGGGCAGCCACCACTGCACCTCTCTGGAGCTATCTCCTCCTTGGGGCTCTGCTGGCCCCATTGGAAGCCTCACTTCCAGTCCCCCCGGCTCTTCTCCCGGCAGAGCTTTTATCTCTGCCCTAAGGGGCGGGGTGGCGAATCGACGCCGGCATGTCACCATAAAGTGGGTCCACACCAGGGCTAGAGCTGATCCTGACTCTTCCTGGACCTGTTGTTCTTGTCTTTTTCCTTTCATTGCCACAGCACTTTTCTCTGCTGCAGATTTGCTCCCTCCAGGCTTCCGGTTTTCGGCCATGTCCGGTTCAGGAGATCTTCCTTTTAAGGTAAGTTTTCCCTTGGGGCATTGCGCCTATCACAGTGATAGTTCTTCCTCCTGTGGAAATTTCCATCTTCTTAAACACTGGTAAAGCATACAAACAGAACCCTATCTTATTAGCTTGATGAATTTTCATCTGAGGATGCCAAATATCAGTGACATTAGATGATTTCAGCTCTTCCCCACTCTTTACAAGGATTACTCTTTCCTTCATTGCATTGGAGCCAATTGCTTTTCATATTTTTGCTCATCTGTTCCAGGCATAGATGCATACTGATGATGGTGTAGGCTGCTTTAGTAAAGACAGTATTGTAGAGATGCCCCTACCAACTTGTGAAATGACACAATGGTATATGTTAATAACCTTATATAGATATTAAAGAACATAGAGAGCAGAGTCCTGTAGGCTTCCATTTGAGAAAGTTTGGGGCTAAAACTCTTGGAATTTATCTTGATGAAAAAGACTACATCCCAAATTGTGCTGCTCTGTTTACTCCAGAAGGCCTGCAATGTGTCTCATCAGTGTGATGTAAACAATAGTCTCACTGTATAAATGAACAGTTGTGTATTTTTTCCAAGGCCAAGAGAATATCATCCATCTTCTTCAAGTCAAGAAGTTCATAGCGAAGGCTGATATTTTCTGACCTTAAATGACCCTGCTATAGAGATCACATACACGATAGTAGCTATAATCTAAAACTCCAAATTTCCTTTCTGTACTGGGTTTAATTCATACTTGCAATGTTGTTGCTTCAGTGTTTTGCAGGGTATTTTTTTAATTATACACTTTCTGGTGCTCTTTGTTCCCTGCATACCATTTTGAAATGAAGCATAATATGAACTTGCAGCAATCCTGGAACTGAAAGCTAAATCCTGACTACACCCTTCCTCTGGTCAGAAAACAAATTCATTTAAAATAAATGGTGGAGCAGGGGACAATTAAAACTGAACAAATAGAAAGAAAAACAAATGAGCAGTTTCACTGGATGGCATTAAATAGCATGTGAAGAAAATTCTCCTCTTGGCGAATCTCTTTCGTTATACCCGTTGTTAAATTATGACCAGATTTTAAGGAACGTCTTGTAAATCCTGGGAAGGATAAATCATATGTATTTTTACTTTAGATCCAAATAATTTTTATTTATTCTGTCTCAGTCTCCCTCTTTGGAGAATGCACATCTTCTAGTAGTTAAAGAACAGGATGGACACCTAGGAAATGTGAGTTTTATTTCCTGGATTGCCACTGTTGTCTTTGAATAAGGCACTTAACAGCTCCATAAATCAGTTTTCTCCTCTGTAAAATAGGTATAAAAATATCTACTTTATATGGATGTTTTATGTCTTGACCCACTCATGTTTATAAAGCAATCTGAGATCTTTTGGAAGAACTACAGAAGTGCTTGCATATATATTATATTAAACATTTCCAGAAAACTGAATATACATATATTAAGCATAATGTCTTTCAATATGAGCCAATCATCCATCCAGGAAATGATATATGAAAGACCAACTTTTCAAACAAATGAATGACTTGCACACTAGGCTTCTGTGTGGCAGAGTGGAAGAGAGCATCAAATTGCGTGATTCACAAAGAAAATGACACTTTGTAAGAGTCCATACAGCAGTAGCATGTAATCAAGAGTTGGTGAGGTTGGATTTTTGCTCTATAATGAAAATTTGGGCATGATGAGTCACTATTTTTTTCTGTTGCCTGGATTAGTCATAGGCTTAACATTGGGATCTTGTATATATTTTGGTATTTCAGACTCGCAGAACAGAGAAGACAAATGCCTTGTCACAAACACATGCTGTGACTTCAACATCAATTCTCACTCAATTAGGCAGACATTTTCTTTTCAGTCTTTTTACATTTAAAAATGAAAGCAGATTAACCAAAAGCTTGAAACTGGATTTTTCCAGATGCAGTACACCCTTGACTCCTACTGACTTCATTGTAAGTTAATTGTGCTTAAGCACCTTTTAAAAGATGCTTAGTATTCCATACGATTAGATTCTTAAGGAAATTAATTATTGATAAACCTCTTGTATTAAAGTATATGCCCCAATTCAAAAGCAGGATCTTTAACCAAAAAGATTATTGAAACACATAGTTTAGATGATGGCAAAACATCTCTCTGTGCAGTGGACAACTGAGAAAGACAACTAAGCAATCTTTCAGGTGCACACATACCTGCCCGCTGTTTTAAGCAGAGAAACATCAATATGATTTGCTATGTATCATTCTATCGTCTGTGATTTGCTTCCAGCCAGAGGTACATAAATCAGATGAAAGGTGTCAGCACAAGATGTTACTGCCTAGGGATACAGTAACCAATATGTATATTTTAAAAATTCTGTAACTTTGTTCTCCTATGAATGTGTCCCTTGATCTGAATGCCACACTTGATTTAAACTCCCTGGGCTCTGTTCTAAAGTTTTTGTCTGAGCAAAACTCCCATCCATCTCAAAGGAAATTTAGCCTGAGTAAAGACCAAGGATGGAGATCTGACTTGCAAGGTACTGTGCACTCCAACCCAGCTCCAATGAAGCTCTTACACCAAGCGCTCTGTGGGGCCAAGCCTAGGATGCTCAACACCTAGCAGGACTGAGACCCTGTACCCTATGCTCCTGCAAAGAAACACATTGGGCACATCCCCAGGAGTGAGAACATGCATTTCTCCAGGGACAAATAGCAGGAGCGCTGTTAGTTGTCGCCAGGCACACTTCTGCACATGCACTCTGGCACATGACAATACCTTGGGGCCAGCACCTAGACTGGCCCCAGCAGCCTTACCTGGGGGCCTCCCAAGGCCACAATGGTGGCAATCTGGCCACACCATCCCTGGACAACAGCCAGAGTATGGTTCTGGCCAGCTAGGCTGTGGTTTCAGGCAGCGCACACTGCAGCCACTTGTGCCGTGCTGCTTTTTTTTTTTTTTTGGATGCATTTTTCTCTGACACCGAAATCTCCTGGTGTAAAAAAACCCACCATGCTGCAAATTAACAGCATGGCAAATGCTTGCACATGCAATTTGCAGTGCCGCAGATGGACTTAGTCCCAGATCCTAAGCAAATAGACTCCCTGCCTCCCTTATTTCTCACCGTTGTTTGGACTTACCCCACTATGATTCAGGGTGATCTAACTTCACAGGGAAGGCAAGAAGCAAACATACACCCAGGTGATTTTGAACTGTTCAGAAAAACACAGCATTCAATTTTGAAGAAGCTTCTGTATTCCATGGAAATCCACTTGGTCATGCCCTGAATAAGGATTACTTCTTGAGGAAAGCTTAATAATCTGTCTCCTGATAATAACAACTTGATGCATACTATCCGTGTTATAAGTAGCAATCATGTATGTAACATGGCTTGACACAATACTTTTTTAAAACTGGTTTGAGAGGAAAAAATATATATATATATTGCTCTTTTAGGCAGTCTTTTTGAGCTGGATGTGAGCAACTGCAGATTTTGAAAACTTTAACTTGATTTAAATCAGGGAGTTCAGGGAGAACTATTTAATGTGAGTTTATTTTTTTTAAAAACCATCCCAAGATATCCATCAGGCTGCAAAATAAATATCATATACCTTCCTTCAGGAATTAATAAGCATCCTCTTCATTCATTAATGAAGTCTATTGACAACGCTTGTCATTGCCCACTGAAACCAACCGTTCTTTTTCATATGAGTGAAAAAGAAATTTGGTAAAATAAAATAACTGCATTATATTGTAGATGCAAAATATAATACACTCTCAGATGCTATTGCAGTCTCCATTACTCTAAACATGAGGGGTCATATCCTGAATTGGCACAAATCAATGGATTGACTTCAATGGCTTGGCACCAGCTGAAAATCTCACCAAAAATCATTTAAAAAGTTCTTAGCTGCTGTATTTTCTTCTTTAAACTGAACAGCATTTCATCTCCTATTTTTCTCTCCAGTGTGGCAAACTAGCCATAAAAAATGAACAATGTATCAGCTCAAGATGCCTACTTCTGGTATCTTTTATAAGTTTTATTGCATACCTGCAGGTGTGATAATTCAGGAATGCCACATTTGGACATTGTTGCAAAGCATCAAGGCAACATTTGACTGTGAGAAGTACATTCACAAGGAGAAGTGATGCTGTATATCTATATAAACATTCATTAGACATGATTTAATTGCTATGGCTAATCTAACAGAAGCAGCCCATCACACGTCATCCGTGTGATAAGTGGTAGATGGAGATCAGTTACAATTTTCAAGAGCTAGTCAGTACGTGCAGATAATTACAGTATTCAACCAGGCTTGCTGTTTCAAGCAGTGGATAAAGCAGTGAAAGTGCAGTATGGACTAGAACATGATCTCCTCTGTGAAATTTAGGTGATAGCCACTTCTCACTTTCTAGGATGCAATATGCAACTATTTTCTACGAAACAACAGGAAAATTATAGCTCTAACCCTTCTATTTGTTGAAACCTTATGGGTAAAGTTGGCAAATTAAAATTCCAAGGTCAGGAAATGGAAAAGATAGTAATCTCTGTGTAATGAGAACTCAGCTGTAGTGTATGTGTTCAGCACTTTCTTTTACAAGACCTGTTTCTGGCCTGATTTGCATTCTGTTGCAATGGCACCAAAGTTCAGAGCTGGGTGGACATCAGGTCCGGTCCTTAGGACATGAAATGCCATTTCATACATGTTTAAACAGTGTATAGTACAATGGGACCTGATCTGCAGTGGCCTTTCAGCACTGCCACCTTACCTATGCTAAATAATAATCTCTAGTGAGTAATATAGGTCATTCTCATTATTCACTTATTTACTATAGCTCATTCTTCCCTCAAGGGTATATTGTGGGATTTGTGTAGTGTAGTGAACACTTCCACTTAAGAAGTCATGTGAGTGCATATTCTTTATTTCTCCCACTGCAGGAGCATAGAAAGGTTGATTTAATCAGCTCTACATAGCAGACCTGTGAATTCTAGTTACAGTAATGCAATGTACGGTGACTAAAATACCGAGTCAATATTCCTGAACTATTGCAACCTCTTTCTTACCACTGACTAATGGCTGAGCTGAAGAGGATAAGAAGCAGGTATAAGAGCCATTTCAGGAGGAAAACTAAGAGTGAAAGCACAAACAGCCAAGGTTCAGGATCAGTGGTCATGTATGGAGAGAATTTAAAATGTTAGACAAAGTGAGACTTTGCCAGAAGTCACAAAATGCCAGCAGAACTAAACAATTCTTTTAAACACAAAACATTCTTCCAATCTCATAACCACATATTCATGCAAATATCAGTTTCAAATAGTGTTGGCACTATTATTTATTAGCTAAAACCAGGGGTGTAACAGAGTTGGCACCTGGGGGGGGCGGGGAGAGAGGGCATAGTTCTGGGGGGTAGAAGGGATATGGGTGGCGCAGCAGTCCTAACCATGCCAGGAACTTCCAAGTAGCCCCCAGCTGAACTGCTGCTGCTGCTGCTGCTGCTGCTGCTGCTGCTATACCTTCTGCCCATCCTGGCTGTTGTTTGGAAAGCAACAGCAGCATCCACCATTGACAAAGACTGTTCTGAAGTTCCTAGTATGTGTAAACTGTGAGGCTGATCTTGCTGCTGGGGCACAGACTCTGCATGGGTAGGGAGTGATTCCAGTGCCCCTTTTAACTTGGTACCTCCCCTGCCCATCCCTAGTTATGCTCCTGGCTAAAACCACTCATTTCTACATCATGTTATTATCTAGTGTTCTCAAAGAACTTTGCTGAAGTTGCCAACCTCAAATGTCCAACATTCATGACTTTCCTCAACACCATGATGACACCCCCAGTCAGCCAGCTTAAAGTTAAGCCAGGTAACATTAGGCTAGTCAGTCTTACTTCTATCCCTGGGAAAATACTGGAAAAAATTATCAAAGAGCACATTAGTGAAGGCCCAGCAGGAGCATGATCCTGAAAGGAAACCATCACAGGTTCATCACAGGTAGATCTTGCCTAACAAAACGTATAGCCTTTTATGGCTAGGTCACACACTACCTTGACACAGGAGCTAAGGCTAATGTCATTTACCTGGATTTTAGGAAGGCCTTCGACACAGTTTCATACTCTATTCTCAAAGGGAAGCTAGCAGGCTGTGGAGTGGATGCCTACACAGTCGGGTGGGTGGCCAGCTGGCTTAGGGACCGCACCCAAAGCGTTGCGGTGGACAGGTCATTCTCAGCCTGGAAGGAGGTGGGCAATGGGATCCCGCAGGCTTCAGTCCTTGGACCAGTGTTATTTAATATCTTCATCAGCAATTTGGATGAGGGTGTGGAGAACACCCTCTCCAAGTTTGCAGATGATACCAAGTTATGGGGCAAAGTTAACACACCAGAGGGCAGGGAGCAGATACAGGTTGGATCAATGGGTGGAACGAAACAGGATGCAACTCAACAAAGATCAATGTATGGTACTCCACCTAGGAAGGAGGACCACCCAGCATACCTATAGGTTGGGGGATGACCTCCTCAGCAGCACAGTGACTGAGAGGAATCTTGGAGTCATAGTTGAGGTAGCACTATCACCCAACTTGGAGGTCTTCAAGAGGAGGCTTGATAGTCACCTGACCTCGGTCCTCTTTCCTGCCAGGGGCAGGGGGTCGGACACATTGTGGTCTCTTCTGACTCTACAATCTATGAATCTATGACATTGGCTTAAAAATAAGAATAAGTAAAATATTAATTGTTGGGGTCTTTTTATTTACCCCCTGTTTTCTCAGGCTTTTAGTCTGTAGGCTCCTAAGTTTTTTTTTCACAACTGCAGGGAAATCAGTTCTTTTAAAATGCAAACTAACATCTTCAAATAGGCTCCTAATTTTGGAAACTGGGAACTTTGGAAAAATAGGATATATCATATGAGTCATAATTTAATTCTCATAATGCTTCTTTGAAGTAGGCAGGTAATATACCCATTTGGGTGATGAGGTACAGAGCAATTTAGGGGCCAGATTTTCATAAATGAGCATGTTAAAATTCATGTAAACTTTTTTTTATAAAAGCACATACATGCTCATTTTTCGCATTCACAAATAATTATATGAATAAAATGATCAGTTTGTCCAAGCAAACTGATATTCATATCCCCATGCTTCAAGGAAAGGCAATGTGATTTGCCCAAGGTAAAATAGGAAGTCTATGGCAATTCCAGGAATGGATTCATGTAAAAATCAAACAATATGGAGTAATAAGGGCTGCCATGCAGAAAGAAATTGTTTTCTCAAAATGAGGATGCTTAACATATAAATATGCTTTTGGATTGAATAAGAACATATATTGAAAAAAAAAACTGCGTGTGTTTTTACATATTAGTTTATTTGTATCCTGTAATGTATGCAGATTTAAATACTAAGAAACAGAATCTCTTACTTTAATTGTTTTAGTGCTGTAAATAACAGTTCCAATATTATGAATTATGATACTGGTAATCATGATAAATCGATATATTAAAGAGAACTTCAGGTGTAATTTTAAAATACAACTCAGTCTGTTTTTTTTTTTTCCCTACAGAAAACATGTGAAGGAAGAATTTTGTCATGATTCTCACCTAATTTTTGAAATACTAAATGATCTATATGTCCTTCCTTCCAGAGAAGACAATTGTTAACCTCTTCCAGTGATGCAGCAGACTGTGGATTTACTTGTTGCATTAAAATGGGGTTTGCCACAGAATAGTGCAGAGGGGCAATGCACTAGGAAGGAGTTCCTGGAGGCATCAGGCCTCAAGCAGACATGAGACAGGATTGTGACCACAGCTAAAGCTAAAGTAAAGTGTATCTGTGCAGAGGCAGCTTTCTCAGAAGCCAGCCCAAACCCACAGCAACCAAGGACCATCAGAAACCTCACCAGTTTCTTCTAAGTGCATCATGCATTTCTTTGCACTTGCCATTTCTAACATAGAATTGTGGGGTTGAAAGGAAGCTTGCGGTTCATCTGCTCCAGCCCCCTGGACTGTTTAGGAACAGACAAGCCACAATGTCCAGCCACTTGAAAAGCCCCCACAAAAGTTTCTGCAACCTCCCAAAGCAGCTTCTTCCTGTACCCTACTGTGCTCACAGCTAGCAAGTCTTTCCAGAGAATTAATCTAAATTGGCTTTACTGAAATCCATTGCCACCCGTCCTACCTGTAACAGGGCAAGGAATAGCTCGGTTTCTTTGTTTCTACAGAGTTGAGAGCGCGGGGGAGAGTCGGATCAGGGATGGGGAAAGGATAATTACTTAGAAAGCACGGCTGGGAGAGGGGTAGTACCAGGGGGAATCATTGCCTAAATAAGAGCCAGCAGATATTGAAGTCCATGACCAGAAGAGCTATTCTTTGTCCCTGGGGCACGGCATGAGGAGAATCTGTGGAGAAAGCCAGGAGTGGCAAACCCAGCGCTGGAACAGATCGCCGATCAGACTGGCTGACCGGGTGAAAGTAACCACAGTGACCAGCGAAGCAAAGAGGTGAGAGAGAAAGGGGAGATACTTGCCAGGTTGATCCTCAGGTGGAGAGAAGGACCCATGGAGGAGGAATCCACTGATACCTGTGAGGAAAGGAGAGCACGACACGGGACTATTGATGACATCCGTGTCCCAAGAGAGACTTGCACAAGAGAGAGAGACTGGAAGTGAGCCAACAGCCTCAGGGGAGTGGGTTGCACCGTGGTGGAGGGAGTAGGAAAACTACGTGCTGAAATAACACCCAGGGTTACCCATAACCTGCTGGAAATTCACTAATAAACCAATATACTTGTATCCTGCTTTTGGGGTGATTCACTATACCCTCTATCATTGGGAAATTAACTTCTTATTCTTCCATTACACAAAGGCATGGCAGCAGAGCTCCAGGGAAAGAGATTTTAGTCACCCCCACATGGCCACACTGCCTTCTGTGGCAAGGGAGAGCAATTTTTCTTCATGTTCCTTGTAGCAACCTTTCAAATATATAACAACTACTAATAACTTCCCTTCTTTCCCTTAACCTCCTTTTCTCTGAACTAAACACACCCAGGCCCCTAATTATTCAACAACGTGTATGGGCACGTGTGGGCATTTATTTATGTAAAAATTTCCAAAACAAGACACTCCATTATACATACTCCTCTCCTGCAAAGAAGGCAAAATAACAAACACATGACAGGTGCTAGTCCGGGTACTTATTGCATTAGTGGAGGGTGTTCAGATAGTGGGTTGATGAATGCAGCATAAAAGTTTGAAGATGAGAAGGGGAAAAGAGAGTCAAAAAGTGTTCAGTTGTCCTTTCACTGGGGCATCCCTAGCCTCTAAAATAGTCTTCAAGCATTGGAGGCAATAGGGGTTTTGTCATACTGCTTAGGTCCAGCACAGGTGCACTGAGAAGTCTCCTTCCTACTGTCTTTTTACTCTTTCGCCTACATACAACCACAGCAAAGAACCTCTCTGAGAAGTGATAAAAGCCAAGAAATCATCTTCACCTATTCAGTCCCAAAGTGACAATTTCACCCAAATCCCGTCGTTCTAGTATAGAAACAATATGGTCCCAAAAAACAATTAATTGGTATTCCAGAACTCAAAAATTAAATTAAAACACCAGCTCTAATGGAAGGTAAAGTGTAGAGCAAGAAGGCTCAGCATCCATATCAGATCTGACCCCAGAGGACATCAAATTTAAAATGTCCCACTCATCTATATCACTATCACAATGCTCTTTTATCCCTCCCAGATTTGTCTGCTCAGGTGATAGCAAGCTTCACAGGCACTGTCTCTTGTTAAAGGGATAATTAAACCTCGAGAGGCTTTCTGTAATAGCTTAATAGCTTAATTGCCAGAATCTAGCTGCTGACAGAGCCTCTCTTTCAACAGAAAGATCTGAATTCCCCACCAACTCCCTACCCACACCACTGCCATGTAATCTTTTTATTTTCTGGTCTCTAGTTGATGTTTATGAAGTTTTCCTCAGCAAAGGAAAACTGAACTTACTGATTCTACAGTATAATCAGTAAAGCTCCCATGAGAGAAAAGCCCAAACAAACTTATAAAGGAAACAAGCGGAAAAAATAACTGGATGTATTTTTCTCAAAACATTTTCTCTAACATCTTACTACCTTAGGGTTCATACAGGCAGTCATCACAGCCGGTCTATGTTCACATGGCTTGATTTACGCAATATGAACGTAGACTGGGAGTGGCATATACAGTCACTTGCCAGTCCTGGGAGTCGCACAAGAAAATTAGAGTAGCTCCAGCCAGGATCAGGAAGGGATAACAGGTCTGAGAGGGGGTTTGGTGGGTCCGTGGCGGTTTGGTGAGTCTGCAGGGAGGGTTGGTGGGTCCACCGGTGGGGGTTATCAATCTAGGAGTGTTGGAGTTAGGAACTAAAAACAGCTTGGCGAGGGTCAGGAGATGACGTGCAAATTCATGAAGCGTCCATATTTTTGTTTAGTTCATGTGACCGGACTCTGGAATAGACTCCCAGCAGGGGTGGTGCAGGCACTTACCCTGGAGATCTTTAAACGGAGACTGGATGCACACCTTGCTGGTGTTATGCGACTCCCGCAGCCTTTTCTGCCTAGAGCAGGCGGGCTAGACCTGATGATCTCACCAAGTCACAAAGCAAGCAGCTGAGCTTCCCCAGCCCTGGGGATGCACTCTGAATACATACAGGGATTCAATAGACTGGGTTAATCCATTCCCAATCTAAGTTAGTTTATTTCCTCGGGTGAACTAATTTAGATCAGGCCCAACATTTTTGTTCTGATATAACCCCCCTGAATTCCTGAACAGATGGGCATTTAGATTAACCTAACCCTATGTAGGTCAATCTAAATTTAACGCCTATATGTACCCTTAGATACTACTTTAGTTATAGGAGACACAATCAAATGGGGGCCCTCAAATTCAGAATATTTTTATAAATATTTACCAAGGAGGGAAATAGTCTTTCACAGTCCTCAACAGAAAAATTAAAGCAACACCTGGAATGGAGGGCTAATATACAGAGACAAGGCTTTGCCGCTCCTGAGACAGCAACAAACTGTTTGCTTTTGAAAAGATTGCTTTCATTCATCTCTTTCCTAGATACTCCATCAGATGGTCCTTTGGATAGAATGAAAGTGTCTGTCACTGTTTAAGGTTAAGTACATCCCCCAATAAGCTGTCAGGTAGAGGGGTAACCCAGACAATTGATGGTACATGTAATGCAGCAAGGTACATACTTTTTTTTTTCGGGCGGGGGGGGGAGGATTCCTCCTGGATCATGGAAACCTTTTCTTATTTGAAAAGTTTTTCATGATCTAGGAGAAAAAAAGCAAAAAACAATGAGCTGACCTATCTGTCTGCTGTATCTCCACAACCAAATACTGGCAGGATAAAAAACTGGGCCTTAACTCAAGAACTCTGACAAATATACTGTATGCCTTTGTGAGAACAGCCAGTTCAGATGAAACATCAGGCATCAATTATTTTATGAACAAACCCTAAAGAACATCAGAAGTAAAAAACAAGTGATATTCTGGTCTAAACACATTCTGCATTCAAAAGCTGCTGCAGTGTTGTTGGGATTAACATTCAACCCACGTTTCTCTATACAGTTTCTATATACTGACAATGTACTTGTTGGATAGGAAGTTTCAGAGCAGTTCCTCTTTCCTTGCAGGCTCTGAAGAGGAATTTCTACAGGACCAGGGGATGAGAAAATGCTGTAAAAGAGTAGGACATAGTCTGCCCCACAGTACACAAATGCCCTTGGACTTGACACTGATTTAATTCTGCTGCAGTAGTGTACCGATCCTTTGATGTAATAGAAAATGTCTATATGACAGTATAATACTTTAAAATATTTATGGAAGATTAGACTCCCTTCAAAAGACAAGTGGGGAAGCCTGATATTTTCAGAAGGGCTTCAACATAAAAAGTGGATTTGGAGTTTTTATCAGGCAAAGATTAGCTAAAGTTATCAGTGTCCCTGCTGTGGTGATGATCCTATGCACAAAGTTGTGATGCTACTTTTCATATGTCTGTAACACAATCCCCCAGTTTTCTTTATGATATATAAAATATAGTTTATATATATAGTTTATATATAACCCTCCCAGTTTTCTTTATGATTTATAAAATATAGTTTGTGATATATAAAATATAATTTATATAGATGTAGTTTCATAGTTGGTAGGGTCAGAAGGGACCTGAGCAGATCATCAAGTCCGACCCCCTGCTATGGGCAGGAAAGAGTACTGGGGTCAAACGACCCCGGCAAGGTGTTCATCTAGCCTCCTTTTAAAGACCCCCAGGGTAGGAGCCAGCACCACTTCTTTGGAAGTTGGTTCCAGCTCCTAGCCGCCCTGACCATGAAGTATTGCCTCCTGATGTCTAGTCTGAATCTACCCTCTGCCAGCTTGTGGCCATTATTTCTAGTCACGCCTGGTATTGCTCAGGGGAACAGGGACTACCCCAGTGCCTGCTGGTCCCCCCAACTTGTTTGTAAATGGCCACTAAATCCCCCCCTCATCCTTCTCTTGTGGAGGCTGAACAGGGTCAGGTCCCGTAGCCTCTCCTTGTAGGGCATGCCCTACTGTCCCCCTGATAGTGTGTGTGTCCCTCCTCTGAACCCTTTCCATGTTGCCCACATCTCTCCTGAAGTGTGGTACCCAGAACTGGATGCAGTACTCCAACTGTGGCCTGACCAGTGTCGCATAGAAGGGGAGGATCACCTCCTTGGACCTGCTTGAGATGCATCTCTGGATGCATGACAAGGTGTGGTTGCCCTTCCTGACCGCATCCCCACACTGTTGGCCCATGTTCATTTTGGCATCAATAACAACTCCAAGATCCTTTTCTGCCTCTGCACTGACGAGAACAGAGTTCCCCAGCCTGTAGGTCTGCTGCTGGTTCCTCCTCCCCAGGTGCATTTCCTTGCACTTGTCAGTATTGAAACCCATCCTGTTCTCATCTGCCCACCCCTGTAACCTGTCCAGGTCCGATTGCAGCCTATTTTTCCCTTCTAGTGTGCCCAACTCCCCCACACAGCTTAGTGTCATTTGTGAATTTGAACAGGGTGCTTTTTACCCCTTCGTCCAAGTCGCTGATGAAGATGTTGAACAGTGCAGGCCCGAGGACCGAGCCCTGCGGGACCCCACTGCCCACGTCCCTCCAGGTCAAATAAGACCCATCCACCACCACTCTCTGGGTGTGGCCCTCCAGCCAACTAGTGACCTATTTGACTGTGTGGGTATCAACGCCACAGTCCTCTATTTTTTTTAATGAGAATAGGGTGAGAGACAGTGTCGAAGGCCTTCCTAAAGTCCAGAAGGACTACATGCACGACTACGCCTGTGTCTAAGGATTTTGTAACCTGGTCATAGAAGGCCACCAGGTTGGTCTGACAGGACCAGCCTCTAATGAATCCATGTTGGGGGGGTGTGTGTGTGTGTGTGTGTGTATATATATATGTATATATATACATATATATATATATATACACACACATGCATTCCCTTCTCTTCCCTTACTATTTCTGACTTCTCTCCCTCTCTATTCTGTATAGAAAATTATGAGTAAGCTAAGACATAGGATAAATTTTAGCATTTTATTTTGGTAGCAAGTTTTGTTTTCCATTTTATCTCTCCTTTGCAATTAAGTGCCCTGCTATTTTGATATGGATATCCACTGTTTTATATTGTATAATTACTATGTTTATATTGATTTTTAATGTTTTATATTGTGTGATTACTGTTTTACTGATTTTTACTTTTTTATTGCTACTATATGATTTAGTCCTACATGTGTAAATTAGCATAAGTCATGTTAAGTCATGTCAAGTCCCCATCTTGTGTCCCCTGCCCAGGCATACCTTATTGTAACTCTGTTGTAACTGTGTGACTCATGACTCCCCCCTCCCATGTAAACGGGTTCCTTGAGGAGTGGGTGATTGACAGAGAATAACAGTAGGTCTAAAAATAGCTCCCCCTGAATGACCAAACCATTAACTGGACAGCCCAACCATCACCCTGCATTGACCCTCCCTGGGTTGAGATTTGGAAAACAAAGACCGCTGCAGAAGCCAGCCAAACCACCATTACAGGCACCTGAAATACACATCCTCTCCTGGAGTGCACATGCTCAGTACACCAGGGCTGACCCCTGCCTGGGCACGCCCCGACCACTAGGATCATAGACGGTCTGCCCCTATAAAGAGGGGTAGTGAAGACAGACCCAGTGAGAATGCCATTTCCAGCTGGATCAGACCAGCTCCATGTCACACCACATACCCATCCCAGAGGCCCTGCCAGCGACCCCCTCTGAACAACACCTTGCTGCAGGAGACCCCGACTGGCCATCGAGAATCAACTCTCAGCCTGGGATAAGTTGATATTACCCATACCTTTCCTCCTCAAACTTGGACCCTGTCTCTTTCCTTCTGAACGTCAGCCCCTCTACCAAGCCTCTTTAACCCTTTAACCCCTGCCAGTGTGTGTGTGTGTGTGTGTGTAGGAACCAATAACTTCATGAGCTGTACAGTAATAAAACTGTTAATTTGGAACCTGAGGTGGGTTTTGTCTTATTGACCTCCCAGCCCTACTCCAACCTCTGCTTTCTGCCCCTCTGACGTTCCTCTCGTGTGTGTGTGTGTCTCTCCTTCTCTGTCTCTCTGTCATCTCTGGTAACCTTGGATGTGCATGTGCCTGAGTTGGCAGTGTGTGTATGTACCTAATTGATGTTTGTGTGTGTATATGTGCAATTGTGTCACCCCCACCCTTAACGGCGCAATTTTGAGATCCTGAGAGTTGGCTTGGCCCCACAGGATAACATAACCATTGAAGGGATCTAGGTTGTGATATGCACCCTCCTATGATTAAAATAGTATAGTACATATCCAACTCAGTCAACATTTAATTTGATACATTTCTTAGTGGAAAGATTTATTTCTTGAGAGACTGCTAGCTTACTCTTTTTTCCCATTTGAGAAAAAGACACCGATTAGAGCTGATTGGTCAGAAAAGGTCTATTTGTTGAAAACAGAATTTTGCATGAGAAACTGCATGCCAGGTTCAAAAAGAAATAGGGAAAAAGGAATAGCTTTTGATCAAAGTAAGAGAGAGCGTGTGTATCTACACATAGCCATGTTTTGTATTTCCTTTTGGAAGTACTAAAGCACAGCACATCATGGGCAGTTACTGCGGTGTGTGCGTGGTGCACAGTTAGATATTACCACTATGTCACTGTAGCAGCGGGTGCACTATACTGGGGGAACACTTTGCTACAGTGACATAGCTGCCAATTATGTGTAGACCTGCATGATTGTTATGTGACACCATAGGGTGATGTGTAGATGTGCCCAGAGAGATCTAACAGCCCACAAGCTAGTGGCATAGAGTTTTTTTTACCATATTTTACCATATTTACTTGCATATCACACCCACTGTTGCCCACCCAAATCAGCCCTCCAAAATTAAGATGTGTATCTTAAGTGTGAAAGATGTTTTTTTTCTCTGATGGAATAGAAGCAGGATATGACTCATAGCTGCCAAGATGGATCCATTTCTCCCTGGACTGCAAAAAGCAGGGGCAGAGCCCAGTGTTAACTCTCTCACTTACCAAAGTGCCACTGAGCTGGCTGAGGGTGATTGAACTGCTGCATGCAGTCTGTAGTACCTTTATAAGGCTGGTAGTATGGAAACAACACTATTATTTACCATAAGTTATATAAAGGACTATTTATGGTAAAGAAGTAACAGTCTTGCTACTGCCCTTACAAGGGTCTGGGAACTAGCTTTGTTGCTGTCCTACCATACCAGGTAGTTACTTATGCCTAACTCAGGCTGTCTCCTAGGATGCCATGCTTCCTGGATACTCTGTGTTCACACAAGGACTACATCACACAGTCAGCCTTGACTTTGGATAAAAAAATCTTTGTTTCTACATTCTGTCATCCAAAAACAATGGTGGGGAGGAAAGTGAGCTATTCAAGAAAATACAGTACTCTCTAAATAAAAGCCTTTTGGACTTACCACTATTGAAAATGAAGATTTATTGCATGCAAGTTATGGATGACCCCTTGCAAGTAACCAGTGAGATCTTTTTTTCTTCATCATCCTTACTCACTATTGTAAGCCAGGACTCAAGATTATTTTAAATGGCTTCTGCTTTCTTCTGCTTGATGGCAAATAAATAGGGCTTGAAAGTTTGGGGTTTTTTAAATTCCACTTTTGTTATTTATTTTGGAAGTTAGTTATCATTGGCATTGCAATGGCATATAGAAACTTCATGTGTGTGGATTCAACCCCTCCAGGGCCAGCTGCATTTGTTTCATAAGCCCACCCCTCACATTCATGTAGTTAACCACACCTAGCAATCAGAAGCCATCAATCACTCACCAGTTCCATAAACGCTGCTCCAGGCAACTGCCTAGTTTCTCCAAAGAACTAGTTGGCCCTGAACTGTGCCATGCACTGTATATAAAATCAGCTGCTGTCTCACAGAGCATAGAATGCAAGTACTATCAAGTTTGCTCTTTCTTGAGTTTTTGGGGGCAGAAGAAAAGGTGAGGGGGATAAATTCTGGAAGGGGAACTGTATATTGAATATACAACTGTGAGCACTTGACACTTAAACTACTAGTAAAAAGATGTTAACCTTTAATAAAAGCTGCCTTTATCCAAGCTATTAATTATTGACTGAAATAGTGCAGGCATTAGCCAAAAAAGAACTGGATTTTTTACGCAGTCTGATTAAAAACTTCCTATTTTTGACCACTCTACCTCCACTCTCTTCAATCACCATTTCATTTGTTCTCATCCCACTAGCCTAGTCAAAACCATCTTAACATTACTAATGCTCAAACACAAAGGGCATATATAGAAGTGACATTTTTCACACGATTTGGCTCCTGAAAGTGCTCTACAGCCATGTTATAACAGACATGTAAGGCTGCAGAATGCTTTTAAAATGGCCAATTGTGAGGAAATGACACAAAGCTATGGGGAGAAGTGGGCACACCGGAGGGCAGGGAACAGCTGCAAGCAGACTTGGACAGGTTGGACAAGTGGGCAGAAAACAACAGAATGCAATTCAACAAGGAGAAATGCAAAGTGCTG
>JAGPOW010003395.1:7927657-7951740 GCA_030014935.1 Caiman crocodilus | reverse complement strand
GGGTCATCTAGACCCAGCACTCTTTCCTGCCTATGCAGGGGGTCAGACTTGATGATCTATTGAGGTCCCTTCTGACCCTAACATCTATGAATCTATGAAAATGTAACCCTCACTCAATTAGGTAATAAATGATGGAGCTCTAAATTAAAATACCTTAGGGGACTTCTATACAGTTCCCTATGAAGGTTGCTTATCATGCCCCTGTTCTGCCACAGAGACAATTCAGAAAGTCTCCTCCCAATACAGCCAGGGAGGGAAGGGGAGATGCAGCCATCAAGGGGTGGGGAAGCAGGGAGTGGTACACATGGCTGGCACCCCCACCCTCAGGGAGAGGGTTTCCAGTGCCTGACAGCACTACTCAGGGTGTCTATCCCCTGAGAAAGCCCCTAACATGGGAGATTCCTTGGCAAACTAGTTGGCTCTGGTGTCTCCAGGTGGGTGGAGGAGCAAGCCCAGAGATACCAACTAACTTAGCTGCTGAGCTTTCAGAGCAGGTTACAGCACCCCTTGCCTCCTGGCCTCAGCCAGTGCACGGAGGCTCAGAACCCCCACCATCAAACACCAAATGTCTGCTTACATTTGATCACACTGTAACTTTAAGGACTTTGTGTAAAGCACTTAAAGTTACAGCATGATTGATAACTTCTGTAAGTGCCCTAATGCAATCCCTCTTTTCTCTGAAGTATTGCTAAATTACTAAAGCCACCACCAGCATCCTCTTTCAAACATTTTTTTGTAATTTATAAGGAGGCTAAAAATGGCATTATAACACAGCTAAAAGCCTATTTCCCTTCCCCCCCCCCCCTTTTTAGGTCACCTTTCAATCGCTGCTAAAAGTGGCTGGTTAAAACAGACAGTATCAGTGTCCCAGCTTTAGCATATTTCCTGACGCCAGCTTTATTTGATACTTCAGGCAAGTTATTAAAAAAATTAAGATGGAAATGGAGTGAGAGAACCTCTGCAGCATTCTGCATATTGCAGACAAGGACATGGTGCAAACAAACTTTGTACATTACCAGTCAGAAAACCAAAAAAAAAAGAGAAAGAAAGCTCATTTGCTAGGCTGCAGACCAGCTCACCCCCACCACTCCGACTCATGTGCCATTAAAACAAAACCTTTTACAGAAAGAAATCTCAGGGTAGAGAAAGAGTCCTGCAATGAACTGACTCAGTGGCATCCAAACTAAAGCAGTGATTATTACATTATCAGTCAGGCAGCTTGGTCAGGGTTATTCAACATGTTTAGTCTTATGCTAATGTTTAAAAAAGGACGAACTGGCCCAGTCAACACCAGATTGGCAGTAAAAGAATATTAATAATGGGAACAGTATTGGAAGAGGCAGGTGTCGATGCAATGGGTCTGATTCTGGTATCCGTGTAGTATACTTAACTAGAGACCATGTGAAGTAAAAAAAAGAGCAGTAGCAGGATCCATGCTGTAGATCTCTGTGAAGCCCTGTTTAGACTGGAGTGTGTAACATTCTGCCATGCAGCAGAGAAACAATGTCTACTATTTTGGCTATGCATAATGTTTTCGTTTGCTTATATGGGCACAGCCTCTAGACGGCAGCTATGCTGAAGGATGATAATGAAGGAGAGAAAAACACAGACGTAGAAAAGACTTCACTAATGATACGGTCAGAATCTAAAATCACAACTTGCTCACAGCTGTCAGTGAGTCCGCTCAAAAAATTCTCTCTTACACATTCACTTCAGAGAACAACAAAAACCACTGGCAGCAATGCTGTATGATCATGCCTAATAACTCTAACTAGTGAGCATTTGTTGGATAAATACTTTGCCAATGAAAAAAAAGAACTTCTTTAGACCAGAAGTTATGAAATGGTCAGATCTTGGGGTTTGAGCCCACAAAGATACAGCTGAGCATCCTCAAACCCCATTGAAGTAAATGAGATGTTAAAGCACTCTGCAGGAACTACCCAAACATACGCAGTCCCTTTGGTGAGTGAAAGAACTGAGCACCTTGCTAGTAAAACTCATCACTTAGCAAGCACATGGATCCCTGCAGACAGAAACATATATACAGTACCCTTGGGCAGGGGGCTGGTGGGTAGGAGGAGAAATGTATCCCTATAACATAAAGCAAGATCATAGAACAGTAACAAAAACATCCTTCTAATCGACAGACCCGTGGCTAAAAGGGTCTGGATTTATTCATTTTATTCACAGACTATTGCAATTTCTTGAGGCAGTTTTAAGTGGATCATACTGATCATGTCAACTTTTTTTTTACGTTGTCTTGCTTCTAAGTATTTTATTTCCATACACAAAGAGCAGAACATATTTTTGAGCTTAGGTAAATTAATTATACCCTCCACCCTGCCCACAAACATATTAGAAAGAACAGAAAAGAACTTTTTTCCAACTACTCAGTTGATCTAATACAAGATATCATATCTACTCGAAGAACCTTGCCTACCTATCTACTTAGACCAACACAGCTACAACCAAAAACTCTTCAGGAGAGAGCACTCTGCATACAGGTCTTTTGATAATCTGCATAGAACCACTTTCCTTCCTTCATCAAACAGATTTAAAGCCGTAGCATA
The DNA here is from genome assembly GCA_030014935.1 of Caiman crocodilus. Classification (NCBI taxonomy): domain Eukaryota; kingdom Metazoa; phylum Chordata; order Crocodylia; family Alligatoridae; genus Caiman; species Caiman crocodilus. Next base: position 7,949,170 of record JAGPOW010003395.1, on the reverse strand, counting down.
CAGACATCAAAAGCCAATAGTTCCATAGTTCAGTATAGTACCTTACTACCAGATAAGTGGTAGTGCACAGAAATTAAGTATTAAAGTGCATGTATGTATATGGGCTATGGCAATTTTATTTATTGATTTATATCTAAAAAGATGGGGGTTATGTTTACATAATAACGTCAAACTTAAAAGAAGGATTAAAACAAGACCAAAACAACAAGCAGCCGCAGAAAATACCAATCTCTGCTTTCCCAAATTCAAAGTAATTGCTTTATGCGAATGCAGATTTGTACTTGCTTTTATTAAAGAAAAACTTATACTACATTGCAGGCGACATTTTCAAGAACCCCAGCTATGAGTAAGCCAGAAAATACACATTATTATTTTAATCTAATTTAATCTTGTTCCCATGGACTTCAGTGGGAGCAGGTACATGCTTGGTTTAAGCAGATTTGGAGCCGCTCAGAAGATTACCAGATATGCACATATTAATGAGTGTTTGCTTGTGTTGATGCAGCCTTTATGAATTAAACAGTTATGCAAATGAAACATACTAAACTGCCAGAAGGATTACAGATTTCTTTATTAAAGAGTATTTGACTCATCATCCAGTTAGAAGATTTATTATTTTCTAATTATGTGTCATTTTACAAGTTCTCCTGGGTTTACTAAACATATTTCTTAAACAGTAATGATCTGAGAACCACTCTGTGCTGCAGGATTTGTTTCACATGCAGTACTGTAAAAACGTTTTCACTTTTAGCACATCATATATTAGGTCTGCTCTATGCTTGTGTGTTTACTAGTCTGGCGACTGGGGAAGAAGAGTTATTAATAATGAATATGCAAATACAATTAAAAGCTAAGAATATGGTTTTTTAGATATTTACCTTAATTCTACACAAAAAATTTTGCATAATTTAACAACAGTAGTTCAACCACACAGAAAGATCTAACTGTATGTTTTTCTTATTCAGGTACATCCTGAATGTGAAAAGCATTCATTCTGCTGTGGCCAGCACTCAGGAGAAAGCCCCTTAACAGACATTTATGAAATCATGTTTGTAATCTCTGGTGGAAGCAGCAGCATATTCTCCATATGGGCTTAGTTTGGGACAATAGGCACAAGCCACTTTGCTTGTAGTAATAAGGAACGCTGTTCCAGAAAAAAAACCTGTAGTCAGGAGCAATCCTTTGCTCATGGGGGAAAACAGAAGCAGTACTTTTTCCTAGGTTAATGCTGCACGCTCCATCGTGATATCCAGTCAGCTCCACCAAACATGTGAAAGAGAAGCAGGAAACAGCCCTACCTTTTCTTTGTTTCCTTTGAGATGCCTTTCACCTCCAGGCTTATTAGCCAAGAACATTCCCTTTGCTCCTCATCAAAGCTCAGCACAGGCATTCAAGAAGCCAGCAGTGGAAGCGCTCTAACTTTCGAGCTTTATTCTAACTGTCCCTGTTTAGGTTGGGAAGAAGCAGGACACGTCAGCTGTTCTGGAGATGTGGGGGAATCTTGCAGCCTTCCTGCCTGGGCCAAGCCCAGCAGGTAGCAGGGGCTCTCATACACCTCCCAGAATGCCCCACAGGCTCCCCGGGCTTCTGTGGACTCCCGAGCAGAGCTGAATGGCCAAGCTGTCCCTGATTGGCTGGCATGGATATTACAGCTACCCATCTGGACTGGATATGACAGCGGCTCCTCATGGCCACAAGCCATTAGCTAGCCATCCCACACATGCCTACCCAGTGCACCTTGTGGTCCACCATGTGTGTGTGTGTGTGTGTGTGTGTGTGTGTGTGCGCGCACGCGCGCGCCCATAAGCCTCAGGCACCAGGGGAAGTAGGCACACTTCCCAGATGCCTGTATGATCCCACCCCACTGATACTGGTGGCTCCAGCCCCACAACTACAGGAGGCTGTCTGAATCTGCAAAGCCCTGGCTGAATAGCGCTTCACCTACATAGCCTGCAGCCCTCCCTGGATGAGTAGGGCCAGAGTGTTTCAAGTACACATGCCCTGGCAACAGGCCCCAGGACTCTTGCCCCAGGCCTCTGGCCTTCTGGCCCTACATCCTGGGCACTGCTGCCCACAACACGTACCATCCCCACCTCCTCTCCTTCCTCAACTGCCCCCAGGAGCACACACCAGAGTGCAGAGGAATACGGCACAAGGAACAGACATAACTCATTTTAATCAAATGTTGGAGTCGCCAGACTTTTAGTGTGCTTATTACATAAACACTGTGGAACTTTCCCCTCGCTGGAATTTGGAACCATCTTCTCAGTCAACATTGAGAGCGTAGGGAAGGACCCTGGCTGCACCAGGAGGTTACGACATGTTGCGGGGTAGGGAAACCTAGAGGGCTCAACTTAAAGCAAGAAACCTTGGGGTGGCAGGGAGACTGTCATGCACAAAACTGTCACCCTGAGGTCTAATTAAAAGTTTGCAACTGCCAACCCTTCTGGGTGCGTAATAAAGAAAAACCGTAGAATGTTGCCCGCTCCAGAACTTGGACCAGACTTGGACCAGAGGACTGCCAATCTTTGCAGTGGCTCTGCAGGTCCCCTGGAAGGTAGGCAGTGTCTCTGCTAGCCCTGGCATCAGGTCACAGGCAGCTGGGTCCCCTTCCCTTCCCCCAGTGCTGCTCCCTAGAGCAAGCCCTGCTTGATGTCTTCTTGGCTCCTTGGGCAACAGATCATCTCCTATGGCTCTCACACTGTTCCTGGGCTCCCCTGCACCCCAGCATCTTTCAATCAACGTGCAGTGTAGTGTTCCCCCATGGCCACCATCCAAGGTCTCTGCCCTGGCTCTTAGGCATGTCACCTTAGAGAGCAGTCTCTGGACCAGGGCTCTCCATGGTGGAGTGGGGGTGGGTTATAGTCTGCCCCACCACTCTACCCAGAGAAGCAACAGTCTCCCTAGGGTAGACAGCACTGATGCCACTCAGGGGTGCCATAGTTGGATCCCAAGCATTCTTTGACCCTATGTATAAACTCCCTATCCTGGTGCTGTGACTCTCAGCTCCATAGTGTCATGGGTGGCCACCCTCAGATAGCACGTAGCCATCCCTATTCCTCATTCTTGGACCTTCACAGCATGCTTCTGGGCCTTGGTGATTCATTCAAGTGCCATGGCACCATAGTAGCAAACAGTTGTCAACCTGTCCATCGTAATGCCCCACATTGAGGGTCCCCTTTGGTCCTCATGTTGCCAGTACCATCTATGCATATGTTTCTGGAGGTCTGAAGGTATCTGGGCAGCCATCCTGGCTCTAGGATCTCAGGCTCCCTGACTAGGCCTCCTGTTTACAAATGTGGAGTGTACAGACAAGGGAGACACTAAGGGGCCTCTGGTGAGTCCTCTGTCTGGACCTTTTCCCCAACCCATGGCCAGAAGTCATGCACTTCCACACAACCCAGTGCTGACCATGGCACAGCATGCCTGTATTCCACCTTCCAGCTTGGAAAACCCAGACACCTGGGTTCCACCTCCTGACTGTGGAGCCAGGAGGGCTGGGAAACCCAAGTGTCAGGGCTCGGAGGGACGAGCCTTCTCCAGTTCTCTGGGAAGAGAGGAAGGAAGGGAGCAGGAGCTGGAGTTGCTAGGGAGAATGCCTGTTTCCTGCAGCAGTGCTTTTTCATACCTGCTCTGCCAAATGGCACCTGGAGGCTTGCCAGTAAAAATGCAATTTCACCTGTTGGTTACAGCTCAGCTATGGTGCTCATAAAAAGCTTTCAGTGTCTGTTGGGGTCTTTTGGGGTTAGAGTTTGTGTTGCGTGGATCCAGGTAAACACGCTGGCCTCTTTTAGGAAAACAGTGTGACCTTGAGGGATGAGGCAGTCAGTTGTCAATTACTCAGATGTATGGCTTCACTCAATGTATGATAAACCCCCAACAACACCACTGGGGACTGAGACTGGCACTGTACCTTCTTTCTAAGCCAGTGGCATGGCGCCTGGGGAGCTGTTTGAGAGGCACGAGGCCAATGAAAAGTATCTATAAATTAGTATCATCGGTCTTCCATATGGACAGTCATTAAGCCAAGAGCATGCCGAATCACAATAGGCAATTATATAATTCCCTGTGAGCTCAACTCAGCTTACCAGGGAGTTACATTACACCATTCCCTTATCTATAAACACCACATTTGGGGTGCCAGCTTCAAAGTGCACAGAACCATCAACCTGGCAATGATATACACCCCAGCAGTTTATTGTGCTCCTGTGTGGTCCAAAACCTGTTGCACTAAAATGCTTGATACTTTACAGGACTTGATGTACTTTACAGCATGCTAAGACTCATTACTGGCTGCACAACTTAGACACAAAGAAATGTATTCCCTGCATTCAAGGTCATTAGACCAAGTGATATAAGAAAGCAGACTCTAAGACTCTAACCCATGGTTATTCAAACTATGGCCCACGGGCTGGATCCAGCCTTTTAGCTGAATTTATCCGGTTGGTGGTGGGCACCACAGCCAGCAGCAGTACACAGCAGGCCCTAGGCAAGCTGTGCTTGGGCTCCTACCTCTGCTGGTGGGTGGCATGGGTGGCAGCTCTGGACTCTGCTGGAGCCACAGGAGATGCTGGATGGAAACAGCCCTGCCCACCTGCCCACTTGGCCTGGGAAAGTCTAGCTCCACAGGCCCCGGGCAAGCCACATCCAGGCCCTGGTGGGCAGAGTCCAGGGCCTTTGGGGTTGGACTCCATCTACCAGATACCACAAGGGATGCTGGGTGGAAGCAGCCCTGCCTGCCCAGCACCATGCAGCACCAGCAGAGTCCAGGGCCCAAGTACAGCTTGCCCAGGGCTTGCCATATGGAGCCAGGGTAGGTGGAAGGTAGGTGGGTAGGCGGGGCTGCTTCTACCTACAGTGCCAGCAGAGGCTGGAGCCAGAGCATGAGCATGGCTTTACCTTTTCTGCCTACAGGGGATGAAGCCTGGCCACAGGCCTCCCTGATATGCCATTCTTCCCTGTCATCAAGGTTCCTGGGAGCTGCAACGTTTGTGTGTGGGGGGGTATGTATGTGTGTGCACGTATGCACCAGAACACCTGCTGGTGGGTCAGGACAGCATGGTGGCCTGTGGCCAGGCTCCATCCCTGGGTACAGAGGCTGGCAGCACCCCATCCTGGGCTCTACCAGCCTGCACTACATGGCCACACGGTGCCTCCCCCTTGCTGCTGGCAGCCATCTACCTGAAGTAGTGGGTAACTGCTTGGTGTCCGCCGGATGCCCCAATCAATGATGGGAATTGGAGACCTCTGAATCACAGCCAGTGATCCAGGAAGGGGCCTTACACTCACTGGTTGGGCCTAGCCTGGCCCAGGCCTGCCATTCACTCCAGCAGCAGACAGGACTAGCTGTAGGCTCTGGAGGGAAGGGGGAGGAGGAAAGGGGGCACACTACAGTCCTGGGTGGGCTCTTGTTCCTGCTCTGGCACCAGCCCTGGCCCCTCTGTACGGCCCTTGTGTGTATGAGTGAGCATGAGCAGGTGTGTGTGCTCAACAGGTCACCAAAACTGGTTAACTGGCCCTGCAGCCCAAATAATTGCCCACTCTCATCCTCGCCGTACTGCTGCTGACACATTGCTGGCCCCTTGCCAGCAGGCCGGGTACTGTGGCCTTGTGTGTTGCACTAAATTTAGATAAGGGGTGGGGTGAAGAGAACGGAAATGATTGTTCAGAGTACTCTGGTCTGAAATCTATTCCCACAGCATTTTATACCAACACCAAACGAATCCCTCATTGGGCATGACCTTGACAGAGAAGCGTGCATCAAGCTGAACAGACTGAGATGTGGATATGGATCCTTCAAGACAACGCTGTACACAATGAACATCTTGGGCAGGCCCCTGCACGAATGCTGTGTCCAGCAGACAGCACAGCACTTCATAGAAAGCTGCAATTTTTTCCAATCCCCAGACAGGGCAAGTGGAATCTGCACACTGAGCGATAACACCAGACAGAGGCTTATAGCTAGCTAGGAGCAACAAGAGAGGGAAGGACTGAAACCAGGGCTTTTCCATCTCCGGTCACTGAGAGCCTGGGAGCCGGCCCAGCCCAGCAACTGGGAAGAGGAGACAAGCTCTGGCCTAGGCTAAACCACCACCCCAGGAAGGGGGGCTGAGCAAGGCACCAGGAGATGTTGGTGCAATGCAACCTCCCGTGAGTCACAATAAGATGTACAGTGTTTGTTATAGCGCTCTAACTTACAGTGCTGAAGACTGACATCAAATCCATCCTGGGCTTAGAGAAGATTGCACCATTTTTACAGTGCTTCATATGCCCTAAACATCTGTTTGGTTATGGATGTAGAGCGCTTTCTGTGTAGCTATCGCACAACAAGTGTAACTTCTATATGCCAGATGCAAAGTGGTGAGGTTCATTATCTTCTTTCCTTTCCCACACACCTTTGCCCAAACTAAGCTTAATCCAGCCTACTAATCATGTTAAATTAGAGGGCTTTCTCCCCTTCCCCCCATGTTAAATCATAAGAAATGTGCCTAGACACAGGCGAGTAGACCCACAAAGTAGGAAAACACTGAAATCACAGAGCTTTGCACGGACAAAGATAAGTGCACTGGTATCAGACCCAAATTGAATTACAGGCAACTGGAAAAAGTGTGGAACCCAGTTCATAATTACAGCAAATGTGTTGATGAATTTCCACGTTTACAGACAGTTTTCATTTTCATGTGTACAAAAATACCATCACCTAGCCTTCTGTGGCATCATCAGAGCAGCATATCTGTCTGTCACAACACGGGAAAGTGTCAAACGTGCATTGTTAGTAGCTGCATCATTATGCAGTGAGATGCACAACACCATTTTCTGGTGATTCAACTTCTGAAGTGGCTCTTTCAGCTCTTTCTTTCTGATAATAGCACTCAGCTTTACACCTCTGCCTTCCAACTCAAAACAGAAATAGCTTTTTTCAGAGTGCCAGTGCCTAAGAAGCATTCCTGATCAATCAATAGAAACCAGAAAGTGATTTTTTTTCCCTCCTCAGCACCGCAAATAAACTAGCTTTATTTGTCATGTCTCTTCTGCTTGCTTTGTTCTTTTCCCAAACTGCATTAAACTCAAGAAACAACAATGTAAACATGTTGTAGCAGCTTACTGGATGATTGGTTACTGAAATGGATTGATTAACTTTAATTCAAGCCTAATTTTGGAAGCAGCTGAAATGCGTTTGCTGGACTCAGGGTGGGAGCGACATAAATTTGACTATTTTATCCTGATGTAATAGGTCAGTGAGAACTGTTATCCTGGGTCACCATGTACATATCACTGTTTCCAATGCCAGTCCCCCGGGCAAAAAGATCAAGTGCTATCTGTTTTCAATAATGAGCACACTTTACAATTTATTCATTATAAAGGCAGTCAAATTATTTGTGAATAAATTATCTAATGACTCAGCCTTTTGTCAGGCCAGGTTTCTGCAAAGGTATTTGTTATTCAAGCATAGTTGCTATTCCGCACTGACAACCTGGCCCTTACCCAGAAAAGCAGCTGACAGTCGAACACTTCCCATGTGAACGACAGGGGACTGTAGCATCCTTCTGACCCCTGGCTACAAGAATAATTGCCCAGCATCACAGGCAGTTCTGCATTAACAGTAAGAACAGCATCCTAGAGCTAAGGTCTTTCATGCCAATCTGAGGACAAAACTTTCCTCTTAGTTTTTCAGGATATGTGAAAAATGTATTTTCTGCTTGGAAATACTTCTTCTGTTACTAACAGGAGGCTTTTATTATTATTATTATTATTATTATTATTAGATTGTGCTAGATGGTTTCAAAACAGAGAAAGACAATGTCTGCCCCAGAGAGCTTGCCATAGGAATAAACATTGTGCCTAGCTCCCAACTGCCATACATTTTCCTCCGTTTGTTAAGGCTCCTGCCAATCTGTAGCAGAGAAAATTGATTAACAGTGCATGACAGGACCTGATCCAAAGCCAGTTGAGGTCATCAGAAAGATTCTGATCTTCCTCAGTGGACACTGGACCAGCTCCAGTGCGAGGAGGAGCAGACATATTTTAAAATAATATTGCCATCCATTAGAGTTTCACAAATGTCAGGGAAACAAATCCAAGGCCTGCTGTGCAGAGCTGAGCATTGGATTTTACCCCAAATTGTTAAAACTTATTTTGTAAAAACAGTTTTCCAGCTGTGCAATTCATTTCATTTGCTTCTCCGGAGGAGACTGTACTTTTGGGCCGGATCTAAAACTACTTATGCATCACTTAATCCTAACAATAAGTATCATCCTATTAAACCAATTGGATTTTTCACATGTTCACATCCCCATAGCTAAGCAAGTGTGCAGATCTTTGAGCCACCAGGGCCTTACCTTTCACTGCACTTTGAATGGTACAGGCAAAAATAAAAAATATTACCACTTTTTACTGTTCATTGTTACTGCTCTTCATTGTGGTCATGTGAGCTGTGGTTTGACTCACTGAGTATCAGAGCAAAGGAACAGAATTCAAAGAAAACATGTGGATGTATTTATGCTGAGAGAAAGGCTTTAGCTCATTTGGAAAGGTTTGATATTCTTGACACAAAGAGGATTTGTTTTGTGAAAGCACAAGGCTGATATTGCCATTGCATAAATTGTCAGTATTTATGACTGACATTTTTCTCCTGCCGTACTGGGGAATCTTCCAAAAGAAAAAGAAAAGGCTTAAAACTGTGCTGGAGCAATAAAAGCAAATTAATTTGTCAGGTAGCTTGGACCTGAGAGCATTTTGCAGAATTCATGTAAAATTCAGAATTTATGGCAAAAACCCTATAAATAATAATGCTGAAAGATGGAGGAATTTTGCATACAGTAGCAATTTTTGGCAGTTCCATTAATAACAGAAAGAAAGATTATCATTCACCTGCAGTTCAGTTCGTCTCAAGGATGACAGCATATAGCAGAAGGGAAAACAAACAGGCCGCATACTCAGCTGAGTATCTTAGTCAAAGTGCTTCAATCTTTTAGTAAAAGCATGATTTGCTCAGTGTTCCTAATTAAATGTGACACACTGTTATAAATGTTTTAAAAATCAGAACAAAGGGATATATTTTAGAGATTTCCTCTTGATACTTACTACATAACAAATTAAAGAGAAAAGAATAATATCTCCTGTTTTTCCTTAAATAAAAAGGAGGAGATGAAAAGGCAAGGTAATTGGAAAATTACAATACAATAGGACAGAATAGAATACTCACCACTTCAAATAATAGCATCTTAATAGCCCAGAAACATGCACAGCAGGGCAGTAGAGTTCATTTTCAGGAGATTAAGATTCTTGCTGGCATAGTGTAAATATGCCTTTGATGATTAAAATCTCCCTTCTCAAATTTGTTGCATGGCAACTGCTGATTTAATTATTTTGCAAATTTATATAACATGATGTTCACAGGCTCTAAATCAAGATCCGGGTCCCAAGGTGCAAGGTGCAGTAGAAGAACCATATCCTTGTTTTAAAATAATATCATGTTCCTGAATCTTTTGAAACAATCACCAGAAATGTATCAGCACTTTTAGGTCATGGGGCCTATACTACAGGAAAATGGACATATACATCAATGCAGCTCCAGTCAAGTTGGAGTCCTTCTGATCTAACAGCAGACAATCTAATCCATCCCCCTTTTTTTGTGCACATTACCAGCAATGAAATAGGCCGTTCTAAACAGTGAGGTGCCTTAAGGGATATATTTTTCTTATAATAATGTCTACTAAGGCTTGACATCTATTTGTCCACGTGGCATATAAATGAAATATAACGGTGTTTCAACTTCATTTCTGTGCTGAAAGAAGGAATTTATTCCCGTGCCAGTGCTCCTGCTGATATATGGGTTTGATGTGGATTTTGTGCGTGGCAAAATACCTTATGAAGGGCTACTGAGGCGTGTTAAGGGCCAGTCCTAGAAGGGCATGAGAAAGTTATCTTCTGAGATCATCCTCCACTAAGGAAAATCAACAAGGAGTATCACGAAAGGTTCTGAGGAAATAGCTATTCCAACTGTGTGCAAGTGCATCCTTTCAGCATCTGTCCTGCTTGTACCCCATACTGTAAGGACTTAATATATTTGGTGGTCTTTATGACATGCTGCTTTTCCGGATCCACTGTGAACTTCTGAGGAACAGAAACGTGTGCTAGCTGCAACATGGAATGTAAATGCTACAGGCTTGCAAATACCTTATGTAATGTGGCTACAGCAACATTTAGTTATTCCTAGTTTAAATGAACAATGACACCAATTAGAGAATCTCTAGGATTAAAATGGATTTAACTTGTATTTTATTGCTTGGGTCTAATGCAGTTATCTATAAAAGGAATATATTAAGCAAAGAATTCACAAACTGAGTTTTGTTCTTAGACTGATGAATATCAGTTGGAAACAGACCTTTCTGTTTCTCAAAGGGATACTTGCACATTAAAAAAATCTGGGCACATGCTATTAATGTGATATAGGCCTACTGAGCAGTAGGCCTATTGAGCACACTTCCCCGGGAGCACATCTGCACACACACCCTGCTGGTGGCAAATCTGTTCCCAATGGGAGCAGCTCAGTACAGGGTTTCTCCTGCCCTGCTCTGCCCACCTCTAGCAGCCAGAATGACCTAGCTCAGGAGCTGGCAGGGGGTATAGAGGATGGTCCCAGTGCACCCAGGGCCAGGACAGCTCTGCCAGCTGCAGCAGCAGCTGTCTCTTGGCCCTGTGTATGTTGGGAGGGGTCCTGATGTACACAGGGCTGGCAGACAGCTGCTACTGCGGCTGGCAGAGCTCTCCTAGTCCCAGGCACATAAGGACACACAGCTGTCAGTGAGACCCAGGCTAAGCAGAGCTTCCCTGGCTAGCAAGTAGGGCTGTGCAAAACAGCACCATTTTATTTCAACTTCCATTTTGCCACTTTGACGGGACAGGGTTTTTTTTAGTTTCGTTTTGCTTCAAAGAACTGTTCCATTTTGTCAAAAACTGTTTCACTGTTTCGATGCTGTTTTGATGTTTCGCCCACAGGCTGCAATGAGGGAGCACAAAACTGGCTATAACTTTGTCATTTTTGGCAGATTTAGATAAAAACAGCAGAGATGGTAGCCCCTTCTGAGGGCATGAAGCCTGTCAAGTTTCAAGGAGATAGGTGGAGGCATTTCTGGGAACCTGCACCTCAAAGTCTTGAAAGCAAAACTCATGTCATTTGTAAGTGTGAAGGCAAAGGGGGATGAAAACAGCAGGCATGGTAGCCCCTGCTGAGGCCATGAAGCTTCCCAAGTTTCAAGGAGACAGGTGCAGGGGTTTCTGGGAAACTCTACCTCAAGCTGCTGACAAGCAAAACCCATGATGTGTGACATGGTGTGTGAGTTAAGGTGCGCCCTGACTGGTGCTGGGACCTCTGCACAACATGGTAGCGTGCCCCAATGAAGTTTCCCTCTCCCCTACAGCCTCATGGCAGTCCACCACTTTAAATAACAACAGGTAATAATAAATTAGTAAGCAGCACTAGCAGCATCTCAGGCAACCAAACTGTCACAGAGCCTTTCCTTCCTGTCCTGCAAGAGCTTCTTCTCCAGCAGCTGCCAGAGAACGCTCCCTGCCAGCCCCAGCCCTGGGGCTTAGATGTGCTCAGGGCCCTGCATCCTTCTGGTCAGCTGACCAGAGACAGGTGCTACGGGTGTTGGTCTAAGGACACGGCACAGGCAGACAAGGTTATTTGGGTCAATCTAATCTGGTATCTTTTAGTAGACCAACTGAATAGTTACAAAAATATATCTTAGCAATTTTGGGGGTTGAAAAACCCTTCATCAGGCTGAGGAAGAACCTCCAGTTGGTGTGTGTGCTATTCCTGGATGGAAAGAATAGTAAAGAAGCAAGAGGCTGGCATGCAATGTAGGCAAGAAAGCCAGTCAGTGAAAATGGAAATGGAGGTGTCAGGGGGTGAGGGACAGGCTGGGATGGGGAGGGAAGTGGGATGTAGCAGCGCAGGTAAAAGTGGAGAGGTGCCTGGGGAGTCAGATGTCCGGCAGGTTGTAGTGTGTCAGAATTCCAATGTCTATACTGAGTCCATGGGTTTCTGTACTTAGGAGGTTGATGAACTGCAGTTCATAGGCTTGTCTGTGAAAAGTGGTTCATCCAGGAACAGCACACACACCAAATGCAGGTGTTTCCTCAGCCTGACAAAGGATTTTTCAACTTGAAAGCTGGCATCCCTGGCAGGTAAACTGAACTCACCTGGTGCCTCACAACTCCACTGCAACCAGCAAGCCTCAGGCCTATAAAAGACATGACAGGTCTGGGCTTTCCCTAGCCAGAACTGTGTGTGTGCTGGAAGTTATGGCACCTCCTACCCACCTTTCAGTCTGTCATTTTGATCCATGCTGACACCAGTCCCACCAGGCCTCCTGACCCTGGCAGAGTGCAGTATTAGTGGTCATGCCCAGGACCCAATACCTCCTCCTTCCCCATAGCCCCAACCCCATATCTCCAAGTTCATCCTGGCAGGGGAATGCGCTCAGCAGGGACAAGGTCTTCCCCTGCTGGCTGATGATGCAGTGAGTGTCACCTCCAGGTCTGAGAGTGGAGCATTACAAGGTTTTAAAAAAGTGAAAAAAGGAAATAGGTGGAGATGAAGTGAGGAAGGTGGCATTCACTCCATGTGCACCTGGAGCTTGGGTAGCACTAGCAGTGGGAGGTTCACCTTAAGGAACATCAGATGCTCCACCAAACCAGGATCTAAGGAGGTGCAGGGACACTACACCACTAGCAATGCTGAACACCCTCTCACTTGAAACACTGGTGGGTGGAAAGGACAGGTGTTCCTGGGCAATCATGGCCAGATCCAGCCACATCTGGCTGTGGCTTGCCCAGTAGGCCAAGAGGTCGCACAGCAGCAGCTCCACGTCCTTGGTGAGATAGGCAGCCACCAATGCCTGAGCACTACCTGCCTGATAGTGGAGTCTAGTGCCTCTGGATCCCACCATGGAAGCCATGCCATTGGCCCACATTAGCAGTGCCTGTGGTGGAAGAGGAGACAGGTTGGTGGATGGCATGCTGGTATGAGACAGTGGATCCCCCTCTTCCACGTCCTCCTGCCTCCGCTGTTCTGCCTCCCTGACTCTCTTCAGCTTCATCCACTGATTCAGGAATTGGCTGCTGCATACGCTGCCCTTCACCCTCAGGTCACATATGGTGGCCAGCACGTAGACCATACTGGACTGTAGGGGAACAAGCCATTTCCTGATGCCCTCCTTCAGCCACCTCACCAGTGTCTGCATTTCTGGTGACAGCAACTTGCCCCAGCCAGAAACACTGATCCCCTGGAAGCTCTCCATTTGGCTCTGAAATTCCCTCACCACAGAGATCACCTGGCTATGGCTAAGGAGGGCATTACCACTGCTGAGGGTCTTGGCGGCCTTGAAGAAGGGCTTGAGAACCACCAAGATCTGGGTGATGGTATCCCACTCAAATCTGTTAAGGGGGGCACTGATCCCAATCTCCCCAACCAAGGCCCTCTCATGGATGGCCTTCAGATGTTCCACCAGCCTATCGAGCATCAGGTATGTGGAGATCCACTGAATCTCCACATCCTGCAAGATTTTGAACTGCGGGATGTTCACCCCTGCTTGTTTGTCCTGCAGCATTTTGCCCCCCTTGATGCTTCAGTGGAAGTAGCCTGACACCTTTCTGAATTTTGAAATGAGCTTGCTGGTGGTGCTGGTGCCATCACCACAGCCCTGTCTCCTGCCAAGACATCCCTGAAACAAGTTCCCTGAGGTGGAACTTGTGTGTCACACAGCAGATGCCAACAGAGTTGGCATCATGGACCACCTTGATCGTACTGGCCCCATTGTCAGTGACCAAGAACCTGCAAGTAAGCTTGCCCTGCTCAATGAGCCACCATGCACCAAGTGGTTCATGGTCACCATGATCTCTGTTGCCATGTGGTACTTATCCATCACCTTGGCTTGAAGGAGAGCCCACCAATGGCCTGACTGGTTTCACCAGTGTTGTGAGGGAGAGTAATACATGATCTCCAGCCCTGCTGCTCCAGATGTCCAAGGTGAAGTGTAAGGCTGCTTGTGGACCTGCCTTGTCCTCCTTCAAGTACTCCCTGTATGCCTTATACAGGGATGGCACCACCATCCTGCTGAAGGTTGTGCATGCAGACACTTGGTATGAGGGGGCCATGAGTGCCATGAGCCTCCTGAACCCTGGCTGCTCAGCTCAGGAGAAGGACTGACCATCCACAGCAAGCTTCTCCCCAGTGCTCTGGGTGATCTCGCTTGCCCTTGCAACATGCCCCGCTTTCTGTTCACCTTTCCCCCACTGTTCCAGGGTGGCCTGCCTCTGCTTTGGGCAGATGGGGGCATTGGAGCAAGAGGGAGACTTCCTTTTGGGCATGCTTCCACTTATGCCAGGCTAAGGAAGAGCAAAGGGAAGGGTTTGGTGCCTGCAGAGATGCATCAGCATCCCTGTGGTGCTCATGTGTTTTGTTCCCTTGCTCCAGCTGGTTTTGCCTCAGCAGTGCAGGTAGATAACACATGTGGGATCATGTGCCAGCTCATAATGATCCCAAACCACACTACCTGCTTGCTTTTGGGGCGTGGGTGCATGTGTGGATGCTGCTATTTCCCCCCAGAACAGACTCAGCTGAGACGCTTGGCTCTACACCCTCTACCTCAGCCTCCTCTGACCTGCCTTCTGGGGAAGGATACCTGGCTGTAGGGGAAACTTGAGGGGTGTGGAGCACAAACTCAGATAATTCCCTCTCCTTCCTCAGAATTTCCCTTGCTTGGGGACTCAGATCCAGCTCCAGCTCTTCCTCTGGCACTGAAAGTCTCAGCATGGGAAGTGAAATAGGGGTGAAGGAGGCTGTCATGCTGGTGCTGCTGCTTGGTGGTGGGGGTTATGGCTGATGCTTTTGGAGGGGATGCGGACTCAGGCACAGGCAGCATCCCCTCTCCTTGCTGCCTGCACAACTAGTGAAAGCTTCATGCCTGCTTGTTGCAGCAAAGAGGCTCTGTCTCAGTTTAGTGGGTGGAGGTGGTGGAAACTTACAGTTCTCCCTCTACCCCATCTTCGACCCCTCTCTGAAGGCTTGCCAGCTGCCTTTTAGCACATGTCATGGTGTGTTTCATAGTGTCTTGTCTTTGCCTTGGTGTGCTCGAAAATCTGTATCATCTTCTGTAATGTTATCTATCTGATTTATGTAATAAATGTAGATAAGATAATTGTATTCATGTGTATTTATGTAATGTATGTATACATGTATGTATGTATGTATATATTTATGTAATAAATAACATCAAAATATATAAATGTATGTATGTGGTTTCCTATATAAATTCTGTATTTTAATGTGCAATATAATTATGCTGTGCTTCCCTGCACAGTGAATGGAATGCACACTGTGAGAGAAAGCACAGACTGGAAAAGAATCAAAATAAGCTAAACAAAAAGAAGATTTGGGGGAAGGAATAAATGGAAAAGAATTGATCAATGAATATAATAATAAAGTAACAGGGTATAGAAACTAAAGCAAAAGGTATTGCTGAATCCCACTTGCTAGGCTGGCAAGTAAATGAATGGTAGCCTTTGTTGTCTACTGCTGCTGAGCTTCTGGAAGACAGCTCAGTAACTGACCCCAAGGCAAAAAGCTGTTCAGTGTAAACAATGCTGCTTTTTATGATGTTTTTCCATCCCTTCCCCGGATCACTGGGATTGGAAGGGGACTCAGGGAAGGATGACATTCACTAGCCAGCTACATAGTCAGTATCAAAGTAGTCCTTCCCCCCTCTTCTCCGTCCCTCTCTTTACTTTCTGTTTTGTTGCAAGAAAGCCCAGCTTCAGCTTCAGAACTTGAAACATTTCAAAACTCTTGAAATGTTTCTACTGCCCTCCTTTCTTTTCAAGGCTGCTTCAAAGCCCTTCATTTAGTTTCAATTTTGCTGTTTCAATCTTGAAACAAATTGAAACAGTGTCATAATGAAACAGCCGGCAAAATTTCACACAGCCCTAGTAGCAGCCAGTTGACCTGGAGCTGTCCTGCTCTGGAGGAGCAGCTGCCCAAGAAACAGGACAGGTCCTGGCCATCCCTCTGCTGGGCAGGAAATCCCCACCTGGCAGGGGCTTGCTGAAGAGCCTCCAGCAGATCATGCCCCAGTCCCAGTGCTGCTCAACTCCTGGCTTCTGTGGAGAACCAGGAGTAGCACTAGGTTTGGGGGAAACTAGGGGGTAGAGGCTCTTAGCTCCTGGGAGTAGCTGGGAGCTGAGCAGGACCAGGGACAGAGAACTCCGCTGTCCCCATGGCCCCCTACTTGTGTAGCTGACCAGGAGCAAATTTTCTCCCAGTCAGCATCTATATGAGTGCTACTGGGTGCACCTGCATTAGATGCTACGTCACCTTAGCTTGTTGCTATGACAACATAGTTTCACCAGGCATGAATTGTAATGGTGGTGGGACTGAGTAGTAGTGCCAGTTATTGCACAGTTATTTAGTATTTGCTTAAGCAGTCAGCTGATTGCGTAGATGTGCCCATTGTGCAGTAACTATTATGCAGTTATTCTAGTACCTGTATTTACAGGTACTAACTAACTGTGACTAATTTACTGCACAGTAAATGCCAGGCACATGTAGATAGTGATGCTTTACTGTGCAGTAAATTAGTCTACTGCAGAGTAAAGAATCTCATGTAGATATGCCCTATTTGTCTAAAACCCTGACCTTATATATTAAACATGAATTTTGCCCCTGACTCCAAGGATCTCACCCACATGTTTAAAAAACAAAGATTCTTTATTAAAATTAACTGACACCCTGGGTTACTCAAAGTAAATTCATTTCCAAATTTAATTTGCTGCTTATTACTGAAGATACACAACTTGCTGAACTGGAAGAGACTGAGGCCCAGATTCTGCCATCAGTGACACTGAAGTAAATCCAATGAAATTATATGGATTCATACAGTTATATGTTGGATTTACTCGTGTATTAAATAAGAGCTTGGCCCATAGTCATTCTCTAGTCCAGTGGGGAGGACAGGTGTGCCACAAATTAGCCCTGCACTCTCCCCGAGTGCTACTCTAATCCCTTTTGCCTGCCTGATCTCCTGCTCTTCTTTCTGCTTCCTGCCCTATCTGCTTTTGTGTGGCCATTCCCCTTCATGATCTACCGTGTACCACATATAGAGGCTGCCCACAGTCATCCTTACTGTAGCCAATTTTATTTTCAAGTGTTTTGGGTTCCAGCCCAGGATGCAAGTTAGACTTAACTTGCTACTGTTAAGTCTAACTGCTGTTCCTTGTAATAAAAAATAGAATTAGGATTCACATGAATAAATGCAATAGGCTGGGGCAGAGTCAAAATCACTTTGTAAAGAAAATTCATATCTCAATCTGTTGGAGCTCTTTGAAAGTGTTGACCAGAGTGTGGATAAGAGAATCCAGTCAATATAGTATATCTGGATTTTCAAATAACATTTGGAAAAGGTCATTCAGCAAAGGCTCCTGAAGAAACTAAGCTGTCCTAAGATCAGAGTGAAGGTCTTTTCATTGACTGAAAACTGGTTAAAAGATAAAAGTAACAGATTAGATTACAACTGTTTTTCACAATGGAGGAAAGCAGTTGTTTGGAAGTACCAGATCTGATATTCTTAAATGATCTGAAAAAGGGAGTAAGTAGTGAGGTAGCAAAATTTGCTAATAATGTGCTATTCCAGGTAGTCACTTTCAAAGTTGGTGGTGAAAAGTTACAGAAAGACTCACAGAATTGAGCAAGTGTAGACCAAGTGTGCTACAAAGACAAAGATGAAAGTTAACTTTGGTTAATGCACATGTGAAAAACATAACCTTAATCATACAGTCACAACAATGGGCTCTGAATTAGCCATTAGCACGCAGGAAAGAGCATGAAGTCATTGTTGAGAGTTCTCTAAAAAAACCCCCAAAACTGGCTCAGTGTTTGGCAGTAGCTGAAAATGCTAAAAGACTGTTAAGAAGTATTAGGAAAGGAATCAAACACAAAGAACTGATGACATAATTGTGCCATTATATAAATTCATGGTGTGCCCACATCCTGAATATGGTGTGCAGTTCTGGTCTTAAAAACAGCAATATACTAGAACAAGAAAACACATAAAGAAGGAAAACAAAAATAATCATGGGTACAGAATACCTGGAAAAACCAAAAAGGTTAGAAATTCTTCAACTGAGAAAAGAGAGTACTGAGAGGGGTTCTGATAGTGATGAACAAAGTCATGAATAGTCTGGAAAATGTGAATATGGACCCGTTATTCATTATATTTCATAATACACAAAGTAGGGGGGACACAGTAAAATTATCATACAGCTGGATTAAAGCAAACACAAGGAAGTACATTTTTAAATAATTAGTTGATTATATAATTCATTGGTGGAACTCATTGCCAATTGATTGTGATGGTGGCCAATAGTGCAAAAAGGGAAGATATGGGGGATAGCTCCTGGACTGGTAGAGGGGTGGATTTTTGTCCTTTTTTTTCTTCCCATTTTTCTTTTTGTTCACATAATTCTTATTCCCTGGAGAGGGTGGGATGGCAGATTTTTTCTTCTGTTTTTTTGCCTGATGAAGAAACATTTTCCCAATTGCAAGTTGAGTGATAACTTTGAGTTAGACAGCTTAATGGACCAAGCAGTGGCCTTTCACCTTTAGCAGTGGTAAAAATGTAAGGCCTTTGTTTATTCATATTACAGGTACAGCAGGAGCAGCAGCTGTGGAACAGTCCTCCATAAAAATGCTCTGCTAATGACTTCAGTGGGTGACCTGAAAAGCCCCGTCTCTTACAATTTGTGTGTATATATGGGTGAATGTAAGAGCGAGACAGACAGAGAGAAAGAAGCAGAGAGCAAATGGTTTCTCCACATTTGCTGATTCCTCTGACCTTTCTAAATAGAGACTAAGGCTTGTGCCAAATGTGACTTAATTATGGCATTTACGTGGTTTAATATCAATTCTTTTGTGGGACTAAAGTGTGTTTATCTAATTAACAGTAACAAAGAAAAGAGAATAACTGGCACAAAAATCCTGAGAAACTTAGATCCAGAAGTCAGAGAAAACTAGATGTTATTACAAATGGTTTTTAGTTTCGGTGGCTAAACTTTTTTATAGATATATAACTTCATAGGCCAAAATACTAAGAAAGAGTTACAACTTTTATTTTAATATTGATCTCTTTATGAAGTCTATGATATACTGAAAAAGCCTTGAAAAGTTTCACTATGCTGATGCATCCTTAAAAATCCTTTTCAAACAAAAATGAAGCCCCTTCATTTTTATCCCTCGTTATGACTGAATTCATCTGACAACTAACTAGGGAAATAATTTAACCTACATAGACAAGATCATATTCTCTTATGCAGCCACCTTAACTTCTGCATTCCATCAATAGGAAAGATTTCATTAAGGTTCAGGAATGATTTGCAAACTACTGGTGTTTTGAAGCTTCATTGCTTGGTTTATCTGTTGAATTAGTTCCATGGCTGCACATTAACATGGCAGTAATCTCTAGGAAATAGCCAGGAAATTAAAACTTGCTAAAGTTTTGGTTACCTGTATCAATGTTATTATTAATTTCCAGTGAAAGAATTAAAAAAAACCCTGAATTAAATTACTTCAGGAAATAAGCATGCACAATAACAAATATTATTTGGCTTTCCTGATGTGTCATAAGCAGGGAACCTGTTTTTCTCTGTTTACAAATCACATATTCTCTGATTCCCCCCTCCCCCCCCGGCATACACACACACCCTGACTAAACCCCCCCAAAATCAGAGTTTTTCCATGATTAAAATGAAACACTGATATATACAGTACAAGCCACATTATCCGGCACTTCATTAACCGGCATGCTCTATTAACTGGCATGCTGATCAACACTGGTTGGCACGACAAAAGCAAAACTGGATGTCCCACTTCCAGGTTCGCTGAGTCCCACTTCAGGCCACGGCCTGGGGTAAAGCATCCTGCATGGGGCCCCTCTCCCTGTTCCTCGTCGCACTGACGCCAGCGGAGGGGTGGGAAGGGTGGCACAGTGCCTGATGCACTGGACATGGCAGGAGGGGTGGCAGCCCAACCAGGCTAAGACACTCCTCACATAACCAGCATATCTAGTTATCTGGCATCCCCCATTCTCCATGGGTGCCAGATAAGAGAGCTTTTGCTGTATATAGGTATCCGTTGAACACAATGTTTTATGGATATATTGGCACTTTTAAAGCAAATTGGAAGGCTACCAGTGCCTTGGTCACTATAATCAAATACATTCTAAATTCCTATAAATTTTGGCATTTGATTTTGGGGTTTTTTATCATGGAAAATCAGAGCTCCCCCTGCCCCCTTTGCTCATCAGGATGCAGGTCCAGCTGAGGCTGTCCCCCCACCCACATTGCTTTTGGGTGTTGAGCAGCCCTGATATGCCGGTGCTCTGCCTAAGTCATTGCCTCTCAATCCTGACCCATAGCCCCCAACCCCTGATCGTGCCCCTCACTAACCCAACCACAGCCCCCTGGCCCTGCCAGTGCCCCTCACTCCTGACCCATAGCCGCCGACCCCTGCTCGTGCCCTTCCCTCCCCTAATCACAGCCCCCTGGCCCTGATGGTGCCTCTCACTCTCCAACCACAGTCCTCCACCTCTACCAGTGCTGCCAGAGGGAGCCTCCATCTGCCAGGGCTACAGGGGGCCAGAGACCTGGGTCCTCAGCCCCCTATTCCCCACAACAGTGCCTAAGTCCTGGTTGCCACCCATAGGAGGCGGTGGTTTCTGCAGTGGAGCAGAGCACAGGGCCATGGGCAGCATGGCTAATGCAGAGCCAGTGGAGGAGGGGCAGACTGCCTGCTGTGGGCTCGGGGCTCCCTGCCCTGCTGCTCTGCCCAGGTGCGGCAGAGCAGAGCAGGATGGGGTAGGACAGGGAGGCTCAGTGCTGCTTCCAGGAGCCCTGCAACACCATAGTGAGGTGTCCCCTGCCTGCCTGCCAGCAGCAGAGTGGTGACTCAGAGATGTGCCCACTGCTGCTGCCAGGCACCTCATCATGGCAATGCAGGACTTGTGGCAGCAGCACTGAGCTTCCCATCCAGGCCTACTTTGCTCTGCTGTGTCAGGTCCCACCCACTAGGCCATGGAGGCCCCGGGTGGAGGGCAGCAGGGCGGGGAGCCCCAAGCCAATAGCAGGGAACTTGCACCCACCCCACACACAAATCTGGGGGGCACGTGCCCCTCGTCTGCCCCCAGGAGTGCATGCAGTAGCGGGCAGCCAGCCCCCTCACTGCCCCCAAGACAAGCTTATAGTTTCATAGTATCTAGGGTCAGAAGGGGCCTAGAGCAGGCCATCTAGTCTGACCCCCCAACAATGGCAGGAACAAGTGCCGGGGTCACAGGACCCCAGCCAAGTATGTATCTAATGTACTCTTAAAGACGCCCAAGGTAGGAGCAAGAACAACTTCCCTAGGAAGCCGGTTCCACATCCTAGCCACCCTAACTGTGAAGTAGTGCCTCCTAATGT
>JAGPOW010003395.1:7914868-7927557 GCA_030014935.1 Caiman crocodilus | reverse complement strand
CACCACTCTCTGGGAGCGCCCCGTCAGCCAGTTCCTGACCCACTCAACCGTGTAGGGGTCAATGCCACAACTCCCCATCTTTTTAATGAGGATGGGGTGGGAGACAATGTCAAACGCCTTCCTGAAGTCTAAAAAGACTACGTCGACAGGGACCCCCGCATCCAGGGATTTGGTCACCTGGTCATAGAAGGTGACCAGGTTGGTCTGACAGGACCTGCCCTTAACAAACCCGCGCTGGTTTCCCTTCAGCATAAAGTCACCAGCCGGTCCCTCACAGATATGAGCCTTGAGAATTTTCTCAAAGATCTTCCCCGGGACCGAGGTGAGACTGACAGGCAAATCTGGGTTTTGCTCCTTAAAAGAGAAAATCCAATTTTTACCATGCTGAGCAGAAAACCTGGATCCCTGTTCATATGCAGTGGAAAGTTAAAGCAAATGCTTCAAGACAGATGAAATAACAAAGAAAAAATATTTACAATTATTTAAAAGTATTTCTTGTCAGAAACGCACAGATTAGGCATGTTAAACAATATGATCCATATTTCAATCTAAAGGTTACTGCAAGGGGAATTACGCTGGGAGCATGCAAGGTATAAAACATGAGCAAATGAACTGATGTTTGCTGCTGAACAAATTTTGTGAAATCATCCTTGTAGTGTTGAAAGACTCCTGGGCTGGGTGTTAAAAAGTGATGAATGGCTATTTTGAATTAGCACTCATTGTGCTTCACTAGCTAATTTAGGTTTGTTGCTTCAAGATAATAACCATCAACTTCATCTTTTCAAAGCATCTATGCGCAGTTGTTTGACATGTTGCCATTCACAACAATGACAGTTCTAAGGACAGGAATTAATATGACTTAACAGGTAATGTTATGTCTGTAGTTTTGTCCTAACTCAGATGCAACATTTACCTTTGCCATATAAACTCCCTGGAAATCAATTTTATTTTGCATACAGTATTATAAACTACACCAATTTAGCCAGAATCAACTCAATCCCAATTTCTGCAGTTTAGAATAATCTCTGCTATCAAGGGAATTGTTTTTGCAGCCAAATAACTAACGTGTAGGCACTAAGACCCCTGGAGAAAAATGAACAATGACACCCAAGTGTTTTGGTAAAGAAATGAGACAAACAACTGCACAGGAGCTTTTCCCAACTAAACGTTTCCTGGTGATGCTTAGCAGTGATATAAGGAGGATATAAAACAATCTCAGTGACAGAAGAGATATAGTTTAATTACTGGATACAATGTTTCTTTAGTCAGAAACACTAGTCGGCCTGTTCAAACTGTCTCACAAAAAACAGATGGAACTGGGTAAAGCTTCCCTAATAGCATCCCATTAAAGGAGTAGAGATTGCCCCCCATCATACTTCCAAAATAAATCTAATGGACCTGTGTTTCCACAGCCTCCCAGCTCTATCACCTCCAAAACCTCCCTTAGGATTTGGCCTTGCTATTACTGAAGTTGACAGCAAAGCTCCATCGCTGGACTTGAACCAGACAAAAGTGTTCACAGGGACACAAGAGTGACAAAACGGTAACAGTTTTTCATGTGATGTCCAACAAATGTCTACAGAACAGCTGAAATATCCTAGCTATTAATTTCATTAGTCAAAACACACAGTGGCTGAGTATTTCAAGATACTTGTTGACACCCTATGGCTACAACAAGAAGGATTTGCTTTGTGTTCTTTTTACCATGGAGAAGCATTTGCTCTGTGTCGCATGACAAAATAAACTCTATCAGGCCAAAAATGCATTTAAAATCCAGTGGCTATGGACCTGGTTATTGAAGAAAATGCCCCTCACAATGCCATACTACAGTTGCAATAAGTAGAGGCACTCAGACCTTCCTACGGGACGTTTACTAGAAGGGCTCTACACCTGGGATTCCAGTACCCTCTTTTGGTTCGAAATAGGATCAATATTATGACATTCAGGACATGCTGCAACAGTCCCACTTGCAGAGAGGTTAGAGTTAATATTTTGGGATTTGGTAGGGTATTTGACTATTTTTCTTCCTGATGCTTATTTGGGAGTTTAAGGGTAAAGAGAAATTGCTGTTTTATTCTTAATCTGATTTACTGTAAATTTCTGCTATGCACATAAAGGTTTCAAAAGTACAACCTTAATAGTTGCACAGTCTAACTCTTGACAACATAGGAAATGCTAGAATTAAAGTCTGGGACTTTAATTTTGCTACTTTTGCATGTACTTTCTAACAGTCTTAAATTATAGATTTCATAGGCATTGGGGGCTGGAAGGGACCCCATGAGATCATCGAGTCCAGGTCCCCACCGCCATAGGCAGGAAGTCTGCAGGGATCAAATGATGCCAGCAAGATAAATATCCAAACACCTTTTGAATGAGTACAGAATAGGTGTTCGTATCACCTTTGGGGGAG
The DNA here is from genome assembly GCA_030014935.1 of Caiman crocodilus. NCBI lineage: Eukaryota > Metazoa > Chordata > Crocodylia > Alligatoridae > Caiman > Caiman crocodilus. The sequence continues at coordinate 7,925,147 of JAGPOW010003395.1, read as the reverse complement.
TCTGTTCTAGACCCTGGACACTTGGACTGTGAAGAATTTTTTCCTTATGTTCAATCTAAATTGACCTTCTAGGTGTTTGTGGCCATTGGACCTTGTTATTCCTTGGAGAGCTCTGGTGAACAATTGTTCATGTTCCTGATGCACCCTCCTTATAGGCTGCCACCAAGTCACCCCTACGCCTTCTCTTCTCCAGGCTAAAGAGTCCCATGTCCCTCAGTCTCTCGTCATAAGGTTTGCTCTTTTGGCCTTTGATCATACAGAGGGCTCTCCTCTGGAATCTGGACTCTCTCAAGCCTATCCACATCCCTCCTGAACTGGGGGGCCCAAAACTGGATGTAGTACTCCAGTTGCAGCCTCACTGAGGCTGATTAAAGTGGGAGGATAATGTCCCTGGTTTTGCTAATGATACATTGTTCTGTGTGCTAAAGATACATTGATGGATGTATGGAGTTTTGTTAGCTTTGCTGACCACAGCATGGCATTGGTCACTAATGTTCATCTTGTGGTCAATCAGGACCCTTCAAGTCTTTTTCTGTCATAGTGCAAGCATAGCACTGCTGAGACTACAAATACTGGTTGCTCCTCCCAAGGTGGAGCACCTCGTACTTCTCTACATTAAATGCCATGAGGTTTTGGTCCACCCACTTTGCAAGGGTGTCCAGGTCAATCTGTATCCCCAGTCTGTTTTCTAGTGTGACCCCCTTCCCCCATAGTTTGCTGGTGTCATCTGTGAACTTTACCAGTTCACATTTGATGCCTGTATCCAGATCATTAATGAAGATGTTAAAGAATATCGCCTGAACACTGAGCCCTGAGGGACTCCTGTGGTCACCTTGCACCACGTTGATTCACTCCCATCAACTAGTACTCGTTGGGTCTGACTCCAGAACCAGTTCCCCAGCCCCATGAGTTACAGCAGGGAGCTCCATGTCTGTCAGCACCCTTAGTTGCTCATTTGCTTAAAAATGTCAGATCCTTTGGTAGTTCCTCAAAATCTGCCTTGGTCTTTACCATTTTGAATAATATTGTGTCACCTGCAAATCTGGCCACCTCATGGCTCACCCCTTTTCCAGATCGTTTCTAGATATGTTAAACAGCACTAGTCCCATCACAGATCCCTAGAGGACCCTGCTGTCTATTTCTTTCCATTAAGAAACCTGACCATTTATGCTCTGTGCTTTCTATCTTTCAGCTAATTTCTAATCTACAAATAGATGTTCCCTGTAATCCTGTAACTACCTAATTTAGCTAAGAGCCTCTGATAGCAAAGGCTTTTCGGAGTCCAAATATACTACGTCAACTGGATGATCCCAATTTACCTGCTTATTGACACCCTTGAAGAACTCTAGTAGGTTGATGAGGCATGATATCCCTTTGTTGCATACTACAATTAAGAGCTCAGCAATTTTCAATCTGAGCTCCTTCAGGGGTCTTACCGGAAGTGGTGGAAGCTGGCAAGGGGAGTGGGGGACTGTGCTGCAAGCTGCAAGGGAAGGTTTCACATGCTTTCCTTTGCTCCCTGCTTGCCGCTCTTCTCCAGTAAGTTTTTTTTCTCCCCCCACCCCTAGGCGATTTTGCACCAATTTCAGGTGGCAAGGGCGTTTCCATTTTCCTGCTCTTCGGGGAAAGTGGGGGATTTCCTGCTTTCCCTAAAAATGTGGAAATGGGATTTAAGTAGATACCTACTTATGGGAAATGTCAAGCAACCTGAACTGCTGGGTGGCAATAGCAATACTGTCCACAATCAAAAGCGCCATGAGGTTGAGAAAGTTACTTTTTTGCAGAGATGATAAAAAGAAGCCATGACTATACCAATTATCTCTCTTCATCACACTTTAAAGGATTATTCTTAACTGCTGTTGAAATAATAAGGCTATCACTGTTCTACCTTAAAAATGCGAAGTATCCGTATTGCAGTAGGTTCAGGCAGAGACAACAGTACGAGGGTGCGGTGCCCAGGGCAAATCAGCCTGTGCAAGGCCCCTTTAACACTGTGGGGTGCAGGGCCCCCCCAAAGTGTGGGGCCTGGGGCAGTCACCCCGATTCACCCCCCGAAAGGCTGGCTCTGGGTTCAGGGGTGCCCAACTGTGTTGGGTGCTGTACTAACATGTAGTAAAGATGCTCTTTTGAAGTCTGTCTAGTTTACAGCAAGGTACAACAGAGGTTGATGAGACTGACATGAAAAAGAGAGAGAAAGAACAACCATATAGTATGCAGATTACAGTACCAGGAGTCACTGCTTATTTCTATGGAAATCAGTGTCCCAAAATAAAATTCTGTTGCTGTACATCGAGAAGGCATTGAAGTATTAATCCTTACATTGAAAGGCACCCAGCATCACATGATGCCAACTTACTGCTGTGCAACCATCACTTTGTAAGACTTCAACATGCAAGATCTAGACTGGATGAACAAAAAACAGGGGGGCAATGCAGTACTTGCTGAATAACATGAGGGTAAGGCAGAAAGGAGTTCTGCCAGCCACGTACTATCTGAGGAGAGGTTTCCAAGAAAGATTCTCTACGTGAGTATTCTCTTCTCCTCTCTTCTCCAAGCCATGAACATATGCCATAGTCTGATGTATGCATTTATTCTTCACATGCAGAATAACAAGGTAAAGACAGATCTCTGGGCTGTATCTAGTGGGTGGGTCTTTAAGCCTGGTGAGAGAACAAAGGAGTTAAATTCAGTGCACCTTAGAGTTGGTACAAATTGGATACAGGTGGCCAAGATAGAATTGGCCCTCTCTTAGCCACAGGATATTTGAAGAGGAATCTGGAATGGAGGTCAAAACTACAAGTTTAGACTGCAGGATTGTTGAATCCTAGCCTACATACAGTGTATGCATATATGATTTCCCTGTCTGTACATAGTGAGTGGGGGAGGGGGGAATGGAAAGCATTCTGGGCCCATTTTGTCAATGTAGATTGAGGTGCAGATAGCTTATTAGTGAATGATATGGGCCTGAGCAAACAGGGACAAGATTAAAGTTGATGCTGGAGCCTCTGGCCAGATGTTCCATTTTCCTGCATTTTACATAATCAGTTACCAGTACAAGGTGACTGATATTTTTTTTGCCATTCAGACTAGTAACTTTTCACTCATTTGCAGTATCATAAATAATAATTGCATAGCTTGGAGGAAAGTTAGCAAATGGGGTCCAAGAAGTTCCCATAGGAAGGATGCCACAGCCTGTCCCTCTCACAAGAAGTATTATTTTGCTACTTATGTCCCCCAGGCATGGAAAGCGATGCTGTATCTCTGAATGCTGACTCAGAGAACAGAATAGGAAGAGAAAAGTCTGATACTTCTGTGACTTCAGAGGTGAACTAAGACAGACAAGATTTAAAATTTAGCCCCAGAAGCAGGAAACAAGGGCAAAGAAACTTCTACCATACAACCTAACTCTATACAGTACAGCATACAGGATGGCTTCTAGGAAGCATCAAACTGCCTTGCTGAAGGAGACTATCCCCCTGAGGAGGCATAGCAGCAGTCAGAAATGATCCAAACTTGAGCAAGTGTGTGTGTTGTGGGGAGGGGAGAGTGAGGTGTCATGCCAGTCTCTACCTTAAGAAAACTACTGAACTACATGATAGACAATTGAGGGCAAAGCAAGGGGATTAACATTTTATCATACTTGTAACCCCTGCAATAGGAAAAGGCATGTGAAAATTCTGGCGACCAGGAAAGAGTATTTGGTGCTGGAGAGCTCTGTCAGACAGCGGTTGATGTTGAAAGGATGAAAGTACGAGTGAAGGGATTGTTGTTTCCCTTGCAGAGACACTGAATTTATTTTGTCATGTATCCTATTGTATTATTTGCTTTTCCCAAGATCTGTGCACCTTAGATCATTTAATACAGCACATACAGAGCACTGCACATTTACATACAAAAAACTTCCACCTGTAACAAATAATTACTAGCAATAAGGGACTGAATTCTGTTCATCAGTAAGCTCAATGACTGAACAGAAAATGGGTAGGATATTGTGCCTGTGCTATGCTTCAAAGAGATATCTTTGTAAAAGAAAAAAAGAAATGTCTTCCTTAGGTTAGGGTGAAAAAAGGGCTTGCAGAATTCACTAGAACTTTTATTGAAGCACATATGGAGAACACCTCTAATAAGAAAAATAACTTTTGCTTAAGAGCTTGGTAAAAATAGCGCTACAGGAAGTATTGTCCTCACTGGTATATGAAATAAGTTTGACCTTTTTGCATAGTCATGAGTTGGCAAATATGCTAGAACAATTTTCTAAAAAGTGAAGGGTTATAAGATGTTCAAAATCTTGTGACTGCAAAAATGGCTTGTCCAGTTAACTTAAAAGTGCCTGCCTCCTTCATATCATGATAAAGCCATGTTCTGACCCTTTCACCTATATATATATATACACACACACACACATATACACCTATATATATATAGTGTGTGTGTGTGTGTGTGTGTGTGTATGCTGTATACACACACACATACACACATACTTTTAAAGCATGTCTATCCTGTCAAAGGATCATCTGGGAGTGCTGCATTGAAGCATAGCATATCTGGTCATCTACCTGCCACACCCTAAAAAGCCTTAAAACAGCACTGCACTGTGGCTACACTATGTGGCCATTTTGGAATAGTGATGGGAAAAACAGAGACTTGGTGGGATAGTTTGCATGACTGGATGGACCGTCATGGATGGGTTAAAAAGGACAGGCAGGGGAGAAGAGGAGAAGGAGTTGTACTGTATGTAAAAGAGCATTATGATTGCTCAGAGCTCCACTGTGGAACTGGAGATAGGGCCGTTGAAAGTCTCTGTGTTAAGGTTAGAAGGGAAAGCAACTAGGGTGATATTCTGGTGAGTGTCTGATACCAGATCAGGAGGATGTGGTAGATGAGGCTTTCTTCAGACAACTATGGCTGAAGTTTCTAAATCACTGGCCCTGGTTCTCATGGGGGACTTCAAACACCCTGAGATCTGCTTAGTGGGCAATATAGGAGTGCACAGGCAATCTAGGAACTTTTTGGAGAACATTGGAGACAACTTCCTGGTGAAAGTGTCGCGGAGACCAACTAGGGGTCATGCTCTTCTCAATCTGTTGCTCACAAACAGGGAAGAATTGGTGGAAGATGAAGAAGTGGATGACAACTTGGGGAGCAGTGACCATGAGATGATCAAGTTTAGGTCCTGACAAAAGGAAGAAAGGAGAGCAGCAGGGTATGGATAGTGGACTTCAGAATTTGATTCCTTCAGGGAACTCCCTGGGAGGTCAGTCTGTGGGGGAAGGTGTCCAAGAGAGTTGGGTATACTTTAAAGAAACTTTATTAAGGGCACAAGAAGTAGAAACTTGGACAGATGACTAGGGAAGAGTATAAGAATATTGCTTGGGCATGCAGGGATGAAATCACCTTTCTCACTAGGAAAGTGGTGAAGCACTGGAATGGGTTAACTGGAGAGGTGGTAGAATCTCCATCCTTGGAGGCCTTGAAGACCCCTCAACAAATCCTTGGCTGGGATGATCTAGTTGGGGATGGTCCTGCTTTGACTAGATAACCTCCTGTGGTTCCTTCCAACCTTAATTTTCTATGATGCTATGACTCTTTGTACATCTTGGGGTGCAAAGCATGCAGAGAAGGCACGTGTTCTTTATTATGGTGGTTCTTTCACTGCCTCCAGACTCCCGAGTGTCTTTACGAGTCTTGATGGTACCTTGCTTTAGGTAGTTAAACAAGGTGAAAAATGGCCAAGGGATATTTGCCTCAGCTACTTAATTAACATAATTGCTGTACCTTCCTCAGTTCAGAGGCTGCTCCCTTTCACATATGAGAAAAACGCTGAATTGTGGTTCCATCTTTTTAAACCTCGTCATGCTGGTTTCCTCGAAAAGGCAATTTAGATCCCTGAGGCACACTACCCTGGTGAGCAGCTTTTGGGACAGTACTGCTCCAGCCCAGTGCAGACCTATACCTTCATGGCACAATCTAGATCCTTGTGAGATGCAGACTTTATGCTCTTCCCACATCTGTGTGTATTAGTGTGTAAGTAAACCCATTAAAATGCAAACTGCAATCTCACAGTGTCCTCCTTTTTCTATTTTGGGCTTTAAAAATTTCTGCAAACATAAGGTCTTGATGGGTTTGTTTTGTGGTGTCCTGCTCATGGACACAAAATTGTCGCACTTGCCAAGCCTCTATGCTGAACTCCAGTTTATAAGGCAGATGCTTTCAGAAGGCTGAAAATACACTATTTTCTCGGCATTTCAAATTAGAGAGTGAGTGGAACGAGCAGGAACTGAAATTCAAACAGAGCAACCGATAAAGCATTACCTGTTATTTTTAATGCAAATATCCTGCCAGGGATGGTTTGGACAAACCATGAGTAGACAAGTCCTGTGGGGAGCCATGCCAGCCCAACAGGGAAATGGACTGGATAACCTAATAGTTATTTTTCCTTTTTAATTTTTATGATCCTGCAATCGTCCTCTCTTCCTGCTCCACTGCAATTTGGGTTGTTAGACTTGTAATTAAAATTAATTAATATACTCTAACTACTATTCTCCGGTGACATTTCAACTATTAAAATTTAGGTAAAACAATGTACATTTTTAATGAAATAAGGAATACTGTGTTTTTCTGTCTCTGGCATGAGGGAAACTCTGTGGTTACTAAAATGAGGTCCTTCCTTCTAAGTCTCTGGAAAGTCAAATAAGGGCAGCTAGCAGCATTTTAGTTATAAAATGAAGCCTTTAGAATTATGCCTGCTTCTGCTGATTTATGAATTTAGTATCAAAATATATGAAAAGTTTGCAATGCTGAAAAGTTACTTCTAACTGAACATTCATTTACAGTAGGTGACCATGTGACATGACACAAAACACTTACCTACTGCCTGAAGAAATCTTTAGAATGAACTTTTTCTGGTTCTAAATGCCAAACTTTGAATTGCCAGACCCCTGCAGCTAATATTTGACATGTTCTAGCTCCATTTTTTGCTGAATTTGAACCAGTTGGCGTGCTAGCAGCAAATGGAAGTCTTTTTTCATGGTAGCTAGCAACGTGCAACAAGAGTTTATTTCAGAACCAAATCTTCTGTTCCTAAATGTACTCATGCTCATTCCCACTTGAGTCATTGAAGTTCATAGGTTACATTGGAGAAGGAAGTTTGATAATTCAGATTCTATTTAGAGCAAACTATGACCAACCTCTGCCAGCCCAGAAAGCTGTTCAGGTAACAAACTCAGAGCTGAACCAATCCAGAATATTTTGTTCTGCCTCTACAACAGCAGTTCTCAACCTTTTGGGACTCAAAAGCACCCCTCCATAACTTTTGTGAATTAAGTGACACCCGAATTTTAAAAGTAATCTATATGTTGCAGTACTTACCTCTTTGCGGGGTGGGGAATGGTGGTGGTCAGGCATCATCCAGGGAGGGTGAGCCTGCAAGGGTGAGCCTGCGCTTACCACCTTCCGTCTCCTGACACCCGTCAGAGGATCTGGCAGCATCCCAAGATGCCCCAGCACCCTAGTTGAGAATCACTGCTCTAGAAGTACAAATTTCTGATTTCATCTTACATTATACAACAGCCCATCAGCACTGGGTCTTATAGCTGCCTGCTGCAACTAAAAGCAGTCTATCTATCTTTCCAGCTGTAGCTGCCTTGTGCTACAATGCTTCTATAAACCAATTACTTCCCATTCCTCATACTAGGCACAATGGGGTTCTCTGGTGTAGCAGCATTAAAAATGGACCCACCTGAAGGAATAGGAAGGGCTGCCCTGCAGAGGGACAGAGTGCGAAGAGACAGAGTTTGTCCCAGTAGGGACACGGTTTGCCCTGAGATTGAGTGAAGCTGCTTTGGAGGTAGCCCTCATGGAAGTGGGAGGGGTGATGTAACCCCAGCAGGGTTTGAATGAGAGATGTTAGTAAAAGCCTGGGAAGAGCCCTGGCCTGGGATTGGCTGAAAGGCTTGGTTACAAGAGCAGAGCAGTTTTCCTGGCAGGAGAATAAAGGGTGGAGGGTGAGAGACAGGCTGAAGACCAGGGAAAGGGTCTCCCTGTGGCCGCCCGTCCAAGAGGCCCTGGCAGAACCCTGCAGAAGTAGCAGCAGAGGCTGCATGGAGAGTGCTGCACTGTGTCTGTTCTCCCTCCCTTCCCCTCCAAGCCCTGTGCAAATGAGGAGCTCCCTGTGAGAAGACTTCAAGCCTGGGAAGATCCTCCTGCAAGCCTCGGCTGGATGAGCACAGCAGAGGAGGGGGATGCATGGCCAGGGGAAGAGACTGGAGACTGCCCTAGTTCTTTTTCCTCTGAGTGAGAAGGCTGCATTTGCTGGGTGCTGCGCAGCTGTGCTGGGCAGGTGGAACTGTTACAACCTGCAGCCCAGACGCTGCTCCCTGCTAAGCCAGGGCAGGGGTCTGGGCAGAAATAAGCTCTCTTACAGGGACTGCAGGGGAGGAGCTGCCATCTGCTGCATAGAGACCCCCTGGAGCTTGTGCGAGTGATGCCAGCACCAGGGACCACCCGCAGATCCTGTGCAGGGGCACAGACAGTCCTGCTCCTTGAAACACCCCACCAGGGAGAGTGCGCACAGGGTTCTTAGTACACGCTGTACGAGTTATAAACTGTGTAAATAAGTTCTTGATGCTTTATTAGCTGGAGTATCAATGTATTTATGTATTGGTTCCTTATTTATCATGGGTAATATGCATACCTTTCCCTAGAGTAAAGTGTATCCAAGAAGCATTAATCTTAAGCCACCATCACCAGGTCATGCAGTGTAACATTTGTTCTATTGCATTCGTTATATGTTACTTTGTAAATAATTAAATCCTATAAATAGTTTTATAATGGCCTGCAAGGCTGTTTGTTTGTAAGGGGAGGCTCTCTTCTAGGGAACTCTGCAACAGCTACCCAGGGAATTGGGTGGGGCCACTGGCTATGGGGCACCCCAGGATCCCACTATTCAGACGAGGGCACAGGTAGTGTCGCGCCCAGGGTTACACTGGTATTTCAGGGGCGAGCGCTTTGCCACATCCAGAGTTCATATGGAACTGCTCAAGCCAGCATAGCTTAGAGACATCCACAAGATGCTTTAAGTTATCACTGCCATTTCAACCCCAACCAGTTTAGGACTGAAGAATTGAAGAAGTGGCTTAGACCTACATTTGCCCTTGCAGGAGGTGGGTGGGAACTTAGCACCACTACCGAGACCAACATCATGAATGACTTGTGCCCCTGGAGGCTGGAGGGGCATGGTGGCAGCAGGAGCATGGTGGTGGCAGTAGGTGGGGGGAGCTCTTACAGATACTGCCAGCACTACTGGTGGGTGGGGTGGCTGTGGGCAGCATCAGTGGCAGCCAGCAGGGATTGTGGACCACCCACAGATGCCATAGGAGTGGCCTTTTTGTCGGGGGTGCACTGCCACACTCAGGGGGTGCACGTGCACCCACGTGCACCCCTATGTATTACCCCTGGCAAGTGTATTTTCTTTTCAAGGACAAAACACCCATAAAGAATAAGCAGAGACCACTCAGGCAAGTTCCTCCTGGGGTTAAGGGATTATCCCTGACTGTGACAAGAACTGAGTTTGAAGTTTCACTCGTGTAACTCCACAAACTGTAACTGAACCTCCCCTCATCTACAGACACCAGCATACCTGATCAAAAGGGGCAAGAGGGCACAAAAGCCCCCATGGCTCACCAAAAGCATATGGGAATGTCTCCTAGCTAAAAAGGAGGTGTACACCCAATGGAAGGGAGGGGCCATCACCCGGGAGGACTACACCTCAGTTGCTCAGGGCTCTAGGAGGCAGTCAGGAAGACCAAGGTGGAGATTAAGCTGAGACTAGCTACCTGGACCAAGGACAAGAAGAAGTCCTTTTTTAAATACATAGGGGCTAAAAGGAAGGTACCGGGTAATGTGGGGCCTCTGCAGGACATGCTAGAAAATCTGATCGTCACACCAGACAGCAAAGCTAACCTATTTAACAATTTCTTTGCCTCCATTTTTCTAAGCAGGGACTGGGTCACCTCCCCCAACCCCTATAGGACCCCTATAGGACCCAGGGGAGGTGCACCCAGGCCTAGGGTCAGTGAGGACCTAGTCAGGGAACTTCTGGAGCGACTGGATGTGTTCAAATCAGCAGGTCCTGACGACCTCCACCCCAGGGTGCTGAGGGAATTAGCAGAGGTCATTGCGGGACCCCTGGCATGGCTTTATGAGCACTTGTGGTGCTCTGGTGTGGTGCCAGAGGACTGGAAAAGGGCCAATGTGGTTCCCATTTTCAAAAAAGGGAGGA
>JAGPOW010003395.1:7883398-7910110 GCA_030014935.1 Caiman crocodilus | reverse complement strand
GCAATGGTGACAGGCATGACTGGCATAGAGGAGTTGCAGACACTCTGCTACCCCACAAACTCTCTGATTGCTAGTCCTGCTTGGCTACCTCTGTGCTGTATCCACCCTATAGATGGAGAGGATTTAGAGTCCTAGAATCACAGGATTGAACAGGATCTGAAGGGTCACTCGATCCAATTCCCTGTCTAGGTACAGGGTTTGCATTTCCTAAATTTTCCCAGATTGATTTCCTAGGCTCTTTTTTGAACACTTCCAGTAAGGGAGATTTCACCAGTTCGTCAGGCAGCTGTTTTATAATCCTACTGCCCTTCCTGTTAGGAAGGTTTTATGGCGATCTGATCTAAATCTGCTTTGCTGGAGTTTAAACCCCTTGGTTTTATGTCTTGCTCCTTGTTGCAAGAAAAAACAATTTTTCCTTGTCTCCTATATGGCAGCTATTCAAATATCTGAAAACCTATCAAGGCCCTACTTATTTCCCTTTTTTCATAGTAAACATAAACAGCTCTATCAGCTTTTCCTATCATGGCTTGCATTCCTACCATATCATCAACATCTGGATCACTTGTATTCACCCATCACCTAGATCCACACTCATTCACTCATTTTTGTCTACCCATAGCAAGTACTTGAAGAGAACTGCCAACAATCCAATCACAAAGTAAAAAAAAATCTACATCACAGAAATACTAATCAAATACTTTTAAATAAAACATACACTCTCAGGCAACAGTCTGTTAGTACAATCTGTTGTGGACTTTCCAGGTGCTGCAATTAGCAGATGAATCATACCGCAAATGAAGCTGGTCCAATAATATTTGCAGAATCATCTATTCATTTTTCCTTCATCTTTATTATTCAAAACATTCTTTACTATTTAAACCATTTACAGACTATAAAAATAATATATTAATATTCATGACTGTATTATGAGATTCATTATTTTTTCCCAAAGATTGTTTTCTAGACTCTCTCAAGCTTTGGTTGTAAATTACCAGAGACAGGCAGACTGTCTTAAAGTTAAGACTTTGACTTGAGGACTTGAGAGATGTTGATTTCAGTACACTCCAGCTTGAGGCATGCAAGTAATCATGGGACAAGCAAGCTCTCTTAGCTGGATTGGAGTAGCCAGGTGGCTGGTTGCCCTGTGGGACTGGCTGTTGTGAGCGTTAGCTTAGGTTTTAGGGCAGCATCTGCAGTTGCTCCATGGCTGGTCAATGCTGGACGTGTCTATACATTTGTTAATGCATCATAGTCACAGTGCATTACATTTAGTACCTGTAATAACAGGTACTAACTCAATGTGCAGGAATTGGCACACGTTTTAAGTGACACTAATGCGCAGCAGACTAATTCTAGTGCACATTAGCATATTAGCACAACTTTTGCCATGTGCAGCAGAATTAGCCTACTGTGCACTTAGCATCTCAGGTAGACATGCCCAATGAAATCAATGACTGTTGTTCTAAGCCCCATTCCAGAGCTTTTTATGTATCCTGGTTTCTGTTTTTGGCTCCTGACATATGGCTGCTCTGTATTCCTATCCCAGTTCCTGACACTTGGTTTATATTCCAGCTCCAGACCTCAGCCCTAGTCCACCCTCTGGTCCCAGACATCAGTGCCAAAACAACTACTTGAGGATGCCTTTTTTATTAATTTGTTTGTCAACATAGCTCAAGAACTTGTTATAGTTTTTTAAAGGAAGTAGGAATTATTTTTAAAATACTGAAAGAAAAGAAAGCACAAAAGAAAACATGTAATAATAAAGACAGAGAAAGCTTTATGAGTTATGGTTGGATAAGGCAGTTGTTCTCAACCAGGGTGCCTTAGAATGAGGTGGTTCTGTGCGATTCTTTGAAGAGCAGTAGGAGATATGAGGAGGTTTATGAGGAGATAAGCAAATAAGCACAGGCTGATCTCCTGCTCCTACTGCCTGGCCTGAGAAGGAAGCTAGCACTGTACTATATATACATATATTTTTTTTTTTAATTTTATTTTTTTAAACTGTGCACCACTTAGTTCACAAAACTTATGAAGAGGTACCTCAGGGCCAAACGGTTGAGATCCAATGAACAAAGGTCACCAAGAACAAAGCCAGCCAAAACGAGATTTTTTTTTAACTAGTTACACCAGTGCCAACCTATAGAAGCAATTGTGCTAATGGAAGCAGACGGGCCCAGCATGTTTAGGAAGGACTTGGAAGCTTTCAAAACATTAGGCTTAGAATATGAACTTAGTTCCATGCTGACTGAGAGGCAAACATGGACACGTCACCCTACAGCACCCAGATTCTGGGACTATGCTAGCCTACAATGAGGGTAGCCAAAAGCCCCATAGGCATATTCTAAGAGCCTCAGCTAATGGAAACTAGATAGTCTCCTGCCAAACAATTGTGCAAGTTGAAGGACATTTTTACATTACTCACTGATTTCCCTCAAGCAAGAGGAAATCGCAGCTGCAGTGGAGAAAAATTCCCACTTTCGAAATTCTGGTTGCAGTACTAAAACGACATATAAGGATTAGACCCACATCCTTTCTCTAGCTGGCACTTTCAGACTTTAATAAATATTGACATTAGACATCAGAAATACATTAGGTAAAGATGTTGACTCAGACTGACAAGAATAAAGGAAATTCAAAGATGAGAAGAGGCTCCATCCGAAAGGACAGTTTCTTAATGAGAAATATTTTCCATGCGTCATAGGTGCCACATAGACTTATTTTACTGTACTGTACTGTATTACTCTTTTGTAATCAATCTTAAAATTGACTTCCCTTTGCTATTTTGCTACTTTTCATAAAGATATATTTATATCTGGGTTGTTTATTAATTTACAACGTGAAATTGTGAATAGTGAAATTGTAATAATTTACTCATTCCCCAGATAATAATTTAGGCTAAGTAAAGACATTTGTGGGAGGCTGGGGGAGGTCAGATTGGGTTAAAAGTAGCCACTCAATCTAAGCTAAGTTGGGATGTGGGGACTAGCAGGGAGGGATTAGAGGGACCATGGGGCAAGCAGGCTTGGAGGGGGGATCAACGGGCTCTGTAGGGGATTCAGGGGTATTCACATGGGGATCGGGGGAGCATGCACGGTCCTCAGGGGACTGGTGGGTTTGGCAGGATCAGGGGGACTTGCAGGTTCCACAGAAGGGCTGGGGAAGGAGTAATTTTAGCCCTCCACCTCCCCCCCCCCGGCATACCTACACCCCCCTCCCCTCTCTCCCATCTCTGCTGCCACTTGGACTTACTTCCCGGGCTTCTGGCATTAGTAAACATCCATAAAACCAGCACCAGGAGTGAGGATGGGGGACTTGGGGGTGGGGGACAGCTGGCTGGTCTAAGGGAAGGGGGCAAGAGACTGGGGGGGCTATAAATACCCCAGTGCCACAGGGTGGGTAGGAAAAGTGAAGCCCTGGGGTGGAGGCCAGTGGCTGGGCTTTTCCAGCCCTGGAGTTGCTCTGGGAACTGTACAGAAGTTCAGGAAAGTTATATTGGTCTAAAAATGACCAAACAGATCTAAGAGACTACCTTGGTACAGGGTTAATTTAGAACAGGTCTGATATTTTTAGACCGATCTCACCTTCCTGGAACTCCTCCTGTACAGTTCACACTTTAATTGACCTAACTAGGGATCTAATGGTGCCTGTAGATGTGCTGTAGGGCTGCCCTGACATGCTTTAATTACAGCACATCGGAGCAGACTTGATTGAGTTTGCTAGAGCATGGTAATTACTGGACTTCAACCAGCCAGCTTCATGACTCAGTGTCCCCACACTTTAAAATGGTGGCAAACTAGCTTTAGTTCAAGCACCCCTGCTGCCAGTTTGAAGTGTGGGGACATTGACACTTGAGATACTGAAGTGCTTTAATTAAAGCAGCTCTCAGAGCCCTTCTAATGAAAAGTGGCCCACCCCCAAAGCACATGTAAAAGTGTCCTAAGTGTAATGTCCACACTTGGGCAAACTAAGTTAGATTGTGTGGACATTTTTAATGCAATCTAACCTCCCTCTAACCCCCCCCAACAACTGTACTTAGCCATAATATCATAAACTAAAGGTGTATTCGTTATCCCACCTGAATTATTTACTTGAAAGAATAACACATCTAAAGAAAGCATCCATGTTTTACACTTTAACCTGTGCCCTCTAGTCAGTGATCAGTGTCCCACAAATGAGCTCTTAGGTGTCTATACTCTAGCACAGCCATGAAAGATGCAAAACACATGCAAAAATAAGTAGATTAGGAGGACATATTTGAGATGAATGCCCAAAGTATTCAATTAAAATATATTCTTGATTTTAAAAAATGAAATAAGGAAAATAGTATTTGTGCTATGTTAGTAGGCAATTAATAGCTTTTTAGCATACTTGAAACTCTTAGAAGAGATGAAACTCACTTGGCGTTCTAAATATGAACCCTGCTCTCTTTCTTTGTGTATAGGTATATTTTTCCGAAAATTGAGATATTTTTCCTAAAGATTCAGTAGCTACTACAAATCAAGAACAGAGTTAATTTTCCAGTAAGAATGTAGTACCCTTTGAGCCCAGCAACTTGCGCTAAATTAAAACCTGCACCCATGCGCAGAACCCAGTGGAACGTGGCTCTGCTGTACTCCTTGTCGGTGAAGAGCGTGCTGCAGTTCTGCATGCTTACATCACAGGAATAGCTTTAACAAGTGAAGATACGATACAGGAAATCTGAAATTCACAGGGGGGGAAATGATATTTGTATCTGATTAAAGAATATTCTGATGTAGATACTGAGATCCACTGAGCGAAACTGTAATTTAAAGGGAAAGACTATACTTACATAGGTTTACTTAAAAGATTTATTGAGAGTTCACACTAGAGGGCGCTAGTATTTAAATAGATTACTAATAAAGTTTACTGCCAATGGGAGAAACTCATGCAGGAGAGAAATATTCTCTCTGTTCAAAATAAAGAACACGTTGTGAAACTTGTTTCTATTTTTTGGATCCAACATATCTTCCAAATAAGTTATCAATCAGTTTATACACATATTTCCATCTACTTATCTTTTTGCTGTCAATAGTCTTTTGCTAAGATACATGGGTAAAAAAATGTTTTGACCCGGCTTTCAATAATGACTTTTCTGTCAAAACAAAAATCTTAATATAATAAAAAATAACAACTTTGTTTAAAAATAAACAGAAAAGTATATCCTTTCACTAAAAGACCTTTGAATTTGAAAATTACTTATTCGGTGAAACTTTTTTATCAGTTGGTTTTCAAAAAACGAAATTGTTTTAAATTTGCCTCCAGTTTTTCACTGAAAACTTTTTTAAAATCCTCATGTAATTTTCAGAATCTTAAAAATAATAAGTGGCATTCTGGCAGCTTTATTTATAGGGGAAATATTTAGGAGCATCCAAATGATCTAACGAGCACAACTCAATGGACTCATCCCCTTAAATCATCCAGATCCTCAAAGGCATTTCTTTTGCAATGGGAGCTGGGCACTTACATACAAGGATCAGAGACTTAAACACAAATCCTATGCCATATAAGATCAGACATATGCTGTATTTCTGCCTCTGATTTTACAGTGGTAGAAAAGTACTCCAGAGATCGCAGAAAGGGGAAGATGGAGAAATGTAGAGTGATGAATTACATGCTGAAAACTTTGGTTTAAATATTGCCTTCAATCTCAGAAAGCTGGCTGGTCTATATTGCTAAGAACTTCATACCAGCACTTGACAGGTTAGACAGGTATTGTATGTAACAGATATAAGAGTTAGGTCACTACTCAGCCATATTTATTATACCTGCTTACAGCAGCATGATCAGTCTCTTGCTTTCATAAGCAATTCACCAAAACATCTAAAAACATAAGATTAGGAGAAAAAGACAATAAATGAATAAATAGAAGATGACAAGATAAATGAGAAGAAAGATTTATACGTTTCAAATACAGGCCAGAAAGAAATCTCTCACTGACATTTAGCAAAATGACCACATGATAATCCTGAGAAATTATTTAGCACTCAGTATAGTATCGCTCCAGAAGGATAGAGGAGTTTGCTGGCAGAAATGTTGAAAGACTGACATCAATCAAAGTTAACTGTGGTGTCTTTACTGCTGCTGCGTACCCTGGAGTGCTGCCAAAGCACATCGCAGATGTAACTGATGATGAGACTATGGCTGATTGATGATAATTCTGCCAATACTCAGCCTCTGAAGGACTTTTTTTATTACGTATGATAACTCATTATTTTATTTACTGGATCCCTCCAAGTATCTGTGTTACCTACAAGTACCTATACAAATACTATTAGTAAAAATTCCAGATCTTATATACTAGGGTAATATCTATAATATACTATTCCCTTTTCTACCCACTTAGCTCAATGGACAAAACTGTGTCCTTTGACAAGCTTGTACCCTTGTCAAAAGCGCAAGGAATTAGACTGCCCTTGCATCTTGTCCAGCAGATCATTGCAACAAAGGGGGAAGGGAATGGAAAGCTTCTGATGCCCTTTTGCCAGTCTGAGAGCTGTAATTTATCTCAACTATCACACAAAGAGGGAAGTCAATTTTCGGACCCAAGAGTGGAATCATGAAAGGCTCTGTGGGTTATCACTAACTCTGTTACTATAACATGGAATCCTGAATTGTCTGTGCTAAGTGTTACCAAACTGCACATAGTATTGCCATAGGTAGATTGTTTGTTTATTGTTGCTTGATGATAAACTAAAGGAGAATGAGGAAGACTCTAATCCTGGAGAGCTTTGGAGTGATTTATTCAGCCTTATAAATGCATTCTTAGGAGCAAGAATGTATAGGTCACAGCATACATGAACAAAATTCAGGAGTGAAACCATTATATTCTGTCACAGTCCGGAATAGCAGCCTGGAGATTGTGTGAAGCAGAATTACAACTTTGAGAAATGATTTATTACATTAGATGTGAAAATAAACAACATGAGGGCAGCAGGGCACACTGTTGCTCAATGCAATGGCAAATTATTTTAATTTCACTCACTCTGCCTCCAACTTTCTGATTTACAGCATGGGGGGCAAATTTTGTACTGAAGCTGCACAGCTGCCCCTGACAAGTCTTTAATGGAGTGATTTATTTTTTTAAAAGTTGCTAAGCAAAGCTTGGGTGCAATATCATGGGACAAAGATGTGGCATTTCCCTAGCGCTAGGCTTTTTTCGCCTGCCGTATTTCAAAGGCTTATTAAAAACAATTGAGTTATTAGAGCTCAACGAAGTTCACACACTTTTATTATGGTAAGTGTTAGACCATCTAAATATAAGGGCTGCTATCACTTTGTTAATAACTATCTAAAAAGTGGAATCTGTGCAAAGGAATAGGAGCACTTGTATGAGGAGCTTGCAGGTGGGTAACAAACTTCACATGGCTGAATAAATCAAGACAAGAAGACATTTGTTGGTCTTCACATAGTCTGAAACAACATACTTCTGCCTGCTTTAAAGGTTTTTCTTTAGCCTTTAGCCAAACGCTTTTCTGAAGTTCATGTAAAACTTGCAAAAGATGTTGAAGTGTCAGCCTTGAAAAATGACTGGGCCTGGGTTTATCCTCACAATAGATACAATATAAGCAGCTTCTGGGCAGACTAGCCTCACCCAAAGTAGCTAATGTGCTTCACTAAAAACCTGAAGGAATTACCTCAAAACATCCCTTTTTTTTGCTCCTTCCAGATAAATAGGATTGTTAAGACTCCAAAGAGAGTGTCTTGTACTCACAGCCAAAATAATAGTGCCTGGGACATAACTCCTAAAGGAAGCCATTATGCTTAGGGTTACCATACTTCTGGGTTTTCCCAGACATGTCCTCTTTTTGAATCCTCCAATCTCCATCTATGTGATTTTTAAAAATATGATCAAGTGTCTGGGATTTTGTTCTGCCCCAGGCAGCCCCTTCATCACCTGATGCCACCTCCTGAGTCCTGGGGCTAAGATTCCCTGCCAGCTTGGGCTGATCTGTGCCAGCTCAACGTGCCATGGTCCCAGGCACACATGAAGATGCTATGGCTAGAAACAGCTGACTCCAGCATGAACTGTGCTGGAGTTTATCACATTCCCTTAATGGCATGTGTAGATGCATTCAGAATAGCTGTATGTTTGAGAAAACCATAATCCACTAGAGGGTCCTGGGAGTCAACACTGGGAGTGCAAAGTCCCATTTCCATGAAGAGGTTACTATTTCCATGCTACCAAAAATTCTGTCCCCCAAGAAGTATGCCAGAGAGGCAAAGGAAAGAGCCAGTCTGCTGTCTAGTTAAAGCAAGAGAAACTTAAGAACCGCTTAGCCCAATGTGTTGGGACTCAAACATGGGAGCCTAGCGAGTATGGGGCCTGAAGCTGGGGACAGTGGGTTGGGAGTGAGGGGCACTGGGTTGGGACTGGCCATCAATGTTTATAAATGGGTCCTGGTAAAAAAAAAGTTGAGAATTACTGCTATACACTTCTGGGACTCACCCACAGAGATGTTTCTATATCCCTTTTACAGTGCAAAGCCTCTAAGTGAATCATGTGGGGTTGCGGATAATCCAAGTGAGACATAATAGCACCTGGTCTCCACTCTATTCTCCTGTGGGGTGGAACGGATGAGATGTATGCCTAAATCTATTCATTCTGTTATAAATAAACTCTAAATCATGTAGGTATAACTATTCTTTCTGCTGAGTATTGCATAAAAACACTAGTTATTGCATTCTTTCATTTGACTTTAATAATGTCCAGAAACAGTACAGACAAACCTGAAACATGGAAGTATACTGACACAAAGGTAAAATGCTTTAAGAGTACTGATGTCACCATTGATTTTTCAGACCTTGTACAGTGGCAGCGTGATATTCTCATCCCCATGTAAAATCCTGCTGTACTCCAAATACATAATGAATCTTATTACATATCCAAAACCATGGCATCAAGCTAGAGATGCGCTTGTGACAAATGATGTGAAGCAGACTTCAAACCTCTCCCTCTAATAACACAGAGGTATTTGACCCTGAGATTCTGTTTCAGTCTCCAGAAGAATTTACATTCCCAGCACCCTTTAAATGGATGTGAGGTCCATCTTCACTTCTGACATCTAACATAGTTCATAGACTGTCCCCATGCTGGATACTTTAACTTTGGTAAAATGACAGAAACAAAACATTCCTTCTGGGTAGAAATAATACCACACACATCCCTTTTCCTGCAATAATAAAAGCTGTGTTTTTTCCCAGAAAAAAAGTTTGATAGGAAAGGTTTTATAACTGACTTGGAGGTAAATGGTTATAGCTCACACCTCGTTATTGCTCCAAAGCAAACATATAACCTGAATTAAATGTTAAAATACTGAGCAAACACAGAGTAGAAAAATAAATCAAACAGCAAGCCCACCTTTTGTTTCATAACAGCCCTGTCATATTAGAGATCATTGTACAAAGAGCAGCACAGAAAAATCTCTGCTTTCCTCTCTGCTCCCCTATTATTGAAACAATTTTAGGTACATAGAGTGAATTCAGAACAAAAGACCTGAAATCACACACTTGATTAAAAGGCTTTCTCCCAACTCTTTTATCAGCCAAACAGCCATTTTATGGTCACACCGAATTACATGTATTTAGTCTATGACAATGCATACTTAAACCAAAATAAGCTCATATTATAAGATGATAATATATCAATCAACACAGATCAAAATCAAATGGTTTAATGCAAAATCATAACAATACAATTTTGCATTTCTGTTTTGCTTTTCATTTGCTGATGTCAAGGAGCTTTAGGTACATTAAACCAAGCCCCACAATTCCCCCTGTAGTAGTAACGCATTATTTAAGAAAATAGGACTGGTCTTAAGTCTGTGCCACTTTTATGATTCCACAGGACCCCACCGACTAGGAACCCTGTGCTCTGGTGTAGTTCAGTGGTTCTCAGCCAGGAGCCTGCTTAAGAACAGTTCAGCATAGGATGGGTGGGAAGGAATCTTTCTCTGCTCCATATAGTTCAGTGAGACCATTGTCTCAGATGCAGAGATAATCGGAGCTCATTTATTTACACCTGTTGTTGGAGACAGACAAGAGCCTCTTAGAAAATCTGCTATTCTCTCAGTCATCTTCAGTTGCTGCTCCTGGGTGAATTTCAGTACCAAGAAACAGTATCTCCTGGTTAAGAAACCATGGTCAATATACAATGAAAGCTGGCAACCACTCTTTGTGAGCTTTTGCACATTAAATTCTCCCTGAAAGTGAGGTTACGGTTAGAGGAATAATACCTTTCTCCCCCACAATGGAGAGCTAACAATGATCAATGTAGATATTTATCTTATAGATGTGCACCAGTAGAGATTTTGGGGCCGATACCGATATGTAAGGAGGCATATCAGCTGATACCGATCCAATATCCAATACAGCTGTGTAACAGCGCCGCAGCTGTGTCGCGGTTACTAAAAGAGGGGGAACAGCTGCCGGGGAGGAAGACAATGAGGAAAGTGACAAATAACCCGGGCAGCCAATACGAAGCCAGAAGGGGATATTAAAAGAGAGAAGGAGACTTACTGAAGATGCCTTCGGGCATGCATTCACGGAGAGGAATCGAGAGAAATACTCCAAACAGAAATAAGAGAATTTGAGAGAAATTGAGATGTCCTTCCCCTGCTCGCATCCAGTGGCTATAGAAGACTGCCTCGACAGTGAGTTGTCCACTGAGCGGCAGCGCGGGAACCAACCATTGCTCCGAGGGGGCCTAGCACGGGAATTCCCCGAGCAAGGGGGGAAAAAAGAAAAGAGGAGACAGAGAAAAAAGGGCAGAGAAGCCCTGACAGAGTCTTGTAACTCCCGGCCCTCCTCGGAGAAAAAGGGGAAACGGAGACCGTGGAAAGTGAAAGAAAGAAAAAACAAAATTGGCGAAGACGGGCTTTAGAAGCCGGCACAAGCCACGGCCGGAGGGGGAATCCCGGTATCACCGTCAAACAGCTGGTAATTGGCTTGTTAACTGCTGATCAGTGCAGGAGAGGAAATTGATGAAGCCAGGCTGAGAAGCTGGCACAAACTGCAGCTCAGAGGGGAATCCCTGTGCCTGCAGCCAACAGGAGTTAATTAGCCTTGTTGAGGATGGGTTAGTATGCATCAAGCAAACCAGGAGCCCTACATCACTCCAAGATGGCAGACTGTGTGAATTGTGGCAAGACAGAGCAATCCCAGTACAAGGGAGGGAGAAGAAAGCCTGATTTACTTTAATAAAGCACCTACGTTGAAGATCTGAACCGGGTGGTTGTTATTGGGGTACCGGGATCTAACAACTAATACTTCCCCCTCCACAAATCTCATTTAGATCAAGTCGTGGCAGACGGGAATTGGGGGGAAGTTATCGGATTACCGGCTACCCAGGACAGGCACTCACTCACAAGCTCCCATGAGGTGGTAAGTCCCATGTGATGGAAGGGGAGAGGGGAGAGAAGGGGCATGGTGGGGGCAGATCTACGGCACTCATGGTGAGGGAGGGGGCAGGAGCAGGCACTGCCCCGCTGGGGAAGGAGGGGCACGGGACAGGGGCACGGCTCATGGGGTGGGGGCAGCTCCTGCTGCTGCTAGCACCCCAGGAGGTTGGAGACAGGGGGGAATGTGATCCCTGGATCTGCAGAGCATGGGGCAGACTGTGCTGTGGGGTGGAGCTGGAGTCAGCACTGCATGGGGCTTTTCTTGCTGGGGGTTGGGCTTGGAGCAGGCTCCAGCGGGACTGGGAGGGGGCTGCAGCCACCCCAAATTTCACTGCAGTACTACTTCCAGCCCTGTGCTACCTAGCTGAATGCCCCATCTCCATTCAAGTGCTGGGAAAAGCCACAGCTGCACTGGGCGGTAGTGCAGGGCTGAGACCAGAGCTGAGGTGAAATCTGGAGTGTCTGCATGCAGCCTTCTCTCAGTAGCACCAGAGTCTGCTCCATGCCCAACCTCCAGCAAGAAAAGCCCCATCCAGCACCAGCTCCAGCTCTACCCTGCAGCTGCCGCCCACCCTGCACTGTGCAGATCTGGGGGCGTACCCCTCTACCCCGCTCTCCCAGGGTAAAAGCAGTAGTGGGAGCTGCCCCTACCCCATGAGCTGTGCCTCCTTTTCACCCCCCTGCCCTGGCTGGGCAGCACATGCCCCAGCCTCTGACCCCTTCCTCACCACAGCGGCCTTGATCTGCCCCCCATGCCAGCTCCCTCCCCCCATCCCATTCCAACTTACCAGCTGGAGGTAGCCCTTCATGCTGCTGGCTCTGCTCTGTGCTGTGTTGTGGCTATGAACAACACGGGCCTTTATCAGCCAAATTATTGGCCCCATAGGGCTAATCAACAGGTAGCTGGTAACAGTGGCAATGTGTAGGCAGTGCACAGGGGTGCTCGTGCACCCCCAAGAGCACTGGTGCACCCCCTGACTCCCTGCTTAGGCAATGGGCAGCGGGGGCAGGTGAGAATGCTGGTGCCCTGCCTGCAAGTGCTGGCGAGGGAGTGGGAGCACTGGATGTAGCACCACAGACATTTCTGGGAGTGCTGCAGTCACTTCCCAGTTGATGAGTTTTGCTATGGGGGGAACGCCATTCCCCTGGTCAGTGAGTTTGGCTGTGGGGGGACTCCCCCTGGTTGCTGAATGGTTGCTGGGGGGGCACATCCCCCCCCCGACTAAAGTGGCACCAGTCATCCATCACTGGTAATGTCCCTCCTTTCCTTCTTTGGAATAAGTTGTTTAAGAAGAGCTTGAACTAATGAGAGATCGTTCTGTTTTACTGATGAGATGATAAATGCTCCCTGCTGTGTAAGTAAATGCTGTGTAAATCTCTCTTGGCTCCCTCACTGACCAACCAGGAGTGGGGACCCCTCCTCCCTAATCAGAGTGTCCTGCCAAGGCCTGGCCACACCCCCACCCTAGGTCAGCACTGTGGAAGAGAAGAGATGGGTTGCATGTGCCTGCATTTTTTCAGTCCAAAGGGGATGTCTGCATGGTTATGAACTGATTCAGCCTAGGCAGAATCAACAGATAGCTGGTAATGTCCCTCTGTTTTCTTAATGGTGTGACAGACACTGAGTTAAGGGTGATAAACTTTCCCAACTGGGCTGTTTTGGAGAGGGGGGGACCCTCCCTAATCAGAGCATCCTGTTGGGGCCTGGCCACACCCCCAATCTTATCTCTGTGCAAGGGAAGGGAGGGCTGCTCTAGCTCCCACCCCCCACTTCTAGCCTGAGCCACTGCAGCCATTTCTGGGATGTCTGTCTGGTTACAGAACTGATTTAGCCTTGCCAGGTTAAACTAACCTGCAAAGACTGAATCAATTCAGGCTCAGGCTTTCTGAATGGCTGTCCCTTGCCTGACAGTTACCCTTTTCCATTACTCCAGTACCGTCACTAAAATATAGTGCTGGACTATTTGTCGCAACCCAAACAAAGGTCTGGCAATTTATGAAGGAAAGTAACAGTGGGAGACAGCTTGGAGAGCAAGGGGTTGAAAACTCTGGGAGTTGACTTTTTCTTGAGCGCGCGCTCTCTCTCTCTCTTTTTCTCTCTCTCTCTAACCTTCCCTTCTGAAAGGGAGCAAAATTAAGCTGCACAATAGGTGTACACCTTGTTCCAGCATTTTCCACTCATTCCCCACTTGATCTATTTTTTTTATCACCCTGTTTCCTTTCTTTTTCTTGGTTAAGAAATATATATTTTTTAGATGTTCCTCTACCATTTTTATGTGGCAACAGGCATTCAAAATGGGGGCAACATATTTACAGAACCCGTCTGTCCATTAAGGGCTGGAGCTGTGCCCTGATGCAGGTGGTCCTAAAACCTAAGATGAAAAGCCTGGGATAGGGTTAGAGGACAAAAACATTGGAAAGAGCCAGGCCCATTGGCTTTCTGGCTGTCTGAAGCTTTCCCCTTTGCGTTACATAGATATTTATTATTTTACTGCCTATTCATTGTTGTATTTTATATCACTTAAAAACATGGCTACTGAGTGTTCCTGCTGTTATAATACAAACCACACAAGCACTTTGCGTTAAACCACAAAACTGTAGCTATTAGCCCCTCTCCTCCCTACTATATCAAGTACTGTGACAGACAGACCCACAAAAACACAATACAAACTAAGTGTAATAACGTATCTATACATCCATTACTAGGCATTAATTACATTAATTGTAAATTGCTTCCTAACTGTAATCTACCTTCTAACAATTAACATTTGAAATCAAAGCAATGCCAAATATCAGACTATACATTTTTGCCTACTTCTATTTATATTTAAAAGCCAAGAAGGAATAGGAAACAAGTTAGACTTCCAGAACTGCATATTGCAGGCTCAAATCTGACATGATTCAGTTGCTATCTATAACATCAACATTTGTTGTGTTATTAAAGTAACTGCATACATAAAATAGAGGAGCAAATACATCTGCCTCTTTGCACCAATAGGTCTGATTTTTTTTAAATCTTTTTTGAATGATCATTGTGTTTGTTCTTTACATCTATTAAATGCTATAATACTCTGTCAAGGTGTATATGTGTTTTTCAAATGGCCAATTACAGAAATTACAAGAGGTATGTAATAAGGAAGTCAAATTTGGGAGAAAACAGAAAGCCAATTAACTTCTGAAAGAAGAGGAAACAAGTAGTTTGGTTTGCTCTGGTGCTCATACAGCCTCAGAAATATTCTCCATGTGTTCTCTCTTGCTTCTATAACGATTCACTTTCCCAATTTAAACAAAATCACAGTCCTACTCCATTCCCTTTTACTCAATGCACAATTTATATGTTCATTCTGCTTTTCTATTTACATTTTCTCTATTTTTATCCACCCAGTTCATTTAAAGAAAGACCTAGTTCCTTGAACTATTCCATCCCTCCCCCAAAACACTTGCAATTACTTTTGTTGTAATAATTGTATCTCTTATTCATGTTTCCTGTTCAAAAAGCCAGAAACCAGTCCTAATATGGAGATTTAAATGGGACAAGTCACCGGAGGAAGGACTGCTCACTTTAAATTCAAACTTCAGGCCCTGATCTGCAAACTTACTCATGTGAGTAAGACCCTCATTATAATCAATGGGGCTAATCATGTGAAGAAAGGTTTATAGAATCAGATCTCTAGTTTAAACCCAATGCCTTTTCTGCACAAGTAATTTGATTTGCATTCCTCTCCTGGACCTATCTCACTGACATGTGGCCCCATTTCTTTGTATGCAAAGGAGAGATGTGTTCCGAAAAAGGCTGTCATTTTTCATGAGAAGATATCTATCAGTGCCCCATAAAGATGTATTTTGACTTTCCAGATTTTAAGTTTCAATAAGAGATCTTTATTTGCATGAGACTAGGGTATAACTCAATACGACCCTACTGGGATGTCATTCTGAATTTACATCTTCTTCAGCCACCATGGGGGAAAGGGGTTGAATCAATGTCATCCAGCCAGCTAAAATGATGGAATTTAAATTCTCATTTCCATGGAAAGGGAATAAATGCATTTATTTTAAACATCAGGAAAAGCAAAGATATGCTCATTGTTAAAATGCAGATGGCACTGTATATCTTAATTTTGCATTATATGAGATGTCATATAACTCATTATCCCAAATTTCAATTAATATCTTATATTGCACACTATGTATTCTTGTAAAAAATACAGAAATATGGTAGTGATATAATTATGAACTGGGTCATAAATAAGATGATTCGAGCACCACCTTCAAACTGTTTCACCTTCATTCTGCCAATATTCCAGTTTTGGCAGGTCTACTGCTAATACACAAAACCTCTGAGCAGCTTTCAAAAGGCTATCTTTTCCTAGTCCTGAAGGATTCCGAGATACGGGGCCTTAAATAGTCATTGTGTGATTTATAGAAAAGCTATAATCAATAATTTGTAAAGGTTGCTAAAATTTATGAGGATTCTTCTTATTATTATTATTTCTGTATTAGGCTGACATAGTTGGACTCATGCTGTTAAAACTATCTGGCTTTAGAGGCAAAGGGATATGAAAAATAGTGCCAATAAAAAATCTACACCTCTTAAAGAATTTTTAAAATAGGTTCTCTGTCCAATATGTGGCTTCTACAGAGAAGGCAAGAGGGACAGATGAGGACCTCCTGAAAAAAACGTTAACCTAGCAGCCAGTCAGATAAGAGAGAATAGGAAAGTACACAGCCGTGGAAGCTCAAGGCCAGGGAACCATTGAGCAGGCAGGAGCGCTTAACTATGTCAAAGGCAGCCTGTGGGTTGGGAAAAAGCAGTAAATTAAGCTTGGTCAAGAGGCAGTGATTGGCAAGTTTGCTCATGGAGTGTAAAAGTTGAAATTCATACTGGGTGAGGTCAAAGAATGAGATGCAGAGTGGGGAAAACAAATCAAAGCAGTAGGAAAAGACCATTGTCTCTCAAAGTTTAAAACTAAAGTGGGGAAGGAGACAGAACAGTAAAAAAGCAAGTAGGAATGCAAGTATGTTTTTTTCAAAAGAAAAGAGAGAGGCAAGATTTAAGCAGACAGGAAACTGAAAAGAAAGATGTTGAGAGTGAAGAACACTAGAGAGGGAGAAAAGGATGGGACTGATAAGCCATAATTTAAGGTTGAAGAAAGCCATTGGGGAAGTAAAGACAGGAGGAGGATCCTTGATGTTAGCACTGATTTTTCCCATCAACTGCTCAACAGCTTTGGCAGAGATGGCAGAGACCCTGTTCTTTTGAGCTGAGGATTTGAAGGAAGAGTCAAAGGTAATGAATAATAGGAAGTGGAGAAAAGGGGATGTGGATTAATGAGAAGAAAAATAAGCCTGTTGGACAAGAGAATGGGAAGAATTAAGCAGGAAATAACAAACTTCTGTAAAAGGGGAAACCCATGGAGGATTAAAATGTTCTTCAGAAACACTGACCAATAGGGATCTGATCAACAAACCACCACTGCGTTCTGGGGGGCAAAGAAGGTTTTGAAAGAAAGACTGGTAGAGGTTTTAACTGAAGAGGAGAGTGCAGGCTTGTAAACAGCTATATGGACTATATAGAGGAGGAAAGCATTAGAGAAGGCAGGAGACCTGAGAGAAGCTGACAAGTCACAATGGCCCATAGACTGACATTCAGGCTGCAAGAAAGAGTGAGAATTGGGCTGGTAATGAAAGAAAGAAAATTCAGAGAAAGAAAAATACCAAGTGAAAGCTAAGCCAGGTAGAATGGAGTATGTATATGCAAGTTAATAGGCTGACGTGGACCCAAAGAGGTAAACAGAAAGGGGAGGTGATGAACCCCAAAGACAGGCACATCATTAGTAAAGAAGCTAAGATTTCCACAGAATGGAAGACTAAGGAAGGAAAAATCAGAAGGATGACAGATAATAGAAATTTAGAAACAGAGGCAAGAAGAGTCCGATACAGCAGATTTTGTGTTACGCTAGAGTATCCTTGTTATCAGTTGGGCAATTTGTGATCATACGGTAACAGTTGTTGAAAAAGTCAAGCTAACTTTAGTATTACGTGTTCCTTACTGGGTTTTTTTAAGCCTTCTAAAAAACAAAGAATATTTCAACCATGAACTAAACAGAAATTACAGAAATGCATGGGAACAGAATATTATCTGAACTTATGTTGTGCTTATTAGTTTTAAAAATGTATGCATTAAATCAAATGGTTTCATAAAATATATATACTATATAACTGATTTGTTTCCTTTGAGCTACTGCTTTTAGAAAGATACAAAAAATATTTGATGAAGCCTGCAAGGGATTTATCATAATTGTTTGAGTGACATGCACATCCTAATAAGAAATTGTAGAATAATTGGAAGTGATTGTTGTTGTAAGGACTTTAACACAAAAGATCACCTCTTAGTATTGAAGTAGAGGCAGGGTTTTCAGAGTAAGAATAAAAGAAAAAGACCACCACAGAGGTGGTAGCTTTTCATGGATACTAATAATAAATCTAAATTAATTTTTAAAAAAATTAAGCATTTTGGTAATTACATATTTTTATTATATAGAATAGAGCTTCGACCCACACAGAGCAGGGCTGTGGCAGGGCAGGAGCAGGACTGTAGCTGGAGGTGAGGGGAACAGAACAGCCCTGTCAGGTCCAACCAGCGTGCAGCTTCCCCCCGCCTCCAGGGGCTATTCCCACTTCCGCCCCTGCCAGGCTGCTCTGAGCAGTAAGGGCTGGGGGCGTAGCTTTAGCCCGGAGACTTCTGTGTTGAGCACGCGTAGGCAATGTTTTTTGGCCAGAGTGCCGAAAAAACCACAATGTCTACCTTGGAAGGTGCTGGAGTGCCAACATGTTGGAGTCTGTAGCAGCTGTTTGCAGCCTCCCGGCTGCAGCTGGCCCACAGGGCCCGGTCTGCTTGCAGAGGGGTTTGTAGCCTCTCATCCACCTGCTAGAAGCAACCTGGGCTCTGTGGCTGGCAGGAGCTGCTTAGAGCCTGGACTGGTGTGGTGTGCTGAGCAAAATGGCCTTGCATGCCATGCTCGGCATGCATGCCGGGGGTTGCTGACCCCTGGCTTTAAGCATGGAGATCCAGCTCAAGCTGCAGCTGTTTTCCACCTGCTCCCCCCGCAGGGGCTGCTCATTGCACTGGGCAGGTGGAGGAAGGCAGCTGAAGCTGGAGTTAGAGCTCAATGCTCTGGGCTGAGGCAACCCCCCACCCCTTGTCGCTTAGAGCAGCACAGCAGGGGCAGGAATGGGAGGGGAAGTAGCCACAGGAGATGAGGGAAAGCTGCATGATGGTTGGGCCCAGCAGGGCTGTTTTGCTCCCCTCACCTCTAGCTGCAGCTACTGCTTCTGCTCCTGCCATGCCATGTAGTGCTGCTCCATCTGGGTGGAAGCTTTACCTCGGCACTTTCTTCCCAGTGTGTGGAGTTCTGGCTCCAGCTCTGGCTGACTTCTGCCCGCTCTGCCACGCAGCGTGATGAACAGTCCCTTGGGACTAACCTGCAAAGATTGAATCAATTCAGTCTTGGGTTTTTTGAATATCTGTCCCTACCTAGCTATGGAGTTGGTTTTGCCATAAAGAATAAACTTATAAATCAGTTCATTGAGTTCCCTGCGACAATTAACGAGCGCCTTATGACTCTGCATCTTAGACTGGAAGGAGCCAATACATCGCTGTCATCAGCACGTGTGCCCCGACTCTCGACACCACCAATGAAACCAAAGAGGAATTCTATGCCAACTTCCACCAACTCATTTCTGATGGTCTGGAAGGGAACAGACTTATTTTTTTCTTGGCAGTTTCAACACCAGAGTTGGAAGAGATTCAAACTTCTAAAATGGACCCATCGGCAAGGAAGGAGTAGGAAAAGTCAACTCTAAAACACAGAACAATGTCCTTCACAGCATTTTATTCAGACATTTTCTATTCTGCTTCAGGTATATTTTTTTAATTAGCTTTCAGTCTTTCCGTGAAAAGCATGAAGTATTTTCACTGCCAGAGCAATCATTGGAAGCTGTGGGCAGTTGTCATTAGGCTATAACCAGATCCTTTGGCTGCAATTTAAAACATATGTAAGGGCCATTCTTAAGCTTAAAGCTTGCAAGTAGTGCCTTGGAGTAAGGGATAATTTCTTCATATCCTTCCTCACTTCGTCTGAAGCTTCTGCTGAAAATAATTTGCATACCTCAACAGAAGTTTTTTCTCAATCGTGATTGAGCTATGACTCCATTTAAAAGACAAGTGCTACATCATAAAAATTACAGAACAGAGTTTATGTCTGACATTTCAACAATCTCATTTACTGTTGGTAGCCTAGAATGGCCACAGTTATACAGATTTGATACCAGAGTAAGAAAATTCTGTATTGCAGTGGGAGCCAACATTTTTGGTAGGCAAGCCACAAATTAGCCCAGCACGCTTTCCAAGTGCCACTCTGATCCCTTTCCCTTTCCTGATATGCTTCAGCTTTCTGCTCCCTGCCTTGTGTTCTCTGACCAAGCTGCTGCTCTGCTTTCCCTGCCCTGTGCTTTCTACCTCATCTGATTCATAGATGTTAGGGTTGGAAGGGACTTCAGCAGGTCATCAAGTCTGACCCCCTGCCTTGGGCAGGAAAGAGCTCTGGGATCAGATGACCCCAGCTAGGTGCTTGTCCAGTCTCCTTTTGAAGATGCTCAGGGTAGGGGAGATCACCACTTCTCTTGGGAGCCCATTCCAGATTCAGGCAACCCTTACTGTGAAGAAGCTCTTTCTAATGTCCAGCCTAAATCTGCTCTCCATCCATTTGTGCCCAATGTTCCTAGTTACTCTAGGGGGTGCCCTAGTAAATAGAGCATCTCCTAGTCCCTGCTGCCCTCCCCGATGAATTTATAGGCAGCCACAAGATCACCTCTCAGCCTTCTTTTGGGAAAGCTGAAGAAATCTAGGTCCCTCAGTCCCTCCTCGTAGGGCCTTGCCTCCAGGCCTCTGACCATATGAGTGGCCCTCCTCTGAGCCCTCTCTAAATTCTCTATGTCCCTCTTGAAGTGCAGCGCCCAGAACTGGACACAGCACTCTAACTGTGGCCTGACCAGTGCCGCATAGACAGGAAGGATCACCTCGCTGGACCTGTTTGTCATGCATCTGTCAATGCATGATAAAGTGAGGTTAGCCTTGTTGATCACTTCATCACATTGATGACTCATGTTCTTCTAGGAGTCAACTATGACTCCAAGACCCCTTTCCACTGCTGTGCTGCTGAGAAAGTCATCCCCCATTTGTGTTAGTCAGAGGTCAGGTAGAAGACAGGAAGCTTTCTGTGGTTCCTTCACAGCCAAGATAATAAAAGCAGGAGCAGGAGAATGTGCTTTCGGATTTTGAAAATAACTACCAAGGGGTCTCAGTCACTGCTATCAGCCAAAATACCTCTAAAGCAAAGATTCTCAACTGGGGGTGCCTTGAGATTTTTCAAGGGTGTTGTGGGGTGCCATGAAATGCTAGTACTGGTAGAATTGCCAACAAGATTCAAAAGATAAGCCCTGAGATTTCAACTAGGAACCCACAATGTAAAAAACATTCTGATCTGTTGTGGTCTGAGTTCTCCACAACAGAAAAACTGCTTTCTTATATTTCTATAATAAAAAATATCAGTGAAAACTAAGAGCTGGCCTTTTTCCAAGGCGTGCTTTTAGTCTAGAAAAGACTGAAAGCCACTGCTCTAAAGTATTTGAGGATATGTTACCAAACAGCATTTAAATACCACTCGATACCAGTTGAGACCCATTCTGCAGCTTAGTCTGATGAAGGTGGAATAGCTGAAACATTAGCATGTCCAATCTGATACAGACAGGCAAACACAGAACTTTTAACTGAGTCGCATGGATTATATGCATTAAATGAAGCTTTAATAGACTTCTATTTCCTTGTTCACACCTAGTGAGAATTTAGAATGAATTTAATGTGGGTAATTTGGGGAAAGGATTACAGAAGGCAACTTGAATGACCTACACCTTAAATACCTTGGTTAACCAAAAGAATACAGCTCAAACAACCATTAAACTACAACTGCAGCAGTGAATAAACAGGATAGTTTCCAAATAAATTTTATTGTGCTGTTAGTCACTGATTTACTAATCCTCAGCAGAGGTTCTGTCCACCCTTAGACCACTGATCTGGGTAACTTCTTTCCAGTGGGAGAAAGGAAAATAGATTCATTATTTCATATCCACTTGCCACTTTTTCATTTAATGCCCTGTGAATGATTTGCATTAATCTTTCTTTCCCTGAGTCACTCTCTCCCAGAGAGATATGGTTATACAAGTCTCAGGTTCACTCTACCAAACATCAAATTTATGTTAAAAAATAAATCCAGAGTTAGTAGTCTCTGGTGCAGTCTTTTCTCTCTCAACATGTCTTTGTGGAAAAAGACTTAGAAAGGTGCTAGACTGACAACCATGGAGTTTGAAGGACAGAAGTAATGGAGGAGGATGAAGAAGCAAATTATACGTGACAGATGTGCAGTCACAGTTTTAATGCACTACCAGATCCTACAGTGATGACTGCAGTATAAGAATAGAATATATGGGAGAGGATAGGTTGAACGTAGATAATGACAGGACAAGCTAATTAAACCTCCTTCTCCAATAGGCTTCAGTAATGGCTTGCAGAGCTTAAGAGGCAGAGACACCAAATCCTAGTGGAGACCGTCTATGCATCTTCCAGCAACCACAATTCTCGGCAGCTCTAAAGTCTCCAAATGTCTTGAAAGTCAGAGCAAAAAGGGGCAAGATGGAAAGACTTCACTTTTCCTACCTCAATGTAGCTCCTCACCTTAGTTCCTCTCCAATTCCCCCTAAAAATAAAGGTGGGAGGGGAATGGAAATCAACAAATACACTTTGCTTATATATATAATAAACTCTTACGCTATTATTTTAAAGCTGGGTATTTGTAGCTACACATGCCCAACAAAAACATTTGTGGCATTTCTGAGAACACATCAACACAAACAGTATCTACCTCCTTAAAAGGTAAACTAACCTGCAGAGCTTAGAGGTGCAGGAAGCTGTTTTAGTAAGGTCACTTTAGGGCTGCAGATGCTTGTCTCTGCCATGATTAGATTTCATAGATTTCATACATTTTCATAGACATTTGGGCTGGAAGGGACCCTGGAGGACCATCGAGTCCAGCCCCCTGCCCCAGGGGCAGGAAGTCATCAGGGATCATAGGATCCCAGCAAGGTAATCATCTAAATGTGTCTTGAAGGTGTTCAAAATGGGTGCTTGAACCGCCTCCAGTGGCAGTCTATTCCAGACCTTGGGGGCTCAGACAGTGAAGAAGTTCTTTCTTATGTCCAGCCTGAATCAGTCACGGCAGAGTTTGTGACCATTTGATCTTGTCATCCCCTGGGGCACTCTGGTAAACAGACATTCCCCCAGACCATGATGAGCACCCCGATAAACTTACAGGTAGCCACCAGATCACCCCTGAGCCTGCGCTTTTCCAAGCTGAAGAGCCCCATGGCTCTCAGCCTCTCATCATAAGGTCTGTTTTCCTGACCTCTGATCACGCGCATGGCTCTTCTCTACACCCTCTCAAGCTTCTTCACATCCTTTTTGAATTGTGGAGCCCAAAACTGGAGGCAGTACTCCAGCTGCAGCCTCACCAGGAGAATGACGTTCTGGGATTTGCTTGAGAAGCATCTATGGATGCAAGCCAGAGTTTTGCTCACTTTACTAGCCGCAGCATCACACTGAAGGCTCATGTTCATCTTGTGGTTAAGCATGACCCCCAAGTCCCTTGCATCTGTAGTGCTAACTAATGTAGCACTGCCAAGCCTATAAGTATGCAGCAGGTTTTTTCTCCCAAGGTGGAGAACCTTGCATTTTTCAGTGTTGAACACCATCCGCCCATTTCATGAGCCTGTCAAGATCTGCCTGGATCACCCTCCTGTCCTCAAGTATGGATGCTTTACCCCAGAGTTTGGTGTTGTTGGCAAACTTGGCCAGTCTGCTTCTGACACCAACGTCCACATCATTGATGAAGATGTTAAATAGTATAGGCCCTAGGATAGAGCCTTGAGAGACCTCACTGGTCACAGTGCGCCAAGACAATTGGCTCCCATTGACCACCACTCTCTGGGTTCTTCCACAGAGCCAGTTTCCCAGCCAGCAGATCACGGTCAGGTCAAGGCCACAGTTAGCCAGTTTAGCCAAGAGGTGATCATGGAATACCAGATCAAAGGCTTTTTTAAAGTCAAGATATACAACATCGATCTCTTCCCCCTTGTCCAGGTGATGACACCTGGTCATAAAAGGAAATAAGATTGGTCAAGCAAAACCTACCCAAAACAAACCCATGCTGGGTATTCCTCAGGATATTGCCTTCAGCTAGTGTGTTAAGGATGGCCTCTTTAATAATCTTTTCCAAGACCATCCCCAGGATAGAGTTCAGGCTGATGGGCCTGTAGTTTGCCGGATCTACTTTCCTCCCTTTCTTGAAGATAGGCATGACATTGGCCTTCCAATCTTCGGGCACTTCATCAGAGCGCCAAGAGCTCTCAAAGATCCATGCCAGGGACTGAGCTATGATGCTCACCAGCTCCCTGGGTACCCTGGGGTGTAACCCATCAGGGCCAGTTGACTTGAAGGTATCCAGCCTGTCAAGGTGCTCCTTCACAAAGTCACCTTTGATGAAGGGCAAGGAATCTCCCTCACCTGGGCCTCCCTGACCCATGGTGGGTAGGGCCGTCCCATGCGACTGGTGAAAAAATGATGCAAGATACCCATTTTGCCTTTTCCTGGGCATCAGTTGTCAGTTGCCCCATCTGGTTTAGCAGGGGTCCAGTGTTGGCCTTGCTTTTCCTCTGGTTCCCTACATATCTAAAAAAGGACTTTTTATTTTCCTTGATATTTGTAGCTAGCTAGAGTTCCATCACAGCCTTGGCTTTCCTGATTTGCTCTCTGCTCCCTTGAGGAGCGACTGCTCGTCCTGATCTCCCCTCTCCATTCAATTAGGGCCTCTCTGACAAGCCTCCTTAGCTTGTCAAAGTCAGCTTTCCTGAAGTCGAGGACTTCTGTATTGCTGACTGACTTGCCAGCTTTATGGCAGATGGTGAAGGTGATCAGCTCATGGGCACTGTCACCCAGCTTCCCTTCGATCGTTAGGTTACTGATTAGGTCGTCTCCGGTTGCCAGTACAAGGTCAAGCAGCGTTTTATCCTTTGTCGGCCTGTAAACTTCCTGCGTCAGCTAGAGGTCATCCACACATGAGAAAAAACTTTGCAACTGCTTGGATTTAGAGTCATCCCCAGAAAGACACAGTGGGAAAAAAAATAATCCAGAAGGTTGGGAGTAAGGGCCAGGAAATTTGAAGAAAAATGGTTCTGTTTTTTGTATTATCAGTTCCATCACTGCTTAACCTTCTTTTATTAACCCGTCCTCCCTACTTTTTGTTTTGTCCTTTTCATTATCTCTTGCCTTCATTTAAGCCTAAAAGCTCATCAGAGGTTGATGTCTATTTTATGCACCAGGATGGCATCTGCGGTGCTTGATAATCACTCAGTTGCTTAAGACTAGGACAGCAGAACTGCTCTATTCTGTGTCCAGTTTCAACTGATTAAGCATGACAGTATCAAGAGCTTCCCAGAGCTTTCCTCAATCTCTCTCTTGCTTTTAAAGGCCCAGCCCCCACCCACACTCTACTTAACACATAAGTACAGATACTTTTATAACAACCTAATAACTAAACTTACTAAAACTGTTTCTTTACTCTTTGAAGGGGCCGGAAATGTTGCTTGGAACTGCAAGGGTGGCCTCACATATCAGAACTGCTACTGTCAGGAGGCAGCAAATCCATGTGCCTGAGGTTGTGGTATGTGCTGGGGGTTTCAAGGTTTCAGACTGCTATAGTTACTGCCTGTCTGAAATGCTTTTGGGCAAAATAGCAAACTTGGGGCCCTTTATCTCCACGTAGATATTTCCCTTTGTTGCTAATAGGAAATGTTCCCTTTTCTCCAGTGCCTGATGAGACAGGTATTTGTCCCCAAAAGCTTGCCATTAAAGAATTTTTTTTTGCAAAAATCTTGCTCTAATAAAAGAGATCACCTCTACAATAAGCCCCGATTCCCTTTTCACAGATGCATTTACTTCTTTGAGGTCTACCCAAAGAGCAAAGGTTTCCAACTTTTTTTCCCCCTTTGACATATAAATGTACCCTTTCTGGTTCTTCTATGTTTCTCAAAGTAATAATTCTAGCTATCTCCTTTTCTAAATCTCTGAATGGCTTACTGTGAACATGAACTGTAGAACATTTGTGTACTTTAAGTTTTATTCTGTGCTTTCTTGAGTGCTTATTTCTTGGAAGATGGTCTAAAACTCTTCTTTTATCACTATGCACCCTCTTGAAGAGACCAAGTACCTGACACAATTTGGATGCTAAATAGCTGCATTTTGTTAAGGTGTAGTTTACCCATGAACATAGTTTATAAATGCCTTTAGTAGACATTAGCTCGACTTTTTAAACTTGAAAAACCCATTTTACGCCCCAATAGTTGTGCTTTTTTTCTTCAGTGATATCTGGTTTTGGTAACAGATTGACTTGTGAAACAACTTAAAGTTAGCAAATGTCCAATTTGCTTTCAGGTGTCTCATGTTTCCACACCATATGCAATAAAATGTGCTGGGTTTTGCTAGATTCTGAATTTGGGGTTTCTCAGGTCTCCTTTCTGTTTGCATTTTGGATTTTCTAGCGTGTCTCCAGTATGAGAGCTTTGTCCACTTCCATAAACTGTGGTCTTGACCAACCTGGTACATTCTACTTGTTTGGTCAACAATTGATTCTGGGTCTCCTCAAAGTTTTTGTCTCTGAATTTTCATTCCGGATCTGAATAATGACCTGGTCTCTTCAATGAGATTTAATTAGCTTCTAAAAGTGCAAAACTGATTTTTCCCCCACTTCAGAACAGTCACAAACTCTTCTGTGATTTAACCTCCTTTTTAAACCCTCTGTTTGAACGTATATGTTTCAATTTTATGTGACATGAAGTACTTTGATTTCTTAACTGTAGTTTCACAGGTAGCCTTCTCTGCCTGAATTACCTGGAAATGGCTGAACACATCAAATACTTCAGCATTTCAAAAATATAACCACCTCTTGTCTGTCTTCATTATTGGTGGGTGACTGATTTCTTGCACTTTTTCTCTCTACTGCAGTTGAGCAGAGCTTGGGCATCATGGAGAATCAAGACTTAAATGACTTAATAACTAACAAGAGCTAACCAAGTTAGTTAATCAACTAAAATAACAAGGTTCAGTGAACTAGTTAACTGAACTAACTGA
>JAGPOW010003395.1:7863566-7878740 GCA_030014935.1 Caiman crocodilus | reverse complement strand
TGCCAATTTAATCATATATTTTAACAATTCCACAACGTCATTGCTTTTTTCCTCCTTAATTAGACATCAGGTTTTTAAACTGAATGACAATGATCACAAGAGTTCCCTCATCTCTTTCATGTTATAGTAAAAGACTGTGAGATATTTTTGCCCCTAAGTCGTTGTTAAATTTGACAGCAGGACTATTCATTGTAGAACTGGCTGCAATTAAAGCAATTATGCAGATCACACGTCTTTCTAGTTTAATGGGTGGACTTTTTTTTTAGGGCAGCTTCTCTGAGTCTCAGAATAGAGGAGAATAAGAAAAAGGAAAGGGGAGGACAGACAAGTTGACCACCTACTGAATAGGTCCCACTATTAGAAGAATTAAAAAATTTATTAAACACCTTTGTGCAGGAGGAAGCTCCTGCAGTGAGCTTTACATTTCAGCTTTCCAAAGGTCATCATCACAACTATACCCTGTTCCCAGTTCCTGTTCCCCATGCAGGAAGAGGATGGCGCACTTTGCAAACATTGATCTGCCCCTGTTCTTTGCAATGAAATTCAAATGGAAGTAACTGAAACGAACAATAAAATAGAGAGGAAACAACAAAAGAAATATTGAGTAGGGGTCTTCATTGTAGAAGTCAAAGAAAGAAAAAGATCTTGATCTAAAATACCTGCATTTTCACCTCCTGAATTGGGAGGGGGGAGCAGGGTAAGAACAAACAGGTCACTAATTAGTTGCTCTGCATGATATCATCTTGTTTCTATACCTACATAACATAGCAACTGTGATGGAAATTATAGGCATTCAACACCTTTAAAAATCAGGCTACAGTTGATGGGTTTTCAGACACACTTGTTACTGCTATCTTTGCAAGACCCTATTCAAAGCCTCAGGGAAAGATGACAAATTGCTGTCATATATACAGGCATAAATCTGGCCCTGGCAACCCAAGAAGCTCACAAGACCATAGGATCCTATGGGAACTACTGACACTGGCTGCTGTATTTGGACACTTAAGTGAAAACAAAATTAAATAAAGAGATTGAGGATCATCCATGATGGAAGTTATTGCTATGTCACAAAGGATTGCTTGCTACCTGTGCGTTCTCTTTTTTTGCTACTGGAACAATATGGCTAGGGGCAGACACTACACATAAACTGGTTTAAGTGATCAGAAACTGAAAATAAACATCAAGTTCATTTGGGAACCTCTTCATATCTTCATAATAAAAATAGGTTAATACATTGCATCAACAAAACAAATGGAGGGATTAGAGAAATGCCAACCACTGCAAAAATATTACACAAATGTGTTAGATGGAACAGCTAACAGCTCACCAAGCCAAACCTCAAAAAAGAAAACGCACCCTCTGATCAAGACATACATGACAGTACTGGTATACTGTCCCTCCTGGGGAATCCATTGTTTTCATGTTCTGTCATTATAGTGCTCACTGGATAGAAGATGCTATAATTATAGGTATGCAAGTGACTTTCAGAGAGAGAGCCTGTTTTCACAGCCACCTGAAAAATCCACCTAAGTTTATTCTGCCATTTCTGAATTCCATGTTCTACTACCATTTAAAAAAACAAACCCACAATAATACTGCATTTCCCTCCAAGTAACTCGGAGTGCATCCACATGCAAAGTGAACATACAGATGTCTTAGCATTCCCCTGTACATATGGTCAAATTATTGACCATGATGCAGCTACAGGCCCCAAATCAGGCATAACTGGTCCAGAGAGGGCCAACTCTGACCACTCATTCTCCTTATGCCAACATAGCAGGAAACAACATGAAACTTAGACACTCCTATCTCTGAGTAATTTATGGCTTTATTTCTGTTCCTGTGGGAACCTTTGAAGCCTCTGAAAGTTAAAGCAGCCTTCAGGTGTCTCTGAACAAAACAGAAGAACAGCCCTGCAAAGATCTGTAGCTAGGTCAATCAAGCATAAAGGAGGCCTTTAAATTATTATACATCTCCCTGACCTGTTCTCTGTGCAGGTCAACTGCAAAACCTAGGATTTGACCTATACTGAGGGTTTGAGCTTACAGAAATGCACTGCACATGTGCACATTCTCTCCTAAGTTAACTTTTGTCAATGAAAGCCATTTGGTAAGAGTGGGAGCCTCTCAGCTGAAGATTTGTTAAAAGTTTGAGGTCAAATCCTGATCTCATGAACATCAACAAAACTCCCATTGCTCCTACTTAGGAATTTATAAGAGTCTATTAAGGACTTGAAGCAATTTAAACATTTCTGCTGCTTTATCAGCTTATTAATGACATAAGTTTACCATAAGCCTTAAAAAAGGTTGGTGAAGGGGTTTAGTCTTCTTTGAAAACACTAATCAGTAACTTCTCCAGGGTCTAACTCCTATACATTCCTATATAGCTAGCAATTTCATAATATCATTTGGTGACTCCCATTAAAATCATAGTTGTACTAGTTAGTTAACCAGCCCTTTGTATTATGAAGAATGTTGTTGCTGTCTTTGCAATAGATATTGTTTCATGCAGGCAAATGTGCCAGGTGTATAAGGTTTTTCTGTTTTTATATGCAAGGCTGAATCACGGCCAGGACTATGTTGTGGCAATGAGATTTAAGGAGATTCAAAGTTCCCCTTAACTCTCCTGTGGAGGCTTCTGCACATTCCAGTGCAGAAGAGGATTTAAGATCTTCAAAGCTACTGTAGCCCTCTCCAAAGAAAGTGTGTTGGAAGGGACAAGGCGTGATCACCCTGTCACATGTAACTGAAATTTTTGTTGCACTCTTGCCTTGGGGAATACACATTGCAGTGGGTATAAACCTGGTGCAACATGCTCATTTTTTGGAATCACATGTCTTCAAATCACAGTGTCTCTGTCTGCTGTAAGATTGGCACAAGACCATACTTCTATTTAACATAGGACTAATGGCAAAGCTGCAACTGAGGAACTGTAACAATTTACTTTCCTTAGTATTATTACAAAATGAATGGTTTATCATTTTCTGGCGCTATTAGCTTTTACTAATTTTGTTTTACCTACACTAACAGGTGGTTTATTTCTGCCTGCAATAACCTGTCCTCTCCACCCCCATCCTCTCCCCCACCACCCCCAATCAGTTCTTCAAACATCTGGAGGTAGAACTTTTAAATTAACTGTTGCATTTTGATCATTTTTAGCCTCTGTTAGGCTTTGGTATTTACTTTTTTGCCTTTCCAAGAATTAGTCTGGTAACTTCCTTTTGAGTTTTATCAGATCACTCCAACTTCTGTGATATTCCTTCTGAATGGATTTCATTATGTAAGAACAAGATTCCTTGAGACAGTTGCTACAGCTGGCTTCCATGTGTTAACATCTCATCCTGACAACATCTCCCTGTGACATAAGAGATGAAAAGCTTGACAGTTTTTTTACATTGCTGCTTTGCTTATGTTGAAAGGTTTTCAGATTGTTCCTCACCTGTGACACTACTGATGGTGATGGCATCAACAAAGATTGTTTTGTTGGCAGAGATACTCTAGTTCCTCTCATAAGTCACAATGTGACAAAAGCCCTGTTTCTGTTAGAGGAAGCAACAGCTCTTGATGACAACATCATTGCCTCCTTGGCAGACTAAGGAAGACATGTCCAAGTCAAATTAAGGAATTTATCCGTGAATTGATGTTGCTGATCCACATCAAAAGGCTATATACATCTGTAATGGTGTGGTTTGGACACATCTTGAAGGTCGTTGGATAGTTTTGTCCGCATAAGGTCACTGAATCCACCCCTTAATACAGACATGTTAGAAGCAAAACATTTTAATTCTGTGTACTAGTTTCTGCTTTCAGTTATTGTGATGTAAAGCTAAAATATCTCTGTTGACATCAGCAAAAATATTGAATTCTGGCTTTAAATAGAATAAGTAAGATCAGCAAAAAGCCCGGGAGTACAGCTAAACAAATTATTCACAACAAGTAAGTTACTGGACAATGATAGAGCAGTCTTGCACCTTATTCTATGGAGGTAAATTCCTGTGCACCTGTGAAGAAGTGTTGAAAATAAATTGCAAGGAAGATAAATTGGAGATTTTGCTACCTTTCTGCTGATGGCATGAGAACCACAAGATTTTTCTTATTTATGAATTATTTGAATATTTAAAATGATCATTTTTGCTTTGATATTTTGCTTACTCTGTAGGTTCACTGGGCACACTTCATTTTACCCACCTGAATCCAGATATGCAAACTATGTTGGCAAGTTGTGACTGATCAGGTAAATTGCTCTGTATCAGCTATGTCCATGACTGGATGAGCATCACTCTTCTGACTAGGAAGAGATCTTGAGGAAGCCTGTAGGCTTTTTTATCTCTCAGAGAGATAGCATGGATTAGGATATTTTAAACCTGTTCCTTTCTGGGTCATAGAGGCCTTGCCTGAGGCACCATTCCTAGAAAAAATAGATGAGTATGAGATTTGTTGGCTGGGTAAAGTTTAAAGTCTAACTTTTGAATGTCATATTCACAGGACAAGTCTGGTTATTCACACAGTCTTATTACAAGTGAACCAAGACTCTTGGGAAAAGTTCAGGGAACCTCATTTGTTGCTCTGTCAAGTAGTATCCTACTTATATAGTATGTATCACTTCCCGAGTGACTATTTAGAAGTCCAAGACTAATGATCTGTGATAATGCCAAGAGTAAATCTTGTTTTAAATATATATGCAGTAATATTTTGTGAGATTTGCCCAACTGTACCCATGATCTAGTGTTGAGATCAGCTACTATCTAAATGAATTCTCACCAAAGAACCAATCTTTCAGAATAACAAAAGGTTACAGGTTTCCAGTGTTATAACACTATCATCTACAAGGTGGCTCTCCATAGACACTTATTTTTTACTAGCTATTTCTGGCAAAGGAAGGGTGAGGTTTTTTGAGCCATTAACCATCAGAAATATTGCACCATTTATCATAAACAGGTGCTTGCACAATATCTACCACAAGAAAGAATCTGGAGCTTATTAACTTGAAGAACAATTTTTAATAGTGTAACACTGGAAAGCCACAAAAAGGTGAAATTACCAAATTAATAATAGGAACTATGGCAAATGATCTCACCTGATTTGTTGTTATGACAAACATTCAGCTATTGAATCAAAATTAAAAAAAAACTCCAGTCCTTCTTTTGCTATTATTAACTCACCAAAGGAATGGAGGTAAAAAAAGAGAGCGGATAGGCAGAAGGGGGAGAAAGAGAGTGTTAATGTGGGTGGGGCAATTTGACATAACTTAGAAGTAGTGGCTTGAATTTCTTCCAGAGTGAGTGAAACCTTTCCGGGAGTAACCTAATTTCCTCATGACTGTAGGAGTTTAATTTCCCAGTAGCAGGGAAAGGTGGTAAACATTGCCTCTTGCTTCACTCACAATATAAATCCAAAACAAAATCACTTTAATTTAAAAAACTAGTTAAGGTTCCTCAGTGACAACAATGTACTTTATCATCAGTATCACATCATTTAAAAAAACAGGGCACTTAGAGGCAAGGAAATGAATAGTTAAGGACATCGTAAATCATATACTCCCCACATAATAAACCCACACATTATTCTTATCAAGTATAAAGAAATGTCTATTTCATTGCAACTAGCTTCATTCTGATCAGGGTATTTTTTAAAGATATGTTGGCTATTTTCATTTTGGTATTTAAATGTTTTCTTTCAATTTAAAAATAAGCTCAGCTAATATTGCTATAGCCCCTCCATAGTTAAGTTTGAAACAAGGTTTATTTGACAGTCCATTTTTGCAACATACATCAATCCACTCCTTATACTTGAAATAAAGTATTGGAATGTATGTTTTTGTAGTTGGTTTAGGCTGAGGTAGGATTTCTGTAGTATTTTCCTGAAGTCTGGTATACTAAC
Organism: Caiman crocodilus; assembly: GCA_030014935.1. Lineage (NCBI taxonomy): Eukaryota > Metazoa > Chordata > Crocodylia > Alligatoridae > Caiman > Caiman crocodilus. The sequence continues at coordinate 7,872,861 of JAGPOW010003395.1, read as the reverse complement.
CCTGGGGAACAGTGAGCCAGACACTTAAGCCAGCAGAAGCACCTACAGCAGAAGTATCCTCACATAACACTGACATGATCAGACTATCACTTCTGCAGTTCTTACTCAGAGGGTGCATCTATATGTGCGCTTTAATGCACAGTATCCTATTTTACTGCACATTAAAGTGTCACATAAAAAATGCGCAATTATGCTAATGCGCAGTAAAATAGGCTACTGAACATTGTGGCACATAAAAACCATGCACATTTGTTACTTTGTATTAAAGCAGCCTAATGTGCTTTTCTTTAGAACCTCACATTGTAGGTACTAAATTTAACATGCATTAGAAAAAGTGCCTTAATGCATATGTAAATGCACCCAGTATGTTCTTTCCCTTTCACTGATTGGCTGCTTACTGTCTCTTCACTCCAACACCTCTCCTGCTTTTTTTCCATCCTATTCCCATACTTTTATCTTTACCCCTTATATCCCTTTCCTTCTTTCTTCTTTCAGTTAAGTTCTTCCTGTCTTCCATTCTCTCTTGCCTTTGACCCAAATTAATTAAAATAATAAAGAGGAATGTAAAGTAAAAGAAACAACATGCCAAAGTGATGCACAAATAGATAGTGGGGTTAGAGTGGTGTCATTTCTCAGAGACCTGAGGAAGGGCATTTTGTGCCTGAAAGCTTATCTAACTTTTCTCCCAGCTATGTTGGTCCAGTAAAAGACATCACAAAAGAAGCCTTGACCCGTTACATAAATAAAGAGAGAATAATGTATGCACTCACATGTAGAAAATGTAAGACCTTTCCAGGAAACACAAAAAGATACCTAAAACAGCAAGGAAAAAGAAGAATGAGTTATTTTAATACATTGATTACATGGTTGCTCAGTTAGGCATCTTGATTATTGCACATCTTAATTATTGTTGACTCACTGTTGTTTTTCACCTTGTGAAAAAGTAAGTTCTAATGGAGGTATCGGAATAAGAAGAAAGGAGCTGCTTGATGAACTAGAAACTGGGAGCACACAAAAAAAGTCTGGAAATGGCTGTGGAGCAGATGAAGGTCAATACTACTAATGGAATGGACTGTTGGAATGCAATAAGGGTCAATCAGGTCCTTGGGTGATGAGACTCTAGAAGGAGTGTCTGGTCAAGGCTCCAGGATAGATGAAAATATCCCTGCTATAGTTCCATCCTGACGGAAGCAAGTAGGCTGGGGAAAGCAAATGGAATATACGACAAATTATATTTCCCCTCTATGATTAAGCATATTTGTCTGTTTGCTTTTCACTTGTGTCAATAATTTGGGAGCCTGGATACTTTCCCAGTTGTCACTGGATGATCATATTTCAGCAGGGAATGATCCTGTTGCAACCATAATGTACATAATAAATAATAATAATACAATGCATGCAGTGGTGGGAAAAGAGAATCATGGGATTGATAGTACCTTTGCATTTGTTAGCTTCCATGATATGACGATAAGAAAAGGAAATTATATATCTATCTTCAGTTCATGTGAGTCAGCATTATAGGAAAAAGTGTAGGCATCATGACATTGAATCAAAGGAGGGCTGAGAAATAGAGTTAGCTTGAATGACTCTTGAGTGAAAAAAATTTATTCCCTGTGTAAGATGTTATTCATTTGACATATTTTTATTACCATCCCCTTCAACAACCCCCACATCATTGCCCTTCACGCAGAAGCCCAAAGTCATTCTCATAACTAAACTTTGCAGTAAAACCAACAAGAGAGGAAAACATATTTCTTTGGTGTCTGTTTTGCAGATGTGTTTATTATCAAATGCTACTGTGGGTAGAGGAAGTGTAATTCCCATCCTCAGAAAATTCAGAGGGACTCAGATAACACATAAAACCTGAACAAGATGGAAACTGACTGTGACAAAACCCTAGCATGTCAAGATGCTCCCAGAGACACATGCTGGGTTTATATAAGTTTAGCGGTCCCCCCACTGCACTGAACTGATATGCCTATGTTATTCATTTGCCTGGGGATATCCATATATTCATTTGCCTGGGCAATTTACCAAAAGTGCTTCAGTCAAATAACAGGAAAATAGCGGGGTTATTACATGGGAACTTTCCCCCAACCTACCTTCGGGAGAGCCAGAGAATCCTCTTGAGAATATCTATGGCTGTGCAATACTTACACCTTAAAAAAAAAACCCCAAGAAACACAACACTGAAGGCTAGAGAGAACCTGGTCACAACCATATAGAACATCCTTTATGACTCTGTGTGTGTGTGTGTGTACACACTTTTCCAGCAAAACTATTTTAAAAGAAAACGATTAAAGGTGCAAAGTCAAGCCAGATTTAAAGTTGTTCAGGGTGTGATCAGGAAAGTCTGGGGTGTGATCAGGCCCCCCACTACAGAAAGGATGTGGACAAATTGGAGAGAGTCCAGTAGAGGGCAATGAGAATGGTTGAGTGGCTGGGGCACATGACTTCTGAGGAAAGGCTGAGGGAACTAGGCTTGTTTTGTCTAGAGAAGAGAAGACTGTGAGGGAAGTTAATAGCAGCTTTCCACTACCTGAAAGGTGGTTCGAAAGAGGATGGAGCTAGACTGTTCTCATTGGTAGCATATGACAGAACAAGACAGAAGAGTGGTGGCATATGACAGAACAGGCTCAAGTTGCCGCAAGGGAAGTTTAGGTTAGGTATAAGGAAGAACTTTCTCACTAGGGGGATAGTAAAACACTGAAACAGGTTACCCAGCGGCATTGTGGACCCTCCATCCTTGGAGGTTTTAAGACCTGGTTAGGCAAAGCCTTGGCTGGGATGATCTAGTTGGGGCTGGTCCTGCTTGGAGCAGGGGGTTGGGCTAGATGACCTCCTGAGGTCCCTTCCAGCCCTCATTTTCCGTGATTCTATGATTCTAAGCTCAGGGGAGATGGAACCTTTGGAGATTCCAAACTCTATGTCTCTACTGAGCCGTGTGTGAACCATGATGCCGCCAGGCTTAGACCTTGCCTAAATTTGGGTGGATTTTCATGAGCTTACATAACAGCATATCTTGAGTACAAAGATTAAATTTCAAGACCTACTCCAAAGCATACTGACGTTGTGTGTTCAACAACAATATTTTCTCTACCCTTCTCTATTCTTGTTCCCAGAAACAACTGAAAAATTCTTCATTGACATGTTTCCCTGTTCTCTCCTTCCCCTTTCCCACACCTCTTTTCCCCCCTCTCTTCAAAATAAAATCCAGTTACAGGCTGAAAGCTAGCATGGAAAATTCTGGCCCAGATGTTTATATTTTGGCAATGCTTGAAGTAACTTAGAGTGGGGTCTTACAAAGGGAAATTGTATAGGATAGTTGGTAGCTATACCAGTTAGTAATAATACTAAATCTCTTACTTTATTATGCATAACAATTGATAATATCACTGATAATGGATGAATCTCAGATGCTTAACATGGTCTTTTGGATTTAGATAAACATCTGCAAATACTGGGGTCACTCTAACTCCTGAATCATCAGTGATCAGCATCTTCTTTTGTATGGCTGACTTAGAGGAACAATTATAAATCCAGTTTAACGTTAGTTAACCTGTCTAATGCTCTTGAGGAACAGGAATGTATTTCTGCAATGTTACCATCCTAAATGAACCCCTGGAACTGAAACCTGCACTTTCTTTTCCCTGCTAGCCACTATACTACCTACCATGCCCTAAAGCCTCTTACTCCAAAATGTGACCAACATATATTCCAGTTCTTTCTGAAACTAGAATCCCAGGACTCGATACTTCTGATGACTTCTTGGCAGGCTGTTAGACCTGCTCATTTCAAATATATTGCAATTTCTTATTATACTAACAGAGTGCATTGCACATCTTTAAATCTCCAGAGCCTGAAATTTATTCAGAAGACTTAAAAAGTCAAAGTGAACCACAACCAGAGGTCCAGAAGAGAGGCTGCCAGAGCTATTGAGCCCCTAAGATTTTCAACAGTAAGTTAAGTAATATTGAGAAAGGGTCTGGAGACTAGGCAAAAGAAACAGAATATGGACAGGATTAGATTAAATGGGAGAGCAGCTGGAGGACAGACAAAGAACGACATCAGCATCAACTGAAGAGTAAAAGTGAGAAATGGGTTGAAGGATTGGTAACGCTAGTAAGGGCCAGGTTGGAATCAGGGTTAAATTTGCATTTATTATAGAGAAAGGATCACATATTGGTTTCCATAATACCAGTAGAAAGACATGGTAAACAAATAACAGAGGGAGAAGGAGCAGGCTGTGGTGATGATGGTAAAAAAGAAAAAGATTTGACTGAATGCTGGTGAGTTAACCTGAGCATTTACTTGAGTGTTGTCCCTCACCTAACATCCATCTACACACAAAATCATTTCCCTCCCTCCCATCTCAAATGTGATAGTATCTTACGGATTATTCTAGAGTATAAACTAAGACCCATGTACTGATTATTGGGAGCTGGTAACTTATCAGCTTTGAAATAAACCATTTGCATGATGATAGTCCTCCAGTAAATTCCTATACTTCATCCATGTGCTCTGGAGGATAGACACCTTCTCTCACAGATCTATGCAAAAGAATTACAGAACAGTCTGGTTTATTGCAGTAATATGTTTAAGAACTCAAAAATCTTAGCTCCTCACTGGTACAATTTTGCAGTTCTCATACCCAAGCTTGGACAACTCAGGTTTTCCTACTCATGGGCCAGCCACCTAAAAAAGTCTGCAGTGAATATAAAACTCTTATATACATCTCTAAGGGACTGATTTTTGCTTTTCGGGAAGCAAAAGTCAGAACAAAAAATCAGAACAAAAATTCTGATTTCAGAACTTAGCATTTGTCTATGCAGCCCAATGCAATGCCATTCTGATATACCTGAGCTACTTCTGAACAAGCTAGGCCATATATTGAAACCAGCATAGCCCCTTTTTTACCTAAAATAACAGCCCTAGTTTTTTGTTGCACACTGATCTCCACTAGGGAGATCATTTCTGGTCAAGTATACTTTAAACCTGTGATTCTCAACCAGGGTGCCATGGCACTCTGTGGTGCTTGGAAATCCATTCAAGAGTACCACAGGTGCCACACAGTATTACCACTATTAGGTATACAGACATGAGCCACAAGATAAGCCCAGAGATTTCAAATAGAAATGTGTAGACCTGGTCTTTCAGAGTCCTTTGCAGTAGAAAAACTGCACTAGTATTTTTCTGTAGTCAAAAAAAGAGTTAATATTAAGAGCTAGGGGGTGCCTTGAGTCTATCCAGGGATGCCTCAAGTCTAGAGAGGTTGAGAACTACTACTTTAAACATTCCAAACATACACTGCTATGAAAGTGAGCTGACTGGTGTAATGATTACTGAATTGATCGCTAAGGAGGCCCAGTGCTGGAAGAAATGTAATGTTATTTTCAGTGAATGTGGATCTGTGTATATTACAGACCCTCTTGGGCCCAATCCTACTCCTGATCAAACCAATGAAAAAATGCTAGTTATTTCAGTGGAAATAGCATCGAGGCCACTGTTTGCTAAAGAGTGAGTCATTATATGTGAAATTCCTAGAAGAGACATGCTGCACAGAGATCTGGAAACTAAGGACAGAGGTGAATAATATGTCATAATAAGTTTAGCAAATGATAATGCAAAACACAGAAGAATGTTGAGTGGAAGAGACTATTTCCCAGCGAATTACATTTTAAGACAAGGACCATGTAATTTAGTAACACAGTGAGTGGATTTTCCTGATTTTCCCCCTTTGGATTATGTGTTAAGGGGAGAAGTTGATTATTAATATAGTACCAAGGCCATAGGAAAAATAAAGGAATTGGGTAATATTAATATGGATCATATGGATTGGATTGTTTTTATTTAATGTGTTTCCAACTGAGTTAGGGAAACTGCATGTTTTAGAGCAGGGCACTGAGAGCCAGGGTGTTTTGGCATGTCTGCCATGTTGGATAGTGCTATGGAGTGCTGCTGTGAAAATGCATTCTGCCCTCTTGCTTCCAATCCCTAAGCTTTGTATGTCAGACAGACATTTTTGGCATGTGCCCAATATGTATCCAGCCCCCCTCTTGATATATCAGTCTTGGTCATGTTGTAATAAAAGCTACACATTTTTTTCGGTGTGCTGTGCACACAGATGAGGACTGAGTGGACAGAACATGTTTTCATGGTGGTTATTCCAAAAAGAATAGGTATGTTTTTTTAATGTGACTTAGTCTCAGCTAAGAATTAATACTTTGAATTTATGTTGTGTTTTTAATTTTCCAGTAGATTTATAGGTGCTAATGAATTCTCACAATAACCCTGAGAAGACTTAATGGATTTTTATATGCCTATTTTACATATAAACAAGGCAGAGTGCTTAAGTTATTTGTACAAGGCCAGCACAGTAGACGGGCTTAAAAGCTAGGATTACAACTCAGTACATGAACGTTGTGTGCCTCCTGAGGCTGGCGGGGCACAGCAACCACTCGCAGGTGGTGGCGGCAGTGGTGACATCAGGGGTGAGTGGAAAGCTCCTGCAGGCAGCTGCAGCAGTGTTGGCGGTAGTGGGGAGGGGTGCTGAGCACCGACCAGCAATTGGCGACTGCCCGCAGATGCTGCGGGCAGTGTTGGCAGCGGAGATGGGGGCAAGTGGCAACCTCCCGCAGGTGCAACCAATGCTGCTAGAGGTGGCTGATCTCAGGAGGTGCACTATTGATCTCAGGGGGTGCACATGCACCTGCATGCACCCCCTATATGTTGCCAATGACTCAGTACCAACTTATTTCCAGCTCAGTGCTCAGGTTGGTAGATTTTACAATGTTCTTAGGTTAAACCTCTTGTTTTCACTTATCATGACGATGATATATATACTTATGATATTACTAATTATTTTACATGCATTAAAGTGTCCATCACCACAGTATCTGATCCCAATGAATATCTAGAGAATACACGCGTATATTTTCAGTATAAGTGAGGTGTCAATATATTTTTTTTTAATTTGCTACTATCCAACAACTTTTGCAGAACAGCACATCAAGAATTGCAGTGAGAATCCAGACACTCACTTCTCTTGGATTATTATGGGGTGTCATCAGTTAATACCTGTGTGACATTCATAAGAGCTGGGTTTCTACTTATCATTTATTCTGCAGCAAGACTACATTGCGGTTAACCAGGCGGGGCCCCCATTGTGTACAAACACAGGTAAATGACAGTCCTTCACTCATGGAACTTAGAACTGAAAGAGACTGAGTTGTTAGAGCAGTGATTCTCAACCAGGTTGCTGCAGCTTGCTGGGGCACTCTGAGATTCTTTCAAGAGTGGCCCAGGCTGCCATACAACTTTGGTCATATAAATACAGTTCACAGGATAAACCCAGACCTTTCAACAGATGCCAGTGGGAACAGGTTCCCTAGAAAGGGTGGTGGAATCTTCATCCTTAGGGGTTTTTAAGGCTCAGCTTGACAATGATCTAGTTTAGGATGATCCTGCTTTGAGTAGGGGGTTGGACTAGATGACCTCTGGAGGTCCCTTCCAGCCCTAATTTTCTATAATTCTATGATGCATGAAATAAGAATCCACAATATTAAAAACATTCTGAGTTATTTGCAACATTTTGAGTTATTTGCAACAGAAGAACTGCTCTATTCTTTTTCCACAGTGAAAACTAAAGGTGTGCACAGAAGTGCTCCATGCACATTTTACAGCACTGTACTTTTTATAGCAACTATAAAGTCATAGTGCTTTTAAACATGACAGAAGTGTAGTGTTTGGGGGTTGAAGGGGAAGCTCTCTGAGCCTCCCTGAACTTTGCACGGGTCATTCTGCATCTTTTTGGGGCTTCTACACTGGTCAGAAATTTGACCTGCATTCAGAAGTTATGTTAAGTGCTGTAGGTTGCTGAAGTGCTGTAAAACACAACATTTCAAATGTAATACTTCATTTAACAAGGGTTAATTTAAAGCGCTGTTCCAATTTTGAAGTGGTATAAAGCCATGCATGTCTGTTAAGTCAAAGCAATAAAGCCCTTTCAATGGTGAAGGTGTTCTTTTCTACCAGACACATATTTTATGCTCTTGGTTAGGTGTCTCTGCTGGTGTTCAAGCTTCTAGTCACATTTGTCACAACCTGAGTTACTCTAATGCCTGTCCAGGTAAAGAGCACCTGTGTGCTCCCAGACAATGAGCTTGCAGGCCAGGGCAGCCCCTCTCCATGCTTGTATTTCAGTACAAGTGAAATAACTGATGTGTCAGGATTTATTTATTTGCTACTATGTAACATCGTTTGCAGAACAGCACATCAAGAATTGCAATGACAATCCATTCCATCGAGGAAGAGGATGCACCAACTGCAGATGCTTCTTCAGCCCGACAAAGGGTTTTTAAACCCAAAGCTTGTTAAGATTTTTTTTTCCAACTATTTAAGCTTGTCTAATAAAAGATATCAGATTCACCCAAATAACCTTGCCTGCCAATGATAATCCAAGCACTCTCTTTTCTTGGATTATTATGGGGTGTCATCAGTTAATACCTACGTGACATCCGTAAGAGCTAGGTTTTTAATTATCATTTTTTCTTCTGCAGGAGTACATTGTAGTTAACCAGGCTGGGCCCCTACCGTGTATAAACACAGAGTAAATGACAGTCCTTCATCCAAGGAACGTAAAACAGAAGGGGTCTTGAGTCTAATCAGGGGGTTAACAAAGTTGAGAAGCACTGTTACGGTATTCCTGATGTAAAATGGAAGTGAAGGAAGAGGTTATTTTCTACTGGACATGTATTCCACGCTCTCTGTTGGTGTTCAAGCTGCTGGTCACATCTGTCCCAACCCGAGTTACCCTAACGCCTGTCCAGGTGAAGAACGTCTGTGTGCTCCCAGCCCATGCTCTCGCAGCCCCTCTGCCTGAGGTAGCCCTTTCCTTTGCCATCACATTTAAAACAAACAAACTCGACTGAAAAAAAATAGCGAACTCCTCGCCGGGGCCGTTTGTTTGAGGCTTCCGAGGGAGGGATCGGGAGGCGCTAGGACCAGGCTGCTGGTGTGGGACGGGAGGGAGCCGAGGAGAGGTGGGGGGGTGCAGAGCCACTTCTGCAGGGAAGGCGCTGCTGCCATTTCCACTCACTCACACTCCGCACTCACTACTCCGGGAGGGCGGGAGGGAGGGAGGGAGGCTCCAGAGTCTGACTGAACTGAGGCGCTCAGCTGCCAACACTCACACATTGCCTCCTGCTGCTGCTGCTCCTGGACTCTGGGCAAGAAGGGAGGGGAGAGAGAAGGAGCAGCAGCAGCAGGAGGCAATGTGTGAGTGTTGGCAGCTGAG
>JAGPOW010003395.1:7836689-7863466 GCA_030014935.1 Caiman crocodilus | reverse complement strand
CCTGGACTCTGGGCAAGAAGGGAGGGGAGAGAGAAGGAGCAGAAGAAGAGGAAGAAACTGAACAGGAGAGAGAGATAACTAGAAGGGGGAGACCTGAGGAGGCAAGAAAGAAAAGCAGAGGCTCCCTCCCTCCCCTTCACACACGAGACTTTTCTTGTAGCTGGGTCGGGGGGGGGGGGGGGGGGGCGGAAGTCCAAGAAACTGGGGGAGTATCTTTGGGAGGTAGTTTGGGGGCCCCCGAGGGGCAGCGAGGAGGAAGGGAGCTCTTCAATGAGCCCTCGCTGATGCTCTGGCCCCGCCGAGGGGTCCATGCGCTCGTCTAAGCGCTTCCTCGCCTCCTCCTCGGGGTGACTGCGGGAGGCCGGTGCTGCCCGGAGCCGCGGACGAAGCCCGGAGAAGTTTCGCGGGCGCTGCGTGCGGAGAAGATGGGCTGGAAGAGCCGCTGCTGCCGCGGGGGAGGCGGCGGAGGAGGGGACCTGCTCTGCCTGCTCGTGCTGGGGCTCCTGCTGCCCGCCTGCAGGACTCGCGTGTATACCAACCACTGGGCTGTGAGGATAACTGGGGGGCTCCAGGAGGCCAACAGGATAGCTAGCAAATACGGATACGTCAATATAGGACAGGTAAAAAAAAAAACCCCAAACCCTCCTCCCAGCTACGTGCGCTTCTTCTAGGGCAGAGGCAGGACCAGCCTGGCCTGGATCAGCTGGGACACCCAAGCGAAGCTCCCCCCCCCCCGCTTTGTGTGCACGTGCGGGGCTGGTGGAGGCCAGGTAGAGCACCTCTGCTTGGGGGCGGCGGGATTGAGGCAGGGCAGTGAAAGGAAGAAGTTTGCCCGGCAGGTTTGGGGAGGGGAGTGTTGTTCCCGCGGCGGAGCGGCTGGCACGTCTCGTGGGGGGAGCCTGTCCGGCGTAAAGCGAGCGGCGGCGGATAGCTTTGAAACTTCCTGCGGGGGCGGGGGGGAGCACCTCGGGGCGCCCCGGGGTTGGGGGCATTGTGACGTCACAGAGGGGGCGAGGGCGCGGAGCAAAGGTCGATTGTTCTCGGAGCGCCCCCGGCGCTGCTGTTTGCTCGCGATCAGGGCATGTGGGCGCCTGGGGAAAGCCAGGGCACAGCGACCAAGCCAGGTGAATCTCGGGCTGCCCGCGGGAAACCTGCCTCTTTCCTTCTCCTGTCCCCCCCCCTTCCAAATGGAGTTGAGGGGGACAGTTTTGTCCCAGTCCAGAGAGTCGCTGTAGCCCCCCACCCCCGGTGCCCCCATGGCTCTGGTTTATGAACCGGTGGCGGTGGAGTGGGCTTAGGGGAGGGGGGAGGAGTATGTGCTCTGTCCGCGCTAATCAGAGCATCTACCCCTCCCATAGCTTTCCCCACCTCCAAACTTCTCGGAGCATTTGTGCACTTCCCCACGGTGAACTTTGAGCTCAGTGGCTTGACAATCAGATTCTCCGGGTGCTGCCAAACTCGGCCTTTGCCGGTGCCGGGATAGAAACATTTTCAGCCCCCATTTAGGGCCAGGTTAGCCGCAAAGGAGAGGTGACCAGTGTCGCCCTTTGGTGGCCCCAGGGTCCTGCCTGGCTGCTTTGGTGCCAATGCGGTTTGCAGCTTGCAGATGGGAGCATGCAGGAAACAGTAAGCTGGGGAAAGGAGGAAAAACTGAGGCTTAACAGAGGAAATGTGCCTTGGCTGCAGGAACGGCATTCGGGGGCTGATGGGCAGCCTGTGTTGAGATTCCCCTAGCAGAACCCACGTGCTCAGATCTAGATTTTAACACACCTCCAGGACAATAACCTAAATGGTACAGCTTTGCAACCTACAATCAGATTACTTGTCCAAAAAGGTTAGACTAAAGATATTAAGGGGGGGGGGGCACATCTTGAATTCAAGCAGACTGAACAGACTCTTCCTTGATCTATGTCTAATCAGCTAGGAAACACCTGGACCTTTGGTGGATTCACAGATGTTTGGTTAGAAAACACCTGGCTAGATTGCAAGACACTCAGTGGGAAAATACTGTGATCCAGATGGGCAACTGAGGAAGCCTTTGGTTCTTCCTGGTTCCAGTCGCGCTTAGAACATACCCTGCTGCTGTGCTTAGGCATCATTACTGTAGTGAGAAAATATTGTCACAAGGTCCCTTTTTCTGCCATATGCCCAGCTGTGTTATATCACACATTTCCTGGCATTTAGCCTGATAAAGTGTGAGACTTATGTGTAAAGCCCTGCAACCTAAATGCCAAAGAAAACCCGATACTCTTAGTGTGCTTTTTTGTGAATGCAAAATGGGCAGCACTTTTTAATCATATGCATTAAAATGTTTAATATACATAGCGTTTATGTATACATCAGATGCAAGAAATTAAAAAAAATACAGCTGTATTTACCCACAGCTCTTTTATGGCCATCAGATCAAAGGAAAGTAACACTCATCCAGTTGTTGTTTGTCATAAAGTTAGTTCACACATACTGTATCATGGGGTTGAAAGTTTCAAACAGACCTCTCAACTGTACCTCATGGAGAGGGATGTTATTGTATGTCTTTATCTGATGTTAGTACACAATTATTTGTATACATAATTTACATCAGAAAAAAAGCTGGAACATGATATTGGCATTATATGAAATGCAAGATGCAAGTAAATCTTTAATAAGGTAGAGTTCCTTTTTGAACTAATCACATATTTGAAGGTAAGGGTATTCCTGTTTAAGGGCCAAAACTGCAGGAGCAATGTTATATGTGCAGATATTATCCAGGCTGTAGAAGATTTGGCTCCATTGCCATTTATATGAAATGAATGAATCTGAAAGTAAAGTTCCCTGCACTATTGGGTTTCTTCTATGACTCTTATATTGCATCTTTTTTTTCTGCTGTTATTGTTAAGGCCTCAGTAGTTTGAGATGTACCGGGCCATTCAGCTGCTGAAGTAGGTAGCTCTATTAACATGTGAGGAAGGATTATCTTTATTTAGGTCCATTTACCTTTCTAGCTAGAAAAAATTCAGGGCCTGCACACCCAAACCTCCCTTTGGATTAAACAAGGAATGCAATGGTCATTTATTATCTTCTTATATGTCAGGAAGGTGCCATGTTCACACTTTAATAATACATAAATTGCTGATCAAGCATACAGATAGGGAGAGGAGAAAATACAGAGCATATAAATAACAAACAACTGGAAAATGTTTTAACAGAGCTAAAGATCAGAGGAGTGTATAAATGAAGAGGAAGGATATCAAACATTATTTTTGAGTGCACAGATGAAAGGAGTCAACATTAAGTATTATGCAGGTATGCAGGTGGGGAGACTGTAAATGAAGTGGAGGACTACGAGGCCATGACATTTGGTGTGTGCATGTGTGAGAGCATTAATGAGGACATGAACATTGCTTCCCAGTTCCTTTCTGCTTTCTACTAACCTTTATACAGGAAAAGCATATATTGAAGACATCCAGGGAGATTACTGTATATATTTTGTATAAGAGTAATTGGCTCTACCAAACAGAGAGCACAGGGCATTCTGTGAGCTGCTGTACAGTAATATGTTCTGAAGCATTTTATACGTTTGATTTCTCAGACTTTTCTTTCACGGGTATATGCTGAGGTTCCTTTTGAGGACTGGCACTTTCCAGTTTCTGATCACTCCTAGCAAAGTCTTCTACAAATGGCATTTCTATGTCAGAATGTTCTTTAATGTGTCCCTGGGAATTTGCAAGGAATCCATTCTTTTTTTCTCTACACACAGTACCATATTCATGAGGTTGACCAAGTCACTGTATCTACAGATACTTGACTCTAATTCTACATTCCGGTGAAAGACACAGAACCACAGGGGGCCAGAATGCTGAAAAGAAAGATGAATATAAGTATTACAGTACTTAGGAAAATGTAACAAAATATTTCTGATTTTTAGATGTGAAGCAAGGCATGTAAGTTATCATACAGGTAACACAGGAAGATGTTACAAAGCGTAGATAAAAACCCAATGAAAAAAAAAGAAAACTTGTGATGCCCAGGAAACAGGATTTGTCTGTAACAAGCAAGCGAAGAGAGAGCCCATGATAGGGATTTGAAGAATCAGGGTGTTAATTGAACACAAAACAATGAAAGAAAATCTGGGGCACGGAAATAGTTTCTACTATTTACTTTGAAAGTCAATGGGAAGTAGATGAAAGAACTCTTACATTTTTGTAATAGTGGAAAAAGACAGAACAGCATAAGAAAAATTTAAAAGGGGGGGAAAAGGGTTACATTTCCTAGCCAATGATAGTATTAAAACACTGAAAGAGACAACCAGTTAGCTGTGTCTTTTGCCAATAACAGGACTTACTGAGTTTGTATTCTGCACATTATGGCAGCCAAGACCTGATAGTTAAGGTTTTCCAAACAACATCTCTGTTAGGTGAGCTAAAAGGTGGTGATTAAGGCTGATTGTGTCAGTAGGAGCTGTTTATTTTGGCTTGAAGTTGCTCACTGCAAATCTTTAAAAAAAGCAGATCCCTAAATAATCTGAAATACACAAGAAACCGGTGTAGTATATAGGTTAATGCTACCTCATGACACAGGCAAAAAGAGATAATACTGTACTTTTAGTTAATTGAAGATTTAAGAATTAAACTAGGAAAAATGTACAAGAGGCTAATTTTTGGCTCCTTTCAATTTAGCAGTCTTGAAATTGATTTAATTCAGATCAGGTTTTGCCCAAAAAGATTATATTGCTCTGAATAATAATATTCAGAATTGATGTCTAATATGGACAGTGTTGCAATCTCTAGACTGCAAACTAGGGAGATACTGACAATATTGATAAGTTTATATGAGTGGAGAAGTAGTGTTTTGTTTGACGATGCTGTTACCATCAGCTGGTCTATCCATTTTGACTGAGCAGAGATGAAAGAAGGAATGATGCAATGTGCACTAAGATGATGATGAGATTTAGCCAGGCAGAAAAATAATTTAGGGATAAAAGAATTTAAAAAGGCACAAGGTATGGGTTTCATTTGCAGGGAAGTGGTTGAAGAGTTTAGAAAAGAGATGACAAGTGGTGTAAGGATAATGGGTTGGAAACTATAAACTGAACTACAAACAACATATTAGGAAGAGCTGGAAAACATGCTTTACACTTTTGTGGTTTGATGGCTTCCTGGTCATGCATGTAATTTAGCCCTTGGAAGTTTTTTATGTTGTTTTTTGTTATTGTTGGATATTATGGGGAGGAAGGGGGAGGGGTCTGGTCCTAATTAATAGCTGAAAAAATGCTTCTTGGAATATCAGTTTGTCTTTACTCTCTAGCTGGTGTCATAGCCATGTTCAGAACTGTAAACAAATGATCAAGTACCTCTTAACCATATGACTGTGCCATCTTGTCAGAGGTAAATAGAGTTGAAGGTGCGTGAATGAGGTCTAGAAGCAACATGCTTTGCCATGCTGGTGAAGTCCAGACAACTTATTACTTGTAGCTCCTGATCAGGGAGAGGTTGCAAAGGTTTGTGTTAGGCTGCAGCTCATGAATCTTGGTTGTGGACTCCATCTCTTGTCTTAGTCTCTGGCTAGCAGGTGTCAGAATACCTAAGCAAAGATTTTTCTATCACTTATCCTTACTTCCTGTCTGGCAGCTGACCCTTCTCGGTCTGGGGGTTAGTTTAGAGGCCCCTCATAATGTGGGGCCCTAAGCTGAAGCTTACTTAGTTTATGCCTAAATCCGGCACTGCTCACATGAGCTGTTTTGTTTGCAGAGCCAGGAAGATGATATTGAATCAGTTTACATTCAGTCCTTGCTGGGAAGACTCTCTCCTCAAATATAATGATTAGACATTTTTGTTGTTACAATGAAAGCAGAAATTCTGCGGGAATTGATGATGTAGGTTACTGTACTGATGGACACGAGTGGGCAGGCTGATTTTTCAAGCTGTGATTATGCTTATCCACAAATGTTTGTGTTCAATACCTTTTCTGATGTGTAATGAGGAACCTTCTGTTGATAGTGCTGTAGATTTGGATCACATTCATTTGCACTGTAGAACCTGATGTAGCCTACATTTAATCAATGGAAATGTTTCCACTGACTTTAATTGGAATTGAATCAAGGCCACTGTGCATAAGTATTGACAGTGGCCCCAATATAAATGAATAACAACTCCATTAAAGCCAGTGCAGAAGCTGTAGTGGAAAACTAGCATAAACAAGAGAAGGAGTCCCAACAATGTATTTGTTAGAGTGGGCTTTTACATGGGAGAAATACTTGAAATGATAACTTAATTTCTTGAGTGTTGATTTGTTTATAGTATTTCAGGGTGATAAATGTGGGAGTGAGGAAATGGATTCTGGCCTACAGTCATGTGCTCCATTTGTTATAGGGTAATTCCTATTTGGCATAAAACTTGCTTCATGCCATTGCCTTCCAGTTGTTCCATGGTGTGGGGGTGTGCCAAGACAAACAGCACTGCAGTGGTGCTTTTCTGGAGTAATGGCCCCTGGGAGGCCTATTACAAGTTGCTATAATGTAAAACAGCCTGAAGATTACTTGAAATTACACACTAGGTGAACTAATCCTCAAAGGCCCCAGAGTGACATACTTTGCTCTTGCCTTCTGTTCTCCTCTTGTATGGGGCTGAGGATCTATTGCTAAATTTTGGAAAAGATTCATCAAAAGTTGCTTGTCTGGATGGAAGCTGTTGAAGGGTTTATTAAAAGCATATAGCATATTTTGCACTGTATCTAATTGACAACAAGATTATAAATGTACTACTATAGCAAAGGTTTCTTACTATTTGTGAAAGGAGAAGGAAGTGTTCTTTCAATACAGTCATGAAAATTATAGTATACTGATGTGTCATCTTACTTCCCAGAGCTGTAAGTACAGTTTCCTGCCTTGTCTAATTTCACAACAGTCTCTATAGATTAATAATTTGCTTTTGGGACCACAATCCATATGGCACCTAGCTCCTTACATGTGCTAACAGTGAAGTTTTGTACTCTTCTGGTCTATGCTCTTCTGTCATCTGAGTAAGGACACTCAGGTTTACAAAATAGTGCATTAAGTTCTTAGATGAGGAGCTACCAATGAACACTGCCAGTTGCATGATGTTATTTGTTATGTTGGTCTTAAGAGTGGGTGACAAGTGTTATGTAGGGTTGTGTTGGTGACTGGGCAGAAGTTGCTGCTGGGCAGGGGGGAAAAGGGGCCATCTCCCTGTAGTTGCTGGTGGCCACCAAGTGCCCATGTTTGGGATGCCCTGTGACTCCTCTCCGCCACTGTCACTATTGACACCAGTGCCACTTCTTGGGCATCCAGCGGTGGGGCAGTGGCAGTGGAGAGGAGCCACAGGGTGGTCTTGGCATGGGTGGCTGCAGCAAAAAGGGCCTGGCAGCGGTGAGGGGGAGACAGCTGATTTTCCCTGATGCCCAACAACTTCTACCTGGCCACCACTGCAGCTCATCATGGGCTGGCCGGTCTGAAGCAGGCATCAGGCAGGCGAGGGGGGGGCCCGCAGGCTGTTTGCTCAGCTGCTGCTGGGTGCTAGTAGCGGTGGTGAGGAAGAGCCACAGGGCATGCGAAATTTAGGCTGCTGCGGGGGGGTAGAGGAAGTGCTGACCAGCCCGTGACAGCTTCCCAAAATTGTCCGTGTGATTCATGGGTCCAAATCATTGCCCACCCCTGAATTAGAAAGAAAGGGAAAAATGGTTGGTAGCAACTTTTCAGTCCTGTTCCCTGTGAGTTACCAGACAAATAGGGCTTGCTGTACTTTCTATGTCACATGGACAGATGCAAAAAAGCCGGATGATAGACCTTAGGGCTAAGTACAGAGACTAGTCCACAAGCCCAAGGCTGAATTAATTCAATCTTCACTGGTTTGTCATATCCTTCACAGAGGTCATATCTTTTATTTGACCAGCTAGCTTTTTGCAAAAAAAAAAAAATCTTTATTTGTAAGCTTTTAGGCACAATCACCCTACCTCAGGCGTAGGAGAAAAGATTGTAAATGTTCCCCTTGGTAGAAATGAAAGTTCATATAGGTTGAACCAATAATCAAGTGAACATTCACTTCTGATTCTGGAAATGTAGCCTGCAAACACTTATACCAGGTAATTTCTGTCCCTATCCTAGATGCTCTGGAGCTGTCCTGTTTAACTGAGTTTAGAGGAGTATGTCCAGTGGAGCCTTACTTTATGCTTTGGAGAAACACTTTCAATCATCCAGGACCTGTAGGTCACAAAGTAGGAATGTGAGCACTTGTAAGGAGCTAGGTGCCATATGAATTGTGGTCCCAAAAGCAAATTATTAATCTATAGAGACTGTTGTGAAATTAGACAAGGCAGGAATCTGGTTTTACAACATTTTGGAGTTAAACTACAAATTGTATGATGATGCCTATAAAAAGCCCTTACTGAACTACACTTCTAAGAATAACAATTAACTGCAATCTTAACTTTCAAGTAGTGAAAGCGGTGCAGGAACCACTCTACTAAAGCTGAAACCTGTGAGGAAATGGGCCTGATTACAGGGAGCTCAGAGTGAATTGAAAAAATGGATATTGTATCCATAGATATAATAATGTGTATTGACATTATTGACATTGAACCTTTGACATAAAATAAAATAATGAGCAACGATGATGACGTAGTTCATGGACTTTGGGACCTGCTAGGCAAGTGAATGCCAGATTAAGCTAATAAAGTACTAGGTCAAGACACATGTAGGTATCAAAGGAACACTAGACAGGTAGGGATGTCCTGGTCTAGTTACCTTTTTTGCAGGAAAGCACATTATTTAATCTTTTAAAAAAATGTATCTAGCTCCTTTTCTAATTAGAAAGGTGGGCATGTTAGCTGTAGATTCATATCTGTCATGTAGGCCTCATTAAAGTATATTGGTGCTTATGGTATCCCCTGGCAACTGTAGAAAAAAAAATGGTTGAGCAGAAGGATTTTTAGTCCTGGTTGCCAAAGGTGGCTTCTGACTTGTGGAGCTGAAGAGACAAAACAACAGCTCTGGCTACATCCTGAATCCTTTGAGTGACATTAGCAATATGAAAAGCTCTTTGGAATTGCAGTCAGTAGAGAAGTTGAGGCACGAATCCTTGCCGGAATAGTTTGTTGTAGAAGTTGTTGTAGAGGCCGTGCTGGTATGTAGCTGAGATGAAAAAGCACTTGCTGACCGCTGCCACAGATAGATCACATTGCTAAAGAGTGAAAGAAAGAAAAAATTTAGATTTGATACAATGAAAATGAGATTGACACTTTGCCTTTTCCTCACCTAGGATATCTGCTAACCCAGTTGAGCATTCAAATGCAGAGAAAGCTCAAATCCTTCTAGAAATGCCTAAAACAAAAAAAAAAGGTGCAACACCATTTCAGAAGAGCATTAACTTGCAAAATTTCTGCCCCACCATTGTGATATCTGCAAGTGTCTTTCTGAAGAATTACGGAAAAGGGTCCTGCCTGGAAACGGTATTTGCAACATGACAGATCAGTTGAATTAGCAAAAGAAGCTGTCACCAGATACCAAGTACTGTACTTAAGGACATAATGATGTGAATGAGGATGTTTCAATTCACTGAAATGCAAATGAGACAGAACTAGGCTAGGTGCAACTTGCTAGAGGAAAAACAGCTTTTCTATCAAGCTTGCTTACACTTAAACATCAAGAGTATGCAGATGGTATGAAGGAATGTTTTCATGTTGTATTTTCATGGAGAGTTTCATTCAGTGACTGCATAGTAAAAATGTGGACAGTGTTCTGATTTAAACCATGTACATTCAGAAAACCTTTTCTACTACTCTTACTGTCTTCAGTGAGCCAGATGCTAACACATTTGAAGAAATATAATCTGAAGTTATATTATAAAAAAGGGAAAGTTGTGTTTACTAAAGGACTTCAACAAGGCTGATTTCTTTTGTGACTGAATCAGCATTTAGCCCAGAGAGAACAACATGCCCAGCAAGATGAACTACCGCAGGCACTGAAAGCAACAGGTCTGCGTGGGTGGCCAAATGTAGAAGAGATTTCTGACAACAGTGAAGGGTAGTTTACAAAGCAAAATCATGGATGCACTGGAGTTGGTTTACCCATATTATGAGACCTGAGGCATTAGGAAGGATTTCTGTTAGCCTCCTAGGCTCGGAACCTTGGATGTACTAGAGTTGCTTTACCCTCGCTATAAGATCTGAAACAATCGGAAGAATTCCTGCAAGCCACCTAGGTAGACAAGGTTATTTGGGTAAACAGGGTATCTTCTATTAGATCAACTAAATAGCTTGAAAAATTGTTCTTTGCAAGTTTTCAGGCACAAGCACCTTTCCTCAGGCATAGGGAGAGCCCGCTGGTCTTCTCTCTAGGGTCTGAATAGAAGCGTAAGCCAGTCTGCACAATGTAGGTCTGTGAAATTGCAAATGCATGGCAGGGAAGATTAGAGGGGCTAGGAGTTAATAGGTGGGAGACAACAGAACCATCACCATGCCTGGATCTTATGCCTGCACCTCCAGAATGGATATATCTCATCCAGTGCACTAAATGCTGGGATGGAAACTACATAGGAGGAACCAAACAGCAACTGCATACCAGAATGAACATACACCAAAAATCTATAAAAGACAAAAAATCCTCACAATTACCTGTGGGTGCACATTTCTCACAAGATAATCACTCTCTCTCCAATCTCTCAGTTCTAATCTTCAAAGGGAGTTTACAAAACACCTTTTGTAGATGAGCCTATGAGCTTCATAAATCTACTGAATACAAACAATCATGGACTAAATATAGACATTGGGTTTATGGCACTATATAACCTGCCTGCCATCTGATAGCTCCAGGTGACTTTTCTATATTTTCTCAGCTGTATTTTATCACCTATCAACATTCCCCTGTTCTGTTGTTCACCCTGCCCCCTTGCCTCCCCCCCACCTGCCTCGCATCTATTAACCTGTATCCCCTCTGATCTTTCCTGCCATGCATTTATTTGCATTTTCTCAGACCTACATTTTGCAGACTGGCTTATGCTTCTATTTGGATCCTAGAGAGAAGACCAGCAGACTTTCCTTATGGCTGAAGAAGGCTTGCAAAAACATTTTTCCAACTATTCAATTGGTCTAATGAAAGGGATCGTATTTACTCAAATATTCTTGTCTGCCTGTGTCCTTAGACAAACACAGCTCCAAAGAACACCTGCTAGCCATCTAGGAAGAAGAACTCATGGTAGAGGTCATATTAGACCAGCTAGATTTTTGCAAAAAAAAAAAATCTTTATTTGCAAGCTTTTGGGCACAATCACCCTCCTTCAGGCATAGGAGAAAAGATTGTAAAAGTTCTCCTGGGTAGAAATTAAAGTTCATATTTCATAGGAGAGTTGAAGGTGTGGCCAAATCTTCTGTTTGGAACAGTTTGTTTTATATGTAGACTAGGTTCAGAGAAAAGTTGGACTAATCTGTTTACCGCAAAGTTGTTTGGTGGTAAGCAGGATGTAGTCAGATTATAACATATGGTAGTACCCTGAGCCTGAGTGGGGATTTCTCCAATGTATTGTAGTCTTCCAATTTGTCAGGATTAACCATTTGACATTAGTAAAATGGGAAGCTAAGAAGCATATATAGTTACTAAACAAGCTGATCTGTAGTTGTGCTGATAAAAGCTGAGCCAGAAGAATACTATTAACCAATATTTACCCTCTGCTACTGTATTAGAACATAATATCTAAATAGTGTTGGATTTCCATTTGTAAATACTGGCAACCACTCTAATCCTACCAACATCTACATGTAAATGAATTTATGCTCGTGAAGAGAACTACTCACAAACCCAAAGTTACTTAGGTATATATGCATCTGCATGATTAGACCTTTTAATCATTAGATTATAGGAAGCATAGGCATATCATGCTGTGATAGATTCAGACTACTCATAAGCTTTTTTATTTATTTTTCCACTAATGCTATGTTCAGATACATACTTTATTGGGATGCTTGAGTATCAAAAACAAGAATTCCATTATTACCTACACTGTTCACCTTCTCTCCTTCTCAAAATGAGAAGCATATACATTCTACATCAATTATGATACATATTATAAATAATTTGTAAAACTTGATTTATCATCAGCAGGATTATATAGTCTATACTTTAGTAGATAAAAATGCTTTTGTTGTCGTGGGGTTCTTCATGTTGTTTAATTTTTCGTTAAGTAAGAGCAACCTTGGAATTTACACTTAAATAAAAGACAGATTTTTTTTTTGCCAGCAGTAAATAATCTTAGTCAAATCCATTAAAAAATTAGATGCATTGCTGGAAATTAGTTAAACTCATTGCTACATTTGCACATTCATTCTCATTTAAATTGTAATAAAAAAGACTGCTGCCTTTGTGCAGCAATGGTTGTTCTTAAGATCTTGTCTTAAAAATCTGATGATGGCCTGCAATTTTAACTGTTTAGTTTAATCAGGAGTAGCAGGTAGCTTCCTAAAATAAAAAAGCAGATAAAATTATTAATTTTACTGGGTTATGCTTCCATTGTGTATTGACATAACAACCTATGGTACTTCAAAAAAGATCACTGTAAAAAAACACAAGGTATATGTGTCTCCCCTAGCAATTGTAGTCCAAACCCTTAGCAGTAGATGGGCCTAATCCAATTAAGGCACAAGCCCCACCCAGTGACCAGTCAGTGACTGGTGGGGGCCTGCCGTGGCTGATCTTACTGACGGGGGGGTCCCTTTGTAGCCAATCACTGCAGCCCCGTGTGGAAGTGGCTTCCAGAAGTGGCTGCGGCCATTTCTGGGAGTGCAACGACTCTCTGCTCCACAGCCAATGCTTGCAGCGGGGGCACCAGTGCTCCCGCATGCCCCCCCCCCCATTGCCGAAGTGGCAAGCGCAGCCAGTCAGGGGGTGCACTGGTGCTCTCAGGTGATGCACGTGCACCCCTGTGCACTCCCTGTGCATTGCCACTGATCTGAGCCCTCATGCAAGGAGGGTTCAGTGTGTCATGCAATCGGGCACTTTTAAAGTGCTCTGCAGGTGTGCTTTTCTGTCAGGGGACAGCTGTAGAGCACTTTAGGGGTCCGGTCATGGGACAAACTGTTACATCTGTCAGCATCCTGAAAGACTCCTACTGATCATTTAAATTGGTTTGATCCCAGTATCCTGTCTAGCACTTCTGAAATCAGTGGGAGTATGGGATACTACTTCTCTGAATAAGGGAGGAGGGTTTTTTTCTCCTTTTCTGATTAAATAGATGGTACATTTTTACCTGAATATTCTTAGTCCTCTGATTTGACATAGGAAATATTAGAAACCTCCTACCAGTTCAAGACTATCTATGGACTTTCTCATTGGTTTTTGATGCATTAGGATTTGCTTATTTTTCTTGAAGCTTGTTGAAGATCTTGCCAGATAAAAGTGCTTCTTTACTAAGAATTTCTATACTAGCTATACTGTACTAGCTTTCTATAGGACCATCATCTGAAAATGATTCTCATTTGAGTATTTCTTTCATGAATGTTTCTGTCAAAATCAGCGATACTGTTTGCATGAGTGAGGATTGCTTTTGTAAATATGGGTTGCAGTGGTAGGTCACAACTTTTAGGCAGGAGTACTTTTGCATGGACCTAGTATTGGTCAAACAAGTTATTTGAGTAGAATAATTGTCAGAGAATAATTTATAGATCTGAGGAAGTTTGACCTTTATCCACAGTCAGTTAAACCTGTTGTACAAAGTGGTAGATTATTAGATTTTGATACAGTTCAAAGTCAAAGAAGCATGTTACAGTTTCACTGAAACAGTGTGATGGGTACTTGCTACCTTCATGCAAATGAACTAAGTTCATCCGTGGCAGTTCTCATAAGTCAAGGCTTTATTATTCTTCAGTAAAATATATTGGTGATGCAGGAGAAGATTACTTAATCGAGGTGAATATAGACGTCAGTAAAATGAAAACATTGTAATTATTATGACCAGTCAGAGCTGATTTCAGATTTGTAAGGTAAAGTGTAGTGTGAAAAGGTTTATTGCTGGCAATATTGATTGTTCATTGGAAACAGCATGATTACTGTAGGTTGCTGTGTCACTCACTTTGAATGTTATAAGCACTTTTGATATAAATGCAATTGTGAGTTTTGTACCGCCGTGAAAATAAAAGAAACAGCAAAGTATCTAACGTGCTCTCTGCTGTAAATCCTTACTCATGCAAGTAGTCCCACTGGGCTTGATTCTCTTTCATTTGCATCACCTACAAAAGGTATAAATAAGAGGTTTGAATGCCTAGGACTACTAGTAATGGTTTTCAGCATAGGTACAGCTCATGGTCATTATTAAACATTTCATGATACATTTTAAAATAAAATCCATGCCTGCTCACTTTTGCACATATCTTTGCTCATCGCAATTTATTAAAACACAAAACTTATAAAACTTGGCGGCAGGCTTTTAGACTGTTTTCATGACTGAAATGATTGAACAGGGGCAAAACCTTGTAACGCCACATTCATTTTCAATAGTTTAATACTATATGGGTGAACTTGCAAATTTAAACAAAAGTAATGCTTAAGGTTTAGAGTAACCATGGAATATGGGGTATGGCAGTGCTGTAGGATATATATGGCAAATGGCAGTGAAGACTATTATAAGTAAGGCAGTATGTGAGCTATATATTTTAAAATGCTATCTAATAGGATACGAAAAGGGCAAAAGGTTATAGAACAAAAATTATGATTGTTTGTACGTCTTGACATATAAAAGGTATTTGCTTTCTGCCTAATAATTTCTTTATTGAAAAAAAATTACCACTTCATTTCATAGTTCCTTACTAGATGTAAGTTATAATTTCAACTTGGAGTGGGTTATGATTGAAGTAATTGTCTTTAAGTCACTACAAATATCAGAAAGGTTTATTTTGTAGAAGAAAGAAAATATTTATTGCTCTCCTTATGTTCTTAGGGAAATAAAATGTTGTGAATAGTTAGGTTCAACAAAGAGGAGCACAAAGAATCAATTCACCACATTTTCTTGCATACCACACACTCCCAAATAAGACCTGTAGCTTGTTTTTGGAAGGCAGAATATGTGGAAAAACCTTTTTTTTCCCCAGTCATGGCTTAGAGAGCTGACTGCATGCAGCAGCTCACTTGCCCTCTATCAGCTCACTGGATGCTTCAGGCAAAAGCTACAGCATTAACCCTTTCAAGGTCACTAAGCAGACAAAAGCTTTTGCCAACTGAGCAGTAGCTATGACAGTTAAAAGTTAACTGCCCCTGCAGCTTCTTGGCCTGTAGAGAAGCAGTAGCCATTACAGCACAGTATCTCCATGCCTCTAATCTGGCAGGGAGAATCCACCTCCCCACTTAAGTCTTGCACCCCGATTTTAGAGGGCTTTTGGGGAAAAAGAGGTCTAGATGTGACTAAATATGGTAATATTACATTGTTTCATTTTTGTGATTTAGTAAGCTACAATAAGAAAAGATCTTTTGGAAATAAGCATATATTCCCTTTTAAAATGTATAATTTATTTTTTAATAATCATAGATCCTACCTAAATATACATACCTGACAACATTGTTTGACTTGGCAGGAACATGGACTTGCCTTAGGGTTAATTCTGTATGTAATCCCTTCATAAATTAAACTCACGCTAGTGGAGGGCTTGTAGGATGGAGGGCATCAATCAGTCTGCTTGGATTGTAAAAGTTCATTGTGTAAGCTGGACAAGTTATATGATAATGTACCATTAACTAGCTAAATTTACCTGATGTATCTGAAAATGAGTTGTCAATATTAAGTTGCATGTCTTTTTGTCAATACTAAGGCATCTGTTGAAGTACAGAGACTTATCTTCATATTCTTCTTCCTATCCATGTATCTGTGTTCCTTGAGATGTGTCACTTGGACACATTAGTAATGCAGTCCAAACCTCTTTATCATTCCTTGAGTAGAAATGCAAGGGAATATGTGTTCTTTATAAACTTCAAAAGAAAGAATTCAAGTGTGGCGTGCAGACTAATTTAGAATATTTGAATATTTACAAATATTCTAAATATTCCCAATGAACTCTTCCGGCTTTGTACTCCTAGCTGCTTAAAAGCCCAGATTTTGAAGTTTTTACTGTTTATTTATTACTCCTTGACAATGTTGACAGCCTCTTTTGAAGTTTTCACTTATTTTCAGTTGGACCTAACATGCATAGCCTGCACAGAGGAAAAGCAGCATCACAGTGCTGTTAAGGAGATACAGGCATTCTGCCACAGGTGCTTCAAGAGACTTTGTCAGCTCTTACACTTCTTTCACTAAAAGTATGTCCTGGTGTAGAAAGAGGTTAGGCCACAGGCCCATCCAATCTTGTGCTACTTCCCCCTTTCTTTCTCTGGAATACTAAAAGGACTTCAGTTTTACTTAGCTCCTGGTTAATCTGCAGTGGAAAAGTCTCCTTGTGCTGTTCTTGTCATTGAATTATCTATGTTAAGATCCAAACATAGCCCTTACCTTTCCTTTAGTTCTTATCCAGGCAACCTCAAGTTGACTTTATTGGAATGTCTGCCTAGATAAGTCTCTCAGGCCTAATGTAAATATTACTTTCTTTAAAACGGCCTAAGAGAAATAGCAGTGCAATTAACTGTGGTCCATTCAAATCCATAAGTAGTTTTACTTAAAACAATGAGAAAACCTTTTCCTCCTCCCAAATCCCTTTAATAAGAAAGCATCTTCAGACTGAAATCCACAGGATTTAAATAAATATGTAATCCCTCCAAAGCTGCTACAATCCTCTTTGGAAGGATTGTTCATCCTGTTTAGTAGGGTGGTTTTAATGAATAATTCTTAGTTTGATTAAGCTTGTATTAAAGTGAAACTATTGATATATTTTTGATGTATAATTTTAGTTATATTTGTTTTATACATTCACAGTATTCCCTATGAACTCTAACCTAACTCTATCATTGACGCATTTTCTATTCTTGCAAAGCTGTTCACTTAAGTCTTAGAAGTACTGCTGGGAAATAAACCTTGTTACTAAGTGTCAAAACATTTTCATTTGATGAAACAAAAGCATTACATGTTGCTAAATATCTCTGAGCTTTTCTCTTTTCATCACGTAATTTCAATTGTTGAATATGGTTACTATGGTAGCATTAAAGTATCAGAGACTTGCTAAGTTGAAGTTTGTTTCGATGACTAATTGTACATTCCTTTTGATTGATGAAGTTTTGTCCTCTGTCCCCTGAACTTTATCAAATAGTAAACTAATACTGTATTTAGTTTACTGCATATCCCAATGGACTATTATCATATCTACGAATATAAAAATATGTTAGTTTTTTATTGTGATACATATTTTGGAATATGGCCTATAAAAGGAAAAGACTGAAGAAATTTTGATGTAAAAATGTAGAAAAGTGACTTTGCAAATCTCTAAGTTGTGTTTGAGTTGTTGTTATCCATTTTGTCTTGCTAACAAAGGCACATAAAAAGTTAAAAAACTGGAGTTTACTTTGGACTTTATGTCCAAGCCCCTAACATGGTCAGGATTTTTAAAAGCAAAATGCAGCAGGATGTAAGCAACAGTAATAACATTCTTATCTGAAAGAACATAATGCAGAGCTATTTTAAGTTAATGGATCAGTTATTCATTTTGGACATCAACTGATTGAAAAACAAAACTGTACATTTCCAGTTTAATGCAAGTGCCCAGGCAAAATTTCATCTTGTAAACAGTTGGAGTACAGTGGAGAATTGCCAAAGACTGCGAAGAAAGTCAGCAGTGGCATACAGCACACTGGTACATGTGTTCATGCTTGCATGCACATGTATTCACACTTGTGTGTTAAGGAAAGAAGAGAGGGAATTTCAATGATAAGGGCCTTGCTATGTTATGAGGGTAAGAATGATGACGTATTAGCTGATTTATTCAACTAGAAATAGTGGTGTTCTGATTGCAACAGGGTTAATCATACACAGGTAGTTCAGAAGGGAATCACACCTTTTGAATTACCATTTAGATGATCCATATTGTCTTGAGTACCAAGTTTCTTTCAAGATGTGCTGACAAAATTTCTAGCTTTGCTTAGAATGTGATCATCCCTAATTTCTGTCTTAAGATATCCAGGAAAAATAAAGGATTCTGAACGGCAGGGTTTCCTAGGTGAGGTCAAGCCCAGGAGGGTATAGGGCTTACCTTAGCAGGTTTACCTCGTTGTAAAATTAGAGTGCTTTGTATTCAATGTGATTTTATCAAGAGTTAAGGGCTCCTTTTTTAGCAATGAAAGCAAGACCTCATTTTTACTTTATTAGTATTTATTATTTTTTGGCATTTTGGCTCATCAGCATACTCTCCTCCTGCTTTGATAATGGAATTTCCAGAAATTACACTGATGTCAAAATTGAATTTTTGGTAGATTTTGAGTTGATGTCCAGAACGTCCCTAATCAGAATGTCCATAGATGCTGATTTGGTAATGACATATTTGTTCGTATTGAGACTGAAGTTCTGGCCTGAAAAGAAAGTGAGTGAAGGAACATGTTATCAACTAATGATATGTCCATGTTACAGTAAAAGTTGTGTTTTTCAACCTGAGTTAGCTTACTCAGATTAAAATAGACCTGGGTTATGAATAGTGTGGGGGAAAAGCTATCAGCCGATGTTAGCAATAGTGTATGACAGAAATGGGAATCTGATAACAACTAGACAAGAAATCCTGGAGATTTGGAAAGAATATTATGAAGAATTTGTATGAAAGTTAGGGAAGAGTTATTGAATATCAGATTGCTGAACTCCAAATAGTAGACTCTTCATTGGAGATGATAAACACAGAAATAAGGCACCGGGGATAGATGGTCTTCCAGCCG
Organism: Caiman crocodilus; assembly: GCA_030014935.1. Taxonomy (NCBI): domain Eukaryota; kingdom Metazoa; phylum Chordata; order Crocodylia; family Alligatoridae; genus Caiman; species Caiman crocodilus. The sequence continues at coordinate 7,844,655 of JAGPOW010003395.1, read as the reverse complement.
AATGCCTGAAATTTGGATTTAGAGTATTAGAGCACCATCTTTATGAGATGATTAAAAAAGATCTGGAAAGAGGAAAGAATACCTAAACAATGAAAGCAGGGAATAATATGCCTAATTTATAAAAAGGGTAACCAAAGACAGTGTATCTATTAGGATATCTCCTTTCTGGGCACTATGTACCAAGTTCTCTCTCAACTGTTGCTAAACTGATTGCTCCCATATGCAAAAGAAATTGTGGGAGATTACCAGTGTAGATTCAAGAAAGATCAGTGTGTGTTCAGATATTTTCAATGAGTTGAGTGCTGGAAAAGAAATGGTAAATTGTAAAAGATGTATATCAATTTTATACAGACTTTCTCAGAGCTTTTGATAGCTTTAGAAAGGAATCACTGTGGCCAGTCATAAATAGGGTTTGGAGTTCCCAGAAATCAGTACACCTTACTAAGATGTACATTGAAGGATCAAAGAGTTGTGTGAGAATTGAAGGTGCAGACAGAAGTGCAGCTCCCTACTGTAACTCAGAATACTTTTCAGGAAGTGTCTGAGTTACAGTGATCTCTGGGACCAAACAGAAGTTCACTGTTGGTTCCAGGGGGAGGGGAATCTAACTACTGGCTCCCAGCCTGCAGCCAATTTCCCTGAGCAACAGCCCCATCTCCCTCCCAGCCTGTCCCTGTTTTCAGAATGGGAGGAGGAAAGGGATCAAAGGGAGCTCATTCTAGGGGTTTCCTAGTCAGAGTTGGAGGGTGGGGTGGGTGAGTTGGAGCCCTCCACCCCCAACCTCAGGCAGGATCCAATATACCTGCCCCACCCTCCAGCAGGGACTGAAACAACCCCAGACCAAAGTCCCTTCTCTCCCTTACCCCCTCCTCCCATTCTGAAAACAAGGACAAGCTGGGAGGCAGCATAGACACAAGTTACAGAAATGTTTTGAAATATCTTCATCTGAACCCGTATGCAGTGCAGATTCCGATTTTTTGCCTGATCAGCTATTTTTAAGCAGTCTGTAGCCATGTACTTGTGTTTGGGCATGGCTGTAGACTACTTTCTGTGGCCAAATTGAGCAAAAATTGTCACTTCTGCTGTGCCCTGAGAGAATGGTATCAGACCTGATGGACATCAATAGTGGGCTCAAACAAGGGGGACACACTGTTACCAGTGCTTTTCAACTTGATGCTTGAGAAGGTCATAAGAACTTTTGAAAAAAAAAAAGGAAAAGGTTTGTAGCTGAAAGGACTGTACCAGGCACTTTTATGTGCAGACAGTATATGCCTAGAAGAAGAGGAAATAGAAACAGAAAAAAAGAATACAGTGATCATGGAGTCAAAAACCAATGTAGCTGAGCTTGCTATCAGCATCAGGAAGACTATATACATGATCACATTCACAAAGAAAAAATCTCAAGATCACAGGAAGATAAAAGATAGGAAATGACAGTGTGGAAAAGGTAGAAAAAATTATAATCACTGGGTGTGTCTACATGTTCGTTAATGCACCGGAGTTATGGCGCATTAAGTTTAGTTAATATTAAGTTAATCAAAGTTTAGTTAATCAATGTGGAGTAACTTGTGCTACTGTGCGGTAGTGCTGGCACATGGTATCTTTTCAGATGTTAACCGCACAGGAGCATATTAACATGGGTTTTGCCAAGTACGCTACTGTGCAGTGTTATTAAGTGACTGCACAGTTGTCATCTCATGTACACGGGCCCACTTAAGATAATTAAATACCTTGATTTCTTCAGCTAAGACTTTGAAGTGCTAACGTACACCTTTTAAACCTAGATAAAATAATGGTATCAAGAAAAATATCAAGAAAATGTAAAATCCAGTTTTATAGTACAGTTGTTCAAATTGTCCTTTTATATGGATATGAATCCTGGATGCTAACGAAGGCACATGGAAAAAGGCTGCAATGTTTGAAAACAAAGTGCTAAGGAAAATAGTTGGTACAGTAAAAAAAAATGGAGTATGGAAGAAAAGATATAATCAAGAGTTTGTGTATCTTTACATAAGACCTGATATCTTGAGCAAGATAACATAGAGAAGGAAATGGTAGAGCATATTTCAAGAGCTTTTGAGAGAAGAAATCATGTGAGGCAAATTTTGGAAGCTAAGTGGAGGGTATAAGACCCTGAGGTAGTTCAAGCCAACCATGGGATGATAATAAGAAAACTGACCTAGAAGGTAAAGCTGCAATAAGGTGGAAGGAGGTTGCACAAATAGGAGATGGAAGGCTTAATTAAAGTGGTTATAGGCCCCTAAGGCCTGTGAGACCAGGGAGAGAGATTAATAGCTCTAGTACTAATTTAGCTTAGCCATTTGAAAAGTTTACTTTGCTTTCCTGCACTATTAAACCAGTTTTGCCAAACAATGTTAAAAGTAGACCCTTTTTTTTTCTTCACACTGTAGCCATATCCTGTCAGTCCAGTCCAACATTAAATGTAGAGACCAGATTGCTGCCTCTTCCATTTTTAAATTGAGTGTCACAATGGCTTCATTAATTTGGTTCAGGGTAGAAGATCAAATCCCTCAACAACATCAGTAGCAGGTTTCTAAGTTTCCTTTGTTTTTTAGATCACTGCTTGTTAGGTAATTCAAGAAACTTGTTTACTCCTGAAAAGCAGGACAGTAGGAAATAAACCTATCTGGAAAGACAAGGAGCCTACATTTTTGGAAATGGCCTCTGTGTGCTTGAGATTTCACCTTGAATGAATTCCTGCAGTTTCGTTCTTTGCTTCCTCTGGCAGCTAAGCTTTTAGCTAATTGAGTAGTTTTGGAGTGCCTAAGCCCAAGGTGAAAGCAAGTCACTCGTAAAATTTGCCATGTTGTGGCATGCGACATGGGAAAACAGCATGGGAATAGTCTTACTTTATATTTACTACAAAACATGAGGAATGAGATGATTCCCTGTTTCTGGCACAACACAAAAGTAAGTGGGCTTTGTGTGAATAGGAAAGCGTTTAGATAAAGCAGGTATGTCAAAGATTCGGCCTGCGAACTGGATCCATCCCTTGGAGCCCTGTCTGCCAGTCTGCAGCGCTGCCTGCGGGTCTCAGAGCGGGCCCGTGTGTCACACGCAGTTTGCTCCAGCCTGGCCCTGGAGGCAGTCTACCATTGTGCAGTTCCATCTGTGGTCTCCTTACAATGGTTCAGGCTCTGCAACTCTTGCCTTCTATCTCAGAGATTTGCAAAATGATTATTCTTAGGATGACTTTAAGGAAAGAAACTCCCCAGTGTCTGACCTGCTTTTTTAAACTGTGAGCAAGTTTAGGCCTTAAGCAATTTATCTCTCTCCCTTGCTGTGGGACTAGATCCTATAAACTCTACATACTATTGAGTAAGAAGAAATGTAGAGCTTTGCTGCCCTTTGAAGAATTTAGGACAGAAATGTGCCTTTAGGGATTTCTTGGGTCATGGAGGAACTGCAGAAATTGTACTTTGATTATCATTGTGAAGCCTGTTTTCAGGAGTGCACTGATAAAGATTTTTTTGGCCAGTACCAATGGCGGATTATTTACCAACCATGTTGATCTGATAGCTGATATGCAGCCTGGCAGCTTAGAGGGCAGTGTCCATCTGTCTGGCAAGTCTGTGGGGTGGAAGGGGCATGGAGGAGAGAAGGGCTTGGGGGGGCAGATAGAGGGCTCCACAGTGAGGGAGGGAATGGGGCTGGGGCAGGGGCAGGGGCATGTGCTGTCCAGCTGGGGTGGGGCAGAGCTGCAGGCGGCTCATCTGGGGGGGTGCAGGAGGGCAGCTCCCTGCCAGGTGTGCACCCCGGGGGAGGCATGCAGGGCATATGTCCCCTCCATTTGTCCACAGGGCAAAAATCAGTGACATTATTGTCTATACCGGCCAAAAAAAGCAGATTGCTGATAATGTCAATTTTTCTTTTATCAGTGCTGATATGATATGGACAGATATACTAGTGCACCACTACCTGTTTTCACTGGTGTACTCAGCCTGTGGAGTGGTCCAGTGTAGAATGGAGCTCAAAGCTATGCCCCCCATTTCCTTTTTGTTCCATTTAAAGTAAGTAGGTCGGAGTCATATTCCATGTGAACATGTAGGTCTAGCAAAATCTAAAAGCTTCCTGAGAATCAGGTTGATTTCTCTGGATTGTAGATTTATTTTTTTAATGGCATAGAGTCTGATAATGTTAACATCTCCTGTTGGAACACATTTTGAAGCTATTTATCACCCTGATTTTTAAGTTTGCATTAGATGACATTTTGTAATACCTTTTTTTAAAGAAAGGTTGATAACAAAGTAAAATAATATCTTTCTAAAAATGGAAGATTCATTTTTCGTAGCATTTTTCTTTGCAGAAAACTTTGACACTGTTGAGATTTAGTTGACTCCAGATTTCAAAACCTTAAATACTAACATTTAAGCCAAATTTCAAAATATTAAATTCTTTGAGAACTGGAACATCTGTCCTCTTCCAAGCCCTAGTAATTTGTACCCCCAGAGATGCCCAGAGAGACCAGTCATTGCACTTCTCTGGTTAGAAGTGCAGACATTGCCTTTCATTGCCTATGTACCAGCATAAAGCTTTTTATGGTGTCAGAGTGACAGCAAATAGATGTCTACACCATTTGGGGCTCTGACAAAATTAATAAGTTTTGCTGCTTTCTTGTGTCAGACATCTATTTGTTATGTGGAGGAAGAACATGGGCAACCTAGAGCTACCATACTTGCCTGCTGCCCTAAGCAGATATTTCCTGGGCTTGAGAGGCCAAGTCCTGCACGCCCCAGGGATTCCTGCCCAGGATCAGGCTACTCAGGCCCAGGGAGCACCTGCCCAGCTTTCTTTGCTTACAGAGACATGCCCCTAGCAATCTCTGGGGCGTCTCTCGAATCAGAGAAAGTCAGTGCTCCCTGCTTCTAGAGATTTGCCCCAGAGATTGCCAGGGGCACATCTATGCAAGCAGGGAACCACAACTTTCCTCACCTTCATAGACACACCCTGGATATCCTAGGGGTGCATCTCTAGAAGTGGAGAAAACCACAACACCCTGGTGCAGTCCTGGGATTGGGGCCACCAGTCACCTAATTGGCATCTCAAACCTAGGACAGCAAGAGTGGCAAACTTTGCTCCAGTGTGGGTCCAGGGGCTGAGACCACAAGTCAGCTGATTAGTGGCCCCAGCCCTGGGACCACAGTGGAGTGAGACATGGGAAATGGGGAAGGGAACACGTCACCCTTCGTCTTGCAAGATCAAGGGTCAGGACAACAGGAAATGTATGTTTGGCCCAAAGAAGCAGCTGCATTTTGCTGAGACTTCATTTGGCAACATCTGCTTCTAGCCTCCAGTTCCCTCAGTCGCTGGTGCAGAAGCTGTAAGGTTGAGAATCTCTCCTGCAGCATCCTCCTCCCCTTTAACGTGAAATGCTGCGCAAGGGTCAGAGAAATGCTTCTAGTTCATTGTTTTCTGGTTAGCTCACTATGAATAGGATATGTCTGCCAGCAGAAAAGCTAGAAACTTCTTTTCTGAAGAAGAGCTGGAGTTCTGAAGAAATCGATAACTAAGCATCCTTTCCTTCAGGGGGATAGTCTTACTTCCCATCAGAAAATTAGTGAGCAGTCTCCCTGCCAAATTGCACTTTAAAGGTTAAGTGGGAAATCTTCAGCAATAGTTTCTGAGTCTGATTCTAGGGAGGTCGCTTTGGCGAATGTACGTAATGCAATGGGTGCTTATGGCACACGTCATTGCTCACTTTCTGATGCTCACAGATTCAGTTAGCTAAATGAACTCTCTCAGTTGTTTTACTCTTAGCTGCTTTATGATAAGAAATTAGAGTTTCACAGGGGTAAATATATTCCAAGTCCAGATGCTGTCATATTGGTTAACGCCCTTCAGAGTTCACTTAGGTTTTTAACATTAATAAAGCAAATAAAGCATTTGTATATGTGCGTGCATTCATGCATGTACATATGTATTTTTAGGATCCAGTTGCAATGTCTCAGGAATCTTTCCTATAATATAACTCCTGTCCTTGATTACTCTTTAACACAGTTTTTAAGACTTCCAGTAATGATTTCCATAGGGAAACAAAGTCTTTTTTTCATGTTCGCCTTGCTCTTCACCAAACAATTTCTCTGGAATGGTTTTCCTCTAAAAGAGCTTAGGGCCTCCAGGTTAATCACCAGATTACAAAGATTTCCCTAGGATAAAGCAACTAAATTGCCATCAGTTCTTCTGTTTCCCTCTTTGCATTGCTTTTTATCACAGGGCTCTAAGACCTGATAGTTAGAAGTATAAAAACACAATTTAACAAATGCATTCATAATGATAAGTTTTATTTGTACTATTTTTCCATGGTTTAACTGTTCTGCAAGTGACCCAAAGATTTGGAAGGTCTAAGAAATTCCCATTAAAGGAAAAAGGGATCATAAAATTTTTAATAAAACTGGTGTTATATTACTACAGGAATCACTGGCTTTCACAGAATACAAACCAAGTTTCATTTACAAGATATGGGATTCTTTGATTGCACTGGTATTTATTAACTTAATCAATCACATTCTAACAGTAATATTTTTATTACTGTTGTTGAAAAGTTCTGGGGTTTAGCAGTAGAAGAGAGGTTCCACCCCTACAAGCCTGAAAGTCTATAAGAAGTTTTGTTGAGCCTCGTTAGCTCAAGCCCTCATTGGGAATCATGCATAAGCATTATGCACAGTACCTCAGGAGGTGAGCATACCTGTTGTTTCCCACCTTGACATCAAGTCAACTCTGGTTGACTGACCATACACTTTATCTCCTCCCTCCTTTGTGAGGGGTAAATAGAGCTAACCTGAGGGAATGCAGGGACTGCAGTTGTGATCACCTGCAGTTGTGGTCCTATCCTCTATACTCTCCTGGGCTCCTGTAAAAGGGTTAGCTATGGCATATTTCTAAATAAACAAATGTAATGTGGAAACACAGAACACCTGTTGGTTGATCTAAAATGAATGGGGCATAAGATATAGGTATTGTCTCCTGATAAACATGACAGTTATTTGTAAGCAATTCTGTGTAATGGTAAAATGCAGAATTATTTGTTTTATGATTCACGTATATGTAAAAAAAATATATAGTTACACTACAGCCTTTTTATTCCACACTAATAACAGGAAAGGTGTACACTGCCCAAGGTGTTGGCAGTGTGTACCCGCTTTTTAGAACGTCTTCCTCTGGCTTCCTTATTCTTGCTGGGTCTCCCACATCCGTACTCTCACCTGCCAAACCTGATGGAATAAGTAGATGAGGAGAGGCCCCTCATGGGTGAGGAGACCCTTGGGCATTAGGTCTGTCTGGGCTGGCACCTTACTTGCTTCGGCCTAGTTTTATTCTAGCTGTGCTTACTAGCTCAGAGCCTAGTAGTCAAGCATTAGGCACAGTGGGTGCATTGCAAGCTTAAGGGCTTCTCCCTGCTAGGCTTGGAGCTAACCTCCCAATCTCTTTCCTTTCCCGTCGCAGTTGCATTTGAGATTCTGGATACTTCATAAGCATTCCTATTCCATGACCTCTGCCTCCCCTGCAGCCACAGTTCAAACCACTAGGTCAAAAATCACCCACAAACCTGGGTGTCAGCTGAACTCAAAGCCAAAAGGCTTGGCCTTGGCTTCATCTGACCCTGGGACAGCACCCTCCAAGCCACAATCAAAAGAACAAACAAGTTGCAGAACTTATTTGGTTCCCAATGTGATGTAGCGGGTCTTCTCTGTCCAGCTGCTGTCTGGAGCCAAGGGGAAAGCTTTAAATTCAGTTCCTCTGACTCTTCACAGGGAGCTCCTTCCTCTAGGACTCCTACTGCTAGACAGCCTTGCTGGCCTGAAGCTTGAGTTTATAATGGGTGATGCAGGTCACTGGCTCTTCTACTTCTGCCCTTGGGTCATCAGGAGCTGACTGCATCTGTCTCGTTTTAAAATCCTTAGCCTCCTAGTGGGCTACAGTAGCACCGAGAAATTTGAGTAATAAT
>JAGPOW010003395.1:7795305-7836174 GCA_030014935.1 Caiman crocodilus | reverse complement strand
ATAGCAGACCTAAGAGAGGGCAAAGGGGGGAGTAGAAGGGAAGAGGAAAGGTGGGGGAAGCCCAAGCACCCTTGCCCCTTTAGTAATGGGGCCCCTACTGGGCCCTGTTACAGAGGGACAGAATTTTAATATTGTGCTGAATGTTTTGGGTTAGTCAGTATAGAAAAAGGAAAGACCTGGTGGTAAAGTTCGAAAACTGACAATATGTGGCATGACGTAGAGGATAGCCATGGTTGGCCAGATGTTGGCACCCAAGCCTTTCTGGGCATGACTGGGCACCTGGAGGAGATGAATGCTTCTTCATTGTTTGCTAGGCCTTTCTAGCACAGTCTGCAATGCACATCTTCCCCAGTTCTTTAGGAAAGTATTTAATCAACATTGAAAACTTTTGCTTCTTGAGATGTTACAAGAGGTCTGTACCCTTTTGGCACAAGTGTCTGAACAGTGCTATTCCTGGTACACATGAAACAATTTTCATTCCTGTCCAGGTACTATAAACCAGCTTGCTTGTGTTTAGCTTAAGTTAAATCAAAATAAACCATTCTTCCTGAAATGGGAATGCCTACACAGCCTTTCATACTGAATTGTGTTGAAATTCACACCTTAAATACTGCAATATTTCCATATAGACACATCCTCTTAAACTGTAGAATTTCTTCAAAAAGTTTTTTAGTTTGTTTTCAAAGACCCTTGTATGTTATTCAGACTTTCAGTAAAATAATCAGATGCTCTTCAAGAGCAGTAGTTCTTCATGAACCTTAAATCCTATGTGAATGTGTTGAAGGTTTTCTAGAGACTTTAATCTTTGTGAATCTTACAAGTAGGTCCTTGAAGACTCATAGAGTTTTTCTGCCAATTTTCATTTAACGTTTCCTTTTGAGTTGAACACTTGAGATGTTGCCTATGTGCCTGCCCTCACTAGTTGCTAATAATACAGAACGAGGAATCCTTGGGCATTTATTCTCCTGGGGCTGTGAGAAATGGCTTTGTCTCATTTCGATTTTGGATTTGGCTTTTTTGGAGGACAGTGATTCATTTCAGTGTTTCAAATCACTGCTGTTTTGATTCAGCTGAATCTGTTTCAGAGTTTCGATGCTGTTTCAGAGATTCAGATCGGCCGGGGAGAGGCAGGCACAGCTGGGTGGTTGCAAGTTCTCCCATGGCTCCTCCAGCTGTGCTTGCCTCTACATAGGTGGGGGGAGCCACGGGAGAAGTCCCCCTGGCTGCCCTGCCTGGCCTCATCCCTCACCCGGCCCCAGCCTAGTCCTGTCACTTAAAAAAAACCAAACCTCATACTTACCATCTGTAGCAGCGGTGATCAGGGCCTCTGGGGGCTTGAGGCAGAACCACCCCATGCCACAGGGGGCAGTGGGGATCACCCCTCTGCCTGGCACCTGTGTGGTAGCTGTCGAATCGTGAGGGTGCAGCACGGCTTGGCAGAGCATGGTGCACTATCTGGGACTTGGGGCAGCTCCACCTGTCAGCCGGAGCCTGGCATCGCTCAGCCCCAGTGGTCCCAGCTCCCAGACAATATGTGATACCCTGCTGAGCCATGCTGCACCTGCACCATGGGGCACCTGCCATGAGGGTGCCAGATGGGGGGGAGATCCGCTTTGCCTCGCACTGCACAGGGGAGCTCTGCCATGAGCCCTCCGAGGCCCTGATCGCTGCTGCCAGAGCTGATGACCGTGGGGCTTTTTTGTTGCTTTTTTTAAAGTGCCAGGACTAGGCTGGGGCTGGGTGGGGCATCGGGGCTGGGGTTGGCAGGGCAGAGGGGCAGATTGGTGAGTAGGGGTTCTGTGGGAGGCTCTGCCACGTGGCCCCAGAGCCCCCACAGCTCCTACTACAGCTGGTGAGTGTGGAGAATTTTTTTTGATTCTTGGACTGCTGGGGCTTGCCGGAGGCCCCAGAGCCTCCACAGCCCCTGCTACAGCCAGTGAGTGAGGGTTGCAGGGGGTGGGGTTGGGCTTTTGTTAAGTGCCAGGAGGCTGGGCTAGGTGGGGATGGGGCCAGGCAGAACAGCCATGTGGGCTTGTCCTCTGGCTCCCCTGGCTATGCTGGGCGTGGGCTGTGCAGAGCAGACTTAGGTGCTGGTGCTGGCCCCAGCCAACAGTGGCAGTATGCTGTAATCCTGTGCGCAGATCTGGGGGCCCGCACCCCTCTGGGAGGGCTGCAGGGCTGTGCTAGACTCCTTCCAGGGGTTCAGATCTGTGCACAGGATGACAACAGGCTGCCATCCCTCCCCCAGAGCACTGGGGTTGGAAGGCACCTCAGGGAGAGATCGCACTCACTGGCAAGCTACAGATGTTAATATCTACCCCACTTCCCCTCCCTCTTCTTGGTTTCTGTTTCCCTGCAAGCCTGGCTCCAAAATATCCAAAACATTTCTGAAACATTTCGGATGGTTTTGTTTAGTTTCAGAGATGTTTCAGAGCCTTCTGTTTCATTTTGGATTTGTTGTTTCGGGCATTGAAATGGGCCAAAACACCTCCAAAATGAAATGACTGCCAAAGTTTTGTATAGCCCTATTATACACATACTTTTTTGTCCTGTGATGCACTGAAAATCCACTGCTTTGGAGCAGACTCGTTTAATCAAGTCTGCTTTGCATGCAAGCTGAGGTGGGTTATGCTGCACTGTGTGCAATTGTATAAGCAGCAAAATGCACATCAGCACATCAGCACACAGAAAATGGCAATGGTGCACTTTTGAACTAAAGCACCTCCAATGTGTTTTAGTTCAAAAGTGCACCACCGCCATTTTCTCATTTGTTTTCAAAACAAAGCTGATTTTTTTTCTAAGGTTAATTTGAGTTTCCACTTGAATCAGCAATGAGTTAAAATAGCTTTTTCTTGCTCACTTTTAACAGTCATTACAAAAATTGTAAAGGAATTTATAATGTTTCTGTAAGATTTACAGTATCAATGAGATATTTTTGAAGGCCAAATTCTAAAATGTTTGGGAAGGCCTTTCCTCTAGGGATATGCATTTTTATGTGTGTGTGAAAGTTACATAGAAAAAGTTTGGATATCCATTGGAAAACAGGTATGAATGATTTTAAAAATGAAATTTATTCATGTTGTTATGGAGGTTAGGAACATTACTAGACTGTACTTAAGTGGCAGATATAAACCAATTTTTATTTTCTACTGAGAAATCATTCTATTTTTTGACATCTCATAAGTATTTCTAATAATAGATTAAGGACTGAAGTTATTTTTCCCCTACAAAATTAAGATAAGTATATTGTTTGTGAATGGTCCAATGCTTAGGAATGTTTTTGTAAGTTAATGACATAAATAACCTAACACAGTACATTTTACAGAATATTTCCTTAAGCAAACTGTATGGTTTTTAATAACTTTGTAGCTATTTGATGATTTTTATACTTGCCTGTGATGATAGTTTGGATATAAATTGATATAGAATTACTTAAAATACTGAATATAAATTAAACATTAAAAAGGTGGATACAGACGGGCTAAGCTGCTCAATTATAATCTTTGGTTATGCAGTTATTGCCTCAAGGACACTACATCCATTTTATATCATATGTCCTTCTTTTGAAAGATGATCACTGGGGTTCAAGTAACATTTCAGCACAGCAGGAAATTGCATAATTTATAGGCCTTTAAAAATGAAAAACAGAAAACTGCTTTTCATAAATTAAATCTCTCTCTTTCTCTTTTCTCCCTCCTTCTCCCTCCTTTCTACAGATTGGAACACTGAAGGATTACTACCACTTCTACCATAGTAAAACAATTAAAAGGTCAGTTCTCTCAAGTAGAGGTACCCACAGCTTCATTTCAATGGAACCAAAGGTAAGAAAATCCACCTAGGCATATGTCTAAGGCAAAAGCCTCTGCATTTTTAATTTGAAATGTCATACCAGGAGACATTTGCCTGGGTGGCATCTAACATTACAATAGCTGACATACTATCTGTTCACTAAGGTTCTGCTTCACATTAAGGGGAAGAAAAGACAATACCATGTTACTAACTGATGTGCTAAACTCAGAACATAATGTCCAGTGTTTTTCATGAGGGTGATGTACTGTAAGAATTTTGTTAATGTAGTCATCTTCATGTCATGCCTCACTAAGCCTAAACTCGAAAATATAACTTTAATGAGCTCCTGTTCATTTGAGAATGACAGTGTGCAAATCAGCATGATAGGCCCATTCTCTCATGGTTTGTGGGTTTGTCCTTTCCTGGTAATTTGGGACCAGATTATAGTTAATCTGTTAGGTATGTACATTAATTTAGATGCCCAAGTGTGATTATGTTTCACTCTGCTCAAGCCCCTAAACACCGTTAATGCAAAAGATGGGGAGGTCCTCCTCCTCCTTGTTGATGCTGCTTTTTGACTCAAGGGTCAGATGACAGTTCATTAATGGATTTTCAGGGACTTGAACAGAGTAGAATAAGAAAGCACTTATGCACCTAAGTTCACCTAAGGCACAGACAGAAGTGGCAATTTTCACCCAGTCTGGCTCCTGAAAGCACTGTACAGCCATGAACAGACACAAGTGCATGACGGCAGATGTTTTAAAGGGCCTGATCCTGTGATGATCTGAACCCTCATTACATAAGGGTTCAGATGGAGACACTCCAATGTGGAGTGCCCTCAGTAACTTCTGTCTGCACTTGCTGGGAGCAGGGCTGGACATCCTTGCTCTCAGTGCTGTTTTCAGAATGGCAGGGGGGAAAATGAGTAGCAGGAGTTCATTCTGGGGGTTGCACAGCCAGCACTGGAGTGTCAGGCATGCGAATTCCAATCTATCCACCACCTCTTCAGCACCAGCTGAGAAAAAAAACCCAGACCAAACTCTCTCCACTTCCTTCCCCCTTTCCCATTCTAAAGACAGAGCTGGGGCTGGGAGGGGGCTGAGGGAGAGCATCTAGGGGAGCCTGCTCCAAATTGCAGCTGAATTTCCCAACCCTCAGAACCCAACAGTGAACATCTGTTGGGTCTGTGGGATCGTTGTAACTGACAGTGCTTCTTGAAAAGTGGTATGAATGACAGCGGGGAGCTGCACTTCTGTCTGCGCCTTTAGGCACCTAATTAGATGGAACAGAATCTGGCCGTTAGTGTGGTAGAGTATTGAGATTTGCCTACTATTTTCTATGAACCTTTTTATTAATTCATTTTGAGTCCTATTTTTAAATAACGAGCATTTTGTATTTGAAATATGTCACCTCAACCTATATAGCATCTCAAACTAAATAGTTTTAGGAAATTTCAAATATTAAAATTAGAATTTGGCCATTGTGTTATAGAATGGTAAAAATGTTATCATATTATATTATTAGAATAATAATTTTTTCAACTGTAGCTTATAAAACATGTTTGTATTAAGCCTGTCACTTCAGTAGTTTGTAACCTTTCTCCTTATTATCCCGGGAGTTTTAATTTCTTGTGTTCATCTTCAGCAAAGAAATTGTTTTCTAAATGTTTTAAAAAGATCTTTTAAGCTTTTATATATTATGGAAGCGTGAAAAAACAGTGGTTCTCACCTGTTAAGATATATTTCAGCTGATTTTAAAGCCTATAGGTTATATAAAACATGGCATATAAAGCAATGGCAATGAGAAATCTGCATTTAACTAACTTTAAAAAAGTCAACATAACTTCTATTCTGCTTTTTATTCTGTTTGTTTCAACAAATGAAAAGCAGAAAACTCACATGGGCAGTATGCAGGACACCTGAGAAGTGAGTGCCAGAGTAACACTGGCAGTGTTGCCAAGTCTCATGATTTTTGGTGTTGTTCTTAAAGTTTACGCTTTGGGAATGTGAAAAATGTACATTATTCATATACAGTCCTGAAATGTAGACTTTAAGGACAATGCAAAAAATCATGAGAGCTGGAAATACTGTACTGGGAACATCTACACATACCCTTTACTGTGGAGTATTAGGGTGCAGTAAACTAACTCCACTGTAGGATAGTACTGTCAGGGACTGTACTATCTTGCAGCAGAATAGTTATGTGTACCAAAATACACATGTAGATGGTGATCGGGGCTGCTTGGGGCACAAGGGTGCTACCATAGTGCAGGGGCAGCCTATGGGCTAGCTCCACACCCTAGCACCCTTGTGTCCCAGCCTGTTCCTCCACAGCACGTTGAGCCAGGCTGGAGCAGCCTGGGCTGGCAGACTGGTCCCCTGGTTGGGGCTGCCATGCCCTGGCTCAGTATTGTGTGGTCCCAGGTGCACACCCAGGAGCAATAAACTCTGGTCCAAACTGTGCTGGAGTTTTTTGCTACGTGCTAATTGCATGTGTAGAAATACTTACTGAATGGTAAATCCTGAATTCCTTGTGGTGTGCAGGAGCAGTAAGGCAACATAAAATGGGCCTTATCAATATGTTGTGCATTGGGGAAGACCTGTGGTATAGAGAGCCTGTAGTGGCTTTGTTTTGTAATGGTTCTGTAAACCTGTTTGTAAGGTGTGTTTCAGGGATTTCTATTGAGTAAGCTGTGGGCAAGGCTGCTGTTCATGAATACTCAGCAACCTGGATCTAATACTAACCACTTCACCCCACTTAGGGGTAGTGCAAACAGAGTGGAAATCATTCGCATCCCTTAGGTCCAGCATATGGGAGTCTCCTGTGCGCACAGAGCTAGTATAGTTGACTTTTGTTTTTACTTGTCCTCATCAGTACAAATGCTTCTACTAGACTCAGCTGATACATGGTCCCTCTGGACCTTTGGCAACTGTCCTAGATTAGAACTGCCTTGGGGGAGTATGGAGAGAAGCCATGGCAGAGCTAAGCAAAAAAATCAGAGACATAATTGTTTCCCTGATGCCCCATCTTACTGCACCATATAGATCTCAGATAAATCAGATAAGCAGTCCCTTGCAATACTATCAATATACAAAGGTCTGATCTATTGTTGATATGGGAGTCATCATTTTGAATCATGGCACCTAGAAGCTCTAATCAGAGGTGAGCAAGCCAGTGTAAAAACAATGAGGACAAAGTCCCTGTGATGGTGGCTTTTTACTGTAAGAGGCATTTACAATCTAAGGTCTTAAACTGGCAAATATGCTTGTGATTTACTTTGTGCTTGTGAGTAGTTACATCATACTTGAATTTAGGAACACACATGTATCAAGTTACATAAAGATAGAAATGTTTGCAGGTTTAAGACCAAAAGGACACAACATTTCAAAAGTACTGATGTACTTTTTTTTTAGCATTTAACCGTGTTGTCTAAGCTAGATCTTACCAAATAAGTTTAACAGCATATCACAGCTTGAGTCCACGTAAGACACATGACAAGTGAAAATTTTAAAAGACAAACATATGCTACTTTCTTTTATCCATGAGTCTTAATAGATGATTGATACAACTGTTTGTGGCAGACCAGATGGTAGGTATATTTGTGAATAGGTGTACACCAGGGTTTGTAGACTTTTCACACTGGTTACTAGTAGCTTACTTACAACTTGGAAGCCTCTTGCAAGTAACAAAACAGCCTGCATACCACAAACGATATTTGATTTGAAAGTCATTCCAGTATGTGGTACCTTTTTGTAGGGTAAGATTGATTTGAAGTTACTTATATGCCATATACAATGGGCCCAATTTCAAAGTCTTCCATCAGTTTTCCTTCACTTAAGGAAAGGCTCAAAAATGTACTGGACCCAGTGTTAAAGGGGCATTAATCAACCATATTTAAAGTTTGAGATCCACAATTAATTGCAAATATAAACGTCACCAGTTTGTTTGTAAAGTTCCTAATTTGTGCATAATTCTATAGAGTAACCCCTCCTGTAGTGGGAATGTGGGACAAGCTTCATAGATCTATAGTGATAATGTAAGAATAGATTTAGTGTTCTGATACTTCCAACCTACTTCTATGGAAAGCCTTTTCTTGGGCTCTCTGAGCATGAAGAGCTAGATGCTTTGGCTGGTATAAGTGGTTGTACCTATACTGATTTGAATTACATAATTATTTGAAAATCTAGGTCTTCTCATTTAGAAGAGGGTAGTTTTACTCTGAAAGAGTAGTTTTCAAAGTGGTCATAAATCAAAGGACCTTCTGAAAAATTAGCCCAACATTTACATGCTGAGAGGAGCATGCAAACCATTTACAAAGTAGTCCATTTCTGTAGTGATCCTTGGGGACCCTGTTAATACCAGCTACCACAGGCTGCACACAACAGAAAGATTTAAACAGCTGCCTCCACTGCATCTTTTCTAGTGATGTTGTTAAGTATGTAATTATTTGCTGCTGACTTGCAGAAAGATAGAAGCCTCAAACCAAAAGGGAAATTATTATAGTGCAACAAGTTGAAGTGCTGAACAAAATCTATCATTGGCAGGAGACTTAAGGACCATGGCACACTTCCCTGATCTGTGTAACAGCAGACTTCCTTAACACTATTGCAGGATTCATCATAAACTCCATTTCAGGCAGCAATTGTGAGCATCTCTTCTCATCCCTCCACAGAGTACAGTCCTTTCTTGGGGATGCTAGCAAGTATAAGGTTCAGGGGTAGGCAAGTGTCAGCTAGTCAGTGAAGGATATAGGGAACTAATGTAAGTTCCTTCTACAGAGCTGTAGAGGAGCCTGTTCATACTCTTTGCTCCGTTTTGAACCTATTTGACCTTCCTGTATAGAATCAAATTTGTGCAGAACTCCCGCATCCAGGAATAAGGTGTCAAGGATTTGCTTCAGGACTGTCTTTATTTATAGTGTACCAAAAGAAGAGGATGCCAGATGGAAACATTTGTGAAGTGTGACTTTGCTGTCAGCTACATGGTATAAACAAGCTGTTACACTGGCACAAAACACATGTAAGTAAAGGTGGTATGCCTCATTTCCAGCGTGAGAGAGATTGCAGTTTAAATGAGTTACTTAAGAGTGAAGGCCACAAACCAAATCAAATCTACGTTCCAGTAATACATATATATGGAACAGACAAGATAGATAGGTAGGTCATGTCTTCTTGTGGGGAGGTTTTGTTTTTCTTTATTTTTAAAGGAGTTACCAGTGAAAAGCTCTGAAAGTACGATTGTGGTCCATAATATATATAAGTGATGTGAAAACTCAAATAGCATGCATGGTTAAGGTCCTGTAGTACAGTATGTAAGAACAACCACCCCAAAACTGCTTGCTTAAATAGCTCCAATTAGTAATCTTAACTTTATGTCTTATTTTCAAATAATGTACATCCTTGGTTCTCAACCTTTTTCTGTACCAGGACCCATTTGTAAACATTGATGTCCATTCCCAACCCAGTGTCCCTCACTCCTGGCCCAGTGCCCCCCACCCCCAGGCCCCAGCCCCAGAGTGTGTGGGGCAGGAGTGGGTGTGTGGGATGGGGTGGGGTGTGTGCAGGATATGGGGGGCCCCAAGCAGCCCCCTCTGCCAGCCTGCAAGGGAAAAGCCACCATTTTCCACGCTTTTATCCTTTAAAGGAGAATCCATTCTTAAAGTTTGTTCACAACTCTTTCATATATTCTTGCGACTCACTTTTGAGAAACGCTGACATTGATGATTTGGTATGTCCAAATATACTCATCGAATCCCTGGTGCCTTTCATGACAAGAGAGATGGGGTCTGAAGAAAAATGAAATTTTGCTTATGGCAATGCTGCTTAAGTGTGAAATTAATAATTCAAGTCCCATGCTGTAATCCGATCTGTAACGTCTCTGGTTTACAAATGAGAAAAAACATTTACACTACTAGTGTTTGCTGCCAATAGTTTTTTCTCTAGAGTCATCTCACTTTTTGATTGTGTTTCATTCCTTTCATGCCTTATTATTTTGGGCTTTCTCCTGATTGGAACCTCTTCTCTTTGCAAAGGGTGAAAGAGGCCAAGTGCCCAATCCGCTTCCACTGAAATAGATAGTAAAACTCTAGTTGATTTTGGTGGGAATAAGTTGGAGCCCGTTTGCTGAAATTTTAGTCCATTTCTCTTGGCAGTTCAGATCTATCAGTGGCAGTAACAGTAGGAGAGCTGGTGTAACAGTAGTCTAACCTGACCCATTGGTATTTTAGGCACTATGTCATTTAACCCATTCTGAATGCAGGTCTGTGTGGTTTGGTGCTTAAAATGGCAGTGACTGAGAGCAGCATATCCACACTGGCATTTATACTGCTGCTATAGCAGGTAGGTCAGAACTAGCACCCAAAACAAAAATGTGCTACCACTAGTGTAGAAAAGGCCCGTAAATGTAGCACTGTTGGCTATGGAAGAAACTTATAGGCAGAAACCTATTCCCAATAGTGTCAGGATTGTGTTGAGGGAAGTATATGAGACGGTAGAGGGAGCAACAGTAGCAACCACAAATAAATATTTCCTTCTGTTGCTATGTAGCAGTGGTTATACCAGCTCAGATTGCTAAACAATAAGATAGGCTGATAGGGGAGTTGGGTTAGCTTGAAAGGCTGGGGAAGATGATGGATTCCACCACAATATTATGGTTTTGCTTTGGCAAGGTTTTCAGTGCAGAATATGAGAGGCCATTACTCTGGAAATATGCCAGCAGGAATAGAGAACATACTCATCTCTTCTGAATCAGTACTTTCATTGCAATTATAGAGGAGCAGTGGGCTTTATCCCACTAGAGTAAAGTATTCGGAAAGGTGTTTTTCATTTATTTTCACCTTTAATGCCAGCGGGTTGGTTAAGAGTGGAAAGAATCCCTGTCAATTTATATGCTATGTAGAGGGCATACAATTCAGCAGAGTGAATGCTAAACCCTCCAGTTTTCTAAAAGCATTGATTTGGATTTTTAGCTTAGGTAAGCAATGCTGATGATAAAACTAGCATGAGAAAGTTTGTGTTAGCAATGCTAAGTGCGACGTTGTTAAATCTCATTAGAGAACAAAAATATTTTGTTATCCAAATAGAATAATAGCACTATTAAACTTTGAGGCCAGGTGAGTTCCTGCAGCCTGTGTGTGAAGCTATGAGTATGTTATGCCTTTCCTCATAAATGATAAATGATCAGATTCAGTACTAGTTGGTAGCAAAGTAATGGGAACCATCCTGCTAATTTCCATGTTCACAACTGTGAGTGAGCTCTGAACATGTGACCCGTGAGTCTAAAAGTTAACATATAAATGAAATATTTATCATCATGAGCTCTGTTTTTATTGGTTCTCAGACTTGTACCAGTTATTGTTCTTTCTTAAGTCAGAATCCAGAGATTGACTTGTTATTTTTAAGGACCTTGTTGGTGAGCAAGTTAGAACATACAATGTACAAGAGGGCATAGAAACATTTCATTTTAAAACCTGTCTCTTGAGTATTAAACTCAGTTTGATAGGAACACAGTGAAACAGCAATACACTTGATCCTTGTTACAGGTCTCCTTGAAATACAAAGTTACTGTTGCCTGGCGCCCAACTACATTAGATTCTATTATAATTGCTGTTGCTCAACACCTCTTTATGGTGTTATAAAGTATGTGTAAGAGGCCCTTTTTACTTTGTTTCACTTGTGAGTGAAATGACTCCTTATGGAAGTGCCTGACATTAGCACTAGCTTAAAACAGATTCTGCGTCTACCCAGCAAAACTCCCTGTGAGTCCTGGCTCACTGGAACAGAAGCTACTAATATTGTAATGCAGTGGTTTTCTGTAGTGAATGAATGGGAACTGTATGATGGCATCACATTCCTTTTTCATTTGTAGCCTACCATGGGCTAGATTATAGTCTTATGGTTTCAGTGAGAGGCAGAGCATAAGCGTGCAGATCAGTGTGCAGACCAAGAACTGACTTACGAATCAGAATTTTTTCCAGGTGCAGTTTATTTCCCCACTTTGCCTTAGTTCATTTTCCCCTGTGTTGCTATATTGAAGGGATTGCGGGGTGACCCTGACTCTTCATTGTTTTTTGTACCTGTATGAGAATGGTGTAGAGAAGCTGCTGTACTTCCTTCTTTCCCCTTCAAAAGAGACCAGGAAGTAAGAGAGCACTACTGGAATGCTTTGGAATGGGACTACTGAGGCATAACGTTAATGCTAATCCCTTGAATACTATACTACCTGAATATTCTTGGATTTATCAGTGACGAGTCCTTCCTTCAACAATGATAGGTCAAATTAAAATGCTAGTGTGGTGACAGGGAGCTCTTTTCCATCACTAAAATTGTAGCATGTAGAGAATAATGCCGCTATCTATATTGCACAGGAAAAAAGTAACCACATTAATCATAATGCTAGTTGGAATGTTTTTATTTCTAGTATCTGAGTACTTTTTAAATTATTGAATTGTATTTCACTCAAAAAAATACTGATTTTTTCCTGCTGTTGCTAAAACAAGCCTGAGAAATAATCACTAGAGTTATCTGATGAAATTCTTCTTTTATGTTTTCTATTAAAAGTGGAAAAAATGATAGAGTTTTACAAATGAAAAATATGCCCCATTGGAGACTGTTGTCTTTCTTGACATAAATGATAGCATTTGATTGCCTACACTTACAGCACAGTTTTATCACAATTATCCTGGTTAGTACCTGCCTCAGAGGATTTTTGTGCTCTCCACATCCCTAATTGCTTGTGCATTAAAAAGAAATAGTGTATTGCAAAAATTTCTAATTTTCTATTTGCTAAGTCATTTTTAGGGCTCCTTTGCAATGCCAATCTTATTGTTAACTGGTGGGCAAGAAAAGGAGATTAGTCTAGAGGATTTAACTGGCTCATTTCCTAATTAGCCTGACAAATGATTTGGGAAATGAAGAAAATTGTATTCAGCAGGATTGCTTTCTCTTGCCCTTTATTTTACAGCAATTTTTTCTAAGGCTGGCCATGAGCCTGGTTTTAAAAGATGGACGATCGCTTGGTGGTGTGGTAGGGTAGAGACATTGCCCTGCTGCACCTTGTGGAAAAAGGAAATTATAGCCCTTTGATCCTTTACTCCTGCTATCACAGCATCTCAGAAACCCAGGGTCAGAACAACAGGCAGGTATCACATTCCAGCAAGGAACAGAGTTGATAGGGATTGCCCTGAAGCAGCTGAAGGCTGATTAAGTTCTTTGGGCATCATGATGAATGAGAAGTGTGACAGCTCTTCAGGGAGCTTCAGGAAGCTGGTGATAGCTCAGTCAACTGTGACAATTAAGAAAAATCTAGTCAGATTAGAGTGTTGAAAATGTGCAGGTCTCCAGATGTCGGCATGTTCTGCAGCTTCTTTGTTGCTGAAAATAAAGGTCAGAAAAACAATATGTGCAGTGGGGGGCACCCTAAAATAACCCATACTGAAAACTGCAAAACACACAGTAGCTTTAATAAAACATTTACATGATGAGAGATTGTAATGTTATTTAGCACCAAGATATTTAAAAAGATGAAAGGGACCTGATAGATGATGGGTTTTTCTCATTACTCAGCTGCTGAAGTTGAAGATGATGCCAAACTTTGCTTTGAATTTAATATTTTCATCTAAATATGGATTTACTCTCCTGTTAGTACCGAAGATGCCCAACAAGCTAGACACAATGGCAGTATTTGTGATCTTGGCTCTTATATCATCTGGGATCTTATAACTTAGTCAGGGTTCTGACTGTCTTGTTCCCTCCAGGCTGGATTCGGACAGCAAGGCTCCTTGCAGGGTCCATCTGGAACCACCTCTGATGGTGCGGCCAGAAGTAGCGGTGTTAACTGCTATCGTTTCCTGAGCTGCTTAAACACATCCCCAACAGGGCTCCATATACTGTAATTCATCAACAGGTCCTGTCACTGTTCACCCTGCGCCTGAATTACTGGCCCCTTCAAGAGCCCTGTGAGCTGGATGATACAGTTCCAAGGGTTGGATACAACCCCAGACTTAGCTTAACAATTAGCAGCAAAATCCCCAGGATAGTTGCTTCACAAAAAGATGAGGCGGGAACAGCAAAACGCAGAAAAGGAAAAATTAAGATTTTTGTAAAAAAAAAAATTGTTTTTAGTACTTACATATAAGCTGAAAATGAGAATATGAAGCTCTTCTTTTGCAGTGCGTAAAAATAAAATCTTTGTTAATGCAGCATTAATCTACACCGCTAAGGTTAAGCTCCAATAGCAATAATACCTCAGTTGTTTTGCTCATCTTGTAAAACTTCTGCTATAGTTTTTGCAATGTTATAGCATTTGGTATAGCTTTTGTTACAAATGTATTATTTTAAGCTGGATGTTTAATCAGGCTATGGATAGTAAGTCCTGAATAAGCAGAAATAAGTGAAACCTTTGGAATTTTAACTCTAGCATTTAGTGATTTTTAAAATTTGGCCTGAGTTTAGAAAATAAAAATATATCAAAGGTATTTAAGAAAACTATATTATCGGGAGGGGGCTGGGTTTCCCTCCTGAGCTGGAAGTGTAAGCACTTGGTTGTTTTCAGAGGGAACTGGAACGTCTCACCAATTTTCAAAATGAAGCTGTTTACAAGATATGCTTTAAGATGCATGTGCGTTTAATTAAAACAAGTGACCAACATATGGTCTGTGGGCCAGACTTGAACCACACACACAACAATGTCATCCAGCCCATGGGGCTGGAAATTTGGCAGTGTAGCAAGCAGTAGTAGAACTGATTGCTATGGCTCCCAAAGCTGTGGCAATTAATACTGCTACTGTTCATCCTCCTATCACATTTCCAGACCTATTGGGAGCCTCACAGGCTAGATCCAGTGTGTGGAGCTGCGTCATCTGGCCTGCAAGGCTGGAAATCTGACCTTGGGAGAAGTGGTGGTTGCTGCAGCTCTGGGAGCTGCAACAATTAATGCTGCTGCCACCAAATTCTGGCCTGTCAAGCCAGATGATGTGCCCTTGTGCTTTGGATCCTGTCCATGGACTGGCCCTGTGCTCTGGATCTGGCTCAAAAGGCTGGATGAGTTGGACACTGCTAACTTAAAAAGCCTGCAGGCTTGTGTAGCTCTTTAGATGTGAACAGCTGGATTTAACAATATTTTCTAGTGTATGCTTTCTCAGTACCCCAGAAGGGAGAAGCATGTTATATTCGTTCTCACAGAACTCAGAACATTAGATGATTTTGCTCAAACTTTTAACACTACCAACAACAAAATCACTTTAGGTAGAAATCATGCATGGGGAATTTCAGCATGTAAGATGAATATTTCATAATGCTAGGTATAAACATGAGAAGCAAAAACTTAAAAGGAAATCGGCAAATTTAACCCTGTAGATGCTACCAGGTGTTAATAATATTTGAATTACTTTCCAGTTGCAGTAAAACATTATACACTTTTTACTTTTTGCTGGAAAATAGAATAGGTTAATAAAGCATTTAAAAAATTGCAAAATAAAGCAACAAGTGATGTACTGAACAACTGAATGCCTAAGCTAAGGAAAACTAGTACTTTTCCTCATTCTCAGAGTGGCCCTGAATAGCCATCCTTTGCTTTGAGAGCTCAACAGGGAGCGCAGCAGCTTTGGCATCTGAAGTAGCCTCTGTGTGATACTATTATGGGTCTTTACTCCATTTTCATTGCCAACGATAGAAAGATAGCATTGTTTTGACTGCTGGGGGGTATAGTTTCTTGGTTTTAGAAAAATCCAGAGGAGGAAGAAGTGAAGAGATCCTAGTTTTTAATTGAGGAAAGACACAACAATCCGGAAAAAGCTGATCTTGCAGGGCCAAGTGCCAACACATGGAGAGAGAGAGAGAGAGGGAGAATACATTTGGAAAGGAGCATCTCAGCACAGACTGTCTAGGAATGTGACAGAGCAGCTCTTACGGACCATTTCCTAAGGGGCTCCAGCTCCATCTGATACTGATGATAGTGGCTATAGTACAGAATATTCATAGCAAAATCGGTTGACGTGGGTTTTTGTTTCTTTTGCCCTTAGAAATCTTTCTGGCAGCAGTGCCGCTGTGGTGTAGTGTGTTACTTTATTATGTACCTCACTGCCTGCTTCTGACAGGCTGGGCAGTCCCTTTTCTGCTGGCAACTTTCTCGCCCAGATACTTTGAAGTAGAGCAAACAGAAATTGTCCACGGTGTGCAGAGGTAATTGAACTCCTCTAGAAAGAATAAAAAAAGATAGTAAAAGACAGGGAGCTGGTGAAAAGAAACCTAGGCATTGTGTCAGGACTTCTTTTTTTAATTTTAGGATCGATTCAGAGAAAGCCAGCATCAGTGAAAGTAGGAAGGTCTCTCTCATTCCCATTAGGTAGCTACCTGATTCAATACATAATTCTACCATTTTATAATCATCAAGGCTAAGTGACCAAGATTTGTTGTCA
Organism: Caiman crocodilus; assembly: GCA_030014935.1. NCBI lineage: Eukaryota > Metazoa > Chordata > Crocodylia > Alligatoridae > Caiman > Caiman crocodilus. Next base: position 7,819,970 of record JAGPOW010003395.1, on the reverse strand, counting down.
TGGGGCTAGTCTCTCTTTTCAGTATGCTACTGACTTTCAATGTAACCACCTCTTTTTACTTCAGATATGCTACCTACAAAATCAGATTAATGCTGCTTTCCCACAGTGGTAGACAGTCTCAGATGCATAGCTGAAAAATGCAAAGCATGCATTTTTACTTATTTAATCCTTTTAATCATGCTACTTTTAGTGTCTTTCATGTATTTGCATTGCTCCAGCATTTATGAATAAGCACAATTAATTTCGTAATAAACTAAAAATTGTCATCGTAAATTGCATCCAAATAATCCACTTAAAACCAGTTATCCGTATCAGCATGTTAACTGTCACTTACATAAGCCATGTTTAATTTTGATTTATGATTTGATATTGATTTTTTTCCCTTCCTTCAAGTGATAATATATTCCAAACCTCCTACTGATACTGAGATTACAAATATAGTAACAGGGCAATACATTTATTTACGCTTGTTTTTGCCAAACATCCAAATCAAATACTTCTTTGTAAAGACAATAAGCAAACTTAAAATGTACCTGCTGTTTAACCTGTTGCTATTCTAAATGCATTCATAAATCACATAAATCAGGGGTGTCGAACTCATCTGGCCCTGAGAACTGGACACCATGCTGCTTCAGGGGCACGTACAGAAGAATACTGCATCTCACCTCTTGCTCAGTGTTCTCCTGTTTTTCCATCCAGATAGACATTTCTCTGATTTTACATCAGACAGTCTTGAGGAAAACAATTGGATAGTTCTGTACTATTGCATTCTTTTCTGGAGATGAGTTTCTAACTATATCTATGGCAGACGAGGTTCTTTGGATGAATCTGATATCTCAGCAAGCTTTCGGGTTTAAAAACCCTTCACCAGGCTGAGGAAGCAGCTGTCGTTGGTGTGTGCTCTTCCAGGAATCAATGGTGTCAACTGCAGCTGCTTTCTCAGCCTGACAAAGAGTTTTTAAACCAAAAAGCTTGTTAAGAAAAATTTTTCCAACTATTTAAGTTGGTCTAATAAAAGATACCAGATTCACCCAAATAACATTGTCTGCCTATGTCCTTAGACCAACACAGCTATAACCTACACCCCTGTAACGGTATCTATGGGGTTTCACATTGCAATGGCAGGGACTGGAAGTGTTCACAAACCTTCAGCATCCGAAGCTCATCTGCCCAGTCAAAGTTCCATGCTAGGATGTACCAATGTAAAGTGCTCCTGTTCTGCGTGCGACTCAAAGAACATGCAATGTAGCTGTTTGAGTACAGCACTGGGCACATGACAGCAAGCATTTCCAAGATGAACTTATTGATTCATGCCTAGCATCATATTAGGGTGGCTACGTTATTTCTGTTTTCTAGTGTAGGGCACATATAGTGGGCTCACTGTCCTTCATTGCAGCACCCGTGACATAGATTGCTGATGCTGTACACATGCCCTTGCAGACAGTGTGCAATTCAGTGCTTGTAATCCTTATTTCTTGTCTCCCTGGCATCCAATTCAGTGTCCTAGCTACTGGTGTCTCAAGGTCAAGTGTTTCAGTGAACAGTTGTAAGAAGAAATGGCCCAGATGTAATAACCACAAGAAAAGTATGCAAAGAGCCCATGTGTTTTTCTTAGGAGGTGCTGAAGTCTCCACTTTAGGGAGATTATACCATCTTGCGTAGCACATCCCAGATGGCATCAACCAAATTCATGCCTGAGAAGATAAGTTTGTATGTTTGGGGCCTGCTATGGCAGAAAAAAATAAATTTATTGGAGAAGAGCGTACTTATAGCCTGTAATCAATTAGAATTACTGTTATAGTAGGCCCTTTCACTACAAACAAAGATGCAACAGAAATAGCACATAAATATTACCAGCTGAGCAACGTAATGTAAAGAATAAGAATTTCAGGCAAAACCGTCCAGACCACATTTTAACTTCACTTAAGTGATCTAATTGGAAATCTAAAGCTCTAACATATTCAATTGGAAACTGTGTCCAAAAAAATGAGAGCTATGGAAATACTTTATTTTCTTTTTTCATATTATTTATATTGTGAAGGATGGTGTGAATTATGACTTCAGAGAAACTGCACCAGAGCAATGTGACTATTTTCTTGGCACATTTCTTATGTCAAAATGCATACAGGAACTTGCAGGAAGCTGAAAGCTAGGGTACTGCCCTTATCTCATGCAGGGCTTTAAGAAAACAGTAGTCAGCACATTCATTAATCAAACATTGCTCCAAGATTTGTGGTCTGACCTGTAGAAATTGAGATACCACTTAACTGGAAACAATGTCAGCAATATTTGAGGTGTGGAATAGTACTTCAGTGGAGAAAACATTTGGTTTGCTTTGGTCTACTGGATTTAAGAAAGTAAACTCCAATCCCTTCTCATTTGCCCAGGGAGTCGGCCTATACCTTTTCCCTATGGCTGGATAGGTATCTCTTTCATGGGTAGCTATTTGTAAAATATTTCAGAGGGTGATGTTGGTGTGTAAACTCTGTAGCAACAAACTTCACTGACAGATGGGACACTGTAGTTCAGGACAGAATGGCTGTGTCCCCACAAGCAGGGGCATGCAGTTGCCACAGGGAAGAAAGCAGCAGCACAAATTCATGCTGCTGCTTTTTGCCCCAGCACAAGCCCCTGCACATGGGATTAGTATGGGGAGAAAAAATTTGGGTGGGGTAGGATAGATTGGGGCCAGAACCTGAGCTGGCCCCAACAGCCTTACCTGGATTCCTGGGGGTTTCCCAGGGCTCCAGTGGTGGCAATTGAGGTGCATGGAGCCTGGCCGTTAGTTGGAGCATGGCTCTTGCCAGCTAGGCTCCAGTTTCTGCCACACATTGGCTTCTACCATTTGTGTTGCCCTGGTTTTTACTGGTATGTTTGGGTTTTTTTTGTCATCGCGATCACCACAATTTAGCAGTACAGTAAACTACACATGCACACTCATCTGGATGCAGCCAGTGAGGTGTGCAGGAGCTCAGGTCACAGGCCAAGAAAAAAGGGATGAAGTGATCAGTGCTAATGGTTTAAAGTGTGTGGGGCAATGGGTCATCTTACAGTTCTGCACCATCCTCTTGAAGTGGCATGATAATATTGAGTTCATCTTTTTGCCTTGTATTGAGCAAAGACATCAACTTTGAAAGAAAGAAACTAAATTTTGGTTGCAAAGACTTATGTTTCCCATAGTGAATAAAGATAATATAAAAATATCCTACTGCCTTTTGCAGAAAAAGCACAAGAAAGAAAGCATCTTAATACTAAAAATAAACTAGGAGATGCAGTTTTCAGATCCAGTTCTGATTTCTAAACCAACTGTCTATTGTCCACCTGAGAATTCTGTCTTTTTTTTCAATGAGTGGAGGTACGCAAAGTAGAAAAGTGTCAAGGGCTGGAGACAGACATTCAAAAAGCCTAAGCCTGAGTTGATTCAATCTTTGCAGGTTAGTCTAACCTGGCTAGGCTAAACCAGTTTGTAACCAAACAGACATCCCCTTCTATCATCCCCCTCTGCTCCCTGGCTGCAGCTCCAGCAGAGACTGCAAACACATCAGGGCCTACCTGGGTTCCTCCTGGTTCCCTCCCCCCTCACCACTCCCTGTTCAAGAAGGGATTCCCCTATTCCCTCTGGTTTATACAGACACCTCTCAGTATTAGCTAGCATACCACATGCTGGCTACAGTTCATGCTGTGGGAAATAGGACAGAGGCAGACAGGACAGCAAACTAGAGGGAAGCCAGGTAGTCCCTGATGTGTTTGCAGTCTCTGCTGGAGCTGCAGCCAGGGAGCAGAGGGAAGGAGCCAGTCCTGCTGGGCTGGAACAGAGAGCAGAGCCCTGCCCAGTAAAGCATCTGGGATTCTGGGAGATTTTGATTTAACTTAAACCAGGAAGGAGTCTGAGACAGACATTGCATAACTTGGTTTGACTCAAATCAGCTAAGTCTGGTACTACATTCAGCCAGGTCTATCTCAAACCAGTTTCAGTGCATTGTTCTGTTACAGGTTTAAACCAGTTTCTGATCACTTAAATCAGGTTATGCATAATGTCTGTCCCTAGCCAAGGTGGCCACAGGGGACAAACTTGTCCTGCCTTATAGGCAGCCCTGTAACTTCCAGTGGTGTCTCTCATGCCACAGGTTATCCAACATCCATTTTCACTGAAACACTAGGCCTTACAATGAGCTTATTTAGACAGCAAATCTTTAAAAAATCTTTAAAACCTTGAACAGGAAATTGTGGAACAAGAAGTCATCCACAGACTGGATTGTGTTAAGTATGACTCATGAAAGCTTATACTATATATGTCTGATTTAGTTAATCTGTAAGGTCCAAGCCTACTTTGCCTTTGGATTTCAGAATAACACAGCTAACTACCTCCCAGAAAAACTCTGTAAGAAATCATGAGAAACTTCCAAACAGAAAACGAGTTGATTACACCTGGGTGAAAGTTTGGGGATGGAACTTTTCCATCATGAAGTATGGTGGAGATTTCCACATTGAAAAAAATATGATTAAAGTGCTTAAAAGTACATGGAGTTAGGGACAGTGTTTGGGTTCTTTTTTTTAAAGGATAATAATGTACAAAACATGTTTTCAGTTACATCCTGGCCAACAAGGAAGCCACTCCTGAGGAACATCCAGTCATGTATCACTGTGCCACTTCAGGATCTTTTGAATAGACTTGGCACTGCCATGAGTATCTATGCTTATAGAAATTATTGCAGACCCTTGAGTGAATCTGGGCCATAGTATTTACACTGGTATTACCTAAAGCAGAATTTGACCTAGTAGGAGATTAGTCTGCAAACCAACTCATTTAGTAAATGAGTTGAGCTGATATAAAATGAGCAAATGCAGATTTCTGAAGGACTTCAATGATTTATGGCCAATTATAGAGCAAGACAAAAGAGAACAAAAATCCAATAGATCATTCAGTAGTGGGGTTTTTTGTTTGTTTGTTAGTTTTAAATATGATAATCATTGTAGAAATACATAAAACCCCAAGGTATTTCAGGTATTAGACATTAGACCCACATCTAATTAAAATACTGGGGTTTAGGGATTTTTTAAACGCTAATTCCCTAAAAGACACTTGATTCTGTATTTGAGATTAGAATTCACAAGAAGATGCAACTTTAGGCATATGTTTGATAAAGTAATGACATACCATTTTATGTTTAATGCAGTATTAATACTAACCCTCATGGTACAGTGAAACTCGAGAGATTATGCAAGCTCCATATCAGTTACATTAATATTGTATTTCAGGAGTTGTCAACTGGGGGGGTGTGTACCCCTAGGAGTACTTAGAAAGGCCGTAGAGGGTGCAGGTGAGCGGGGATGGAGCGTTCCCTGGGGCACAGAGGTGGTATCTCCCCTCTGTGTGTTTCCATACTTTGCTTCTTACCCGGGGCAGGGGGAGGGGCGCCCCGGGTGCTGCCAGCCCTACACAGTACACCAGAGCACCTCCTTGCTGGGGGACATGTCTGTTTGTGTTTCTGCATCTGTGAGTGTCTGTGTGTGTCTGTGTGCCTTCATCTCTGTGTGTGTCTTTGTGCGTGTCTGTGTCTTTGTCTTTGTGTGCAACTGTGCGTCTGTCCCCTGCCCACCCAGTGGCAACAGGCACATGGCATTGTGCAGCTCTTGGGGCATTGACAGCTGGGTGCAGAGTCCAGCCTGCAGCAGCAGCTGCCTCTGCCCCATGCACAGACCTGGGGGCACATGCCCCCTGGGCCTGTGCTGGAGTGCGCGCAGCGGCAGCAGCCACCCCACTCCAACACCCCCTGGATGAACTGCTCTTGTGGCTCCATCCTGCACTGCACCCCAGCTGTGCAGTGCCTACCTCTGCCCCAGGTCCTGCCCCACAGGGGCCTTGATCTGCACCCCCCCACTAAAAACAAGAGAAAAATATAAAGGGGTACATGAGGTGAAACTCTGAGACAGAAGGGTTACACTTGTTAAGAAAGGTTGAAAACCCCTGCTGTATTTAATCAAATGGTGTCAGCTTAGCCTTCAGTATCACAAAAACCAAAGTGATTGGTTGTAGGTATTTCAAAGATCTATGTCCTTGTATTTTTTGAGCAGTTATAAACTTGTTCAGTATGGTTAGGAAGCTGGAGTCACTCCAGCAAGAATCTTTTCTTACTTTTCAAAGGCTGAGTTATCTCTATAACTGCTTCAGAAGCATTTGAACATGTTACCATAGACCCAGATTTTAACGATAATACAGAAAAAATAAACCTCTTGAAACATACTTATTTTAAAAAGGCAGTTATAAGGAAAAAGGCGAGCATTATATTAAAGCCACCAGACCGAAAATCAGGACCCATTCTCACCTCTGCCGCAGATTTGCTCTGCAGTTTTCACTTTGTCATTGCAAAGGGCCTCTAGGTAGCACTTAACAGAAGCGGATGCAAAGGGCCTAATATTGCTGTTTCTTAGCCCTGCCCACATCAATATAGTCATAAGTGCCAGAGCTGAAGAATGAGGGCTTCTCCATACACTAGGGACTATACTTTACATGTCATATCATTCTCCAGCACTGGCCAACTGCACTGGCAGGGAGCAAGCTGTATTTTTCTAAAAGCGTGGCATGGTGATAGTTTCCCAGTACTTCTGGAAGTCATTGAGCTCTTCCAGGCTGTGGCTGTGCACAGGGTCTCTCCCCTGAGCTGTGTCCTTTTCACGTTGCTGTTCCTCAGCTTCCCATCTGTAAAGCAGGGATAACAACATTCAACTACATCACCAAAGTGATTGATTGTTATATAGTGCTCTGAGATCCTCACTGGGAGAGTAATATACAAGTGCAAAGGATTTTTAGCTAAATTTGAAAATAATAAAAGGACCTAATTTAACAATACATGTGTGAGTATGGGGCTGTGGTATGTGTATTTCAGTGATGGAAGGATGCATTACTTGCGAACCCAAACATTCACAACAGATCCTCTTGGCTTTTCCATGGCAGTCAGACTTGAAGAATATGCACTGAATTCCTGATAAAGCTTTCAGCAGCTTTGCTTCACATGTCAAACTGCTGTAATGTTCCCTTCTGTTATATAGGACATACTTGGAGTGGCACAAGTGGTAATTTTAACATTGTCCACCTCTTCCTTTTTTCCCCTCTGTCCCTCAACTTGTCCTGATACGCGTTTTTTTTTTATCTTGCTTTTTCAGAACATGTGTAGCATAATTATGGCAACTGCTTTGATTGTGAATAGTCATTGACCCTTGTTGAAGAAGCACTTTGTCAATCACTGAAAATGCATCACTTAACGCTGTTGGATTCATTGACTTTTTATCCAACTTGAGACCCCTGTGGTTTATGAAATGGTATCTGCAATAATTTCCCATGCTTTTGACCTATGTCAACAGCTACTTTATCCTACCATCTTCATCTATTTTTATGTGCAGACTGACTGTTGGCAGTGAGAGCCTAGGATTACTGTATAGAGGTTAGAAAAAAATGCTTGTTTTCTAAAACTATGACATTTTTAAAGTATTACTTTTTCAAAATAACTTGAAGAGCTCACTAAGATATTTTAAAATCATGTATGGTATGCATAACACCTTCTAAAACACTAAATTACTGATGATGGGTAGCTCTGAGAAATAAGATATGAGTATAGACCATTATGTCACGAAAATTTGATGTACCGTTAGAATGTGAAGTTTAGAAGCTGAGGATGCTTCTGGGCAGTGCTAGCAGTACAAAACTTAAATACAGTTTGTGACATAGAAAGTAGACACTATTATATAATGCTTTAGAAGAGCATATGACATCTATTGAGCATGACCTGTTGAAGCAATTCTAGGATACTTATTAATGTCCTGAAGGGGCCCCACCACATATTCATTCTCTATTTCTTTCCTTAAAAGTCTTCTGCCACTTTTAGTTCCAACCTTACTATCTTTAAGTCAGTGTAGGTGGCAAATGCTATAGTGTGTAACTTAAGTCTTACTTGGACAAACCTCCTATTGAAGTTAGAAGGAATTAAAAAGTTTTGGGTGAAAATATTGGCCCTGAGATGACAAAAATATATAGGTTAAAATGTAATTTTAAATTTTTTAAAAGATTCCCCATGTCCTGCAGCAGGGGTGGCAATGCGGCGGGAGGGGCGGAGGGATGCCCCAGCCGCAGCCAGAGAAGCAGTGGCCCGGGCCATTCAACCAGCATATTTTGTTATCCAGCATCCCCCATTCCTGGGGGATACCAGGTAACAGAGCCTTTACTGTACTAGCCTGCGGTGGAATTTTTTCATGTGCAGTGCATTAATAGTCAGATGTAGACATGCCCACTGATGCAAAACATAATCCTTCGTTGTGGTGATTAACAGGAATACTAGTTTCCCCTGACTGAAAAAAACAAAAACAAATCGCAAATTCTCAGATAAAAACCTCACATCTGTGATTAAAATGAAAAGCCATTCTATACGTAGGTATCACTTGAACACAATGTTTTGTTGTTATAGTTACAATTTTAAAGCAATGTGGAAGCCTATTAATGACTCAATCACTATAATAATTTAATAAATTCTCAATACCTTTACATTTTGGTACTTGATTTTGGATTTTTAATCATAGAAAATCGGAGCTCCTCTGCCTCCTAGCTCACAGAATGCAACTCCAGAAATACACTTTGTTCCCCATGGAAAACAGAAAATCCAGATCCCTGGTTATTATGCTATTTTTTCTCAAATTCATTTTTTACCTGCAGAGGGCAAGGTTTTGTCTTAAGCTTGTCTATAGCTATTCTTTTTGCCTCTTGCATTAACATGTATTGTATCTGCTCAAAGAAATAATTCCTGTCGATTACATATTTCTAATGTGAACGGAAACCTATAAAATATTTTTCAAACACCCCTATCTGGCCGTATTTAAAAAAAATTATAATGCAGAATCTTCAAGGGCAAAACAGTGTCTCATGCAAATGGTTTAATTAAAATGCAGAATGTATATTAAAATCTTCTGTGTTTTGGTAAATTTCTTAGAAAGCTACATTGATGACAAAAATAAGAGTTTCTTTTTTCAATTTAATCATTGCACGTTAGTACTTTAAAAAATAAGAATTAGTTTTTTCCTCTCTTGCCAACACCTTTTCCTCAATCTTTTTCATTTTCGCTGTTTAATTGGTGAAGATTTTAATATAGAAGACAACTTTTGGGGGGCATTCCATTGAATGAGTGAGAAGAAAAAATTGAGAAAATAGCTTTGTTTTTACATAAAGATAAAATGTAGTTATTCTCTTTAGCACCTTAAAATAAAACCTGCACGGCTACGAACAACCAAACTGTCCACAGAACCACCCTGTGAGACTGGAAATGACGATTTTTTTAAAAACAGTTTGGTCTCCAATCTGGCTTGGCTTTGATTTCTAGACATTCAGGAAATGGAACGTTTGCAGCTGAAGTCAATGGGAAAATGTGTACTATTCCCCCCGAGTTAAAAGTGACTTTATGGAAACGTTAAAATGCACCTCATTGTTTTCATAGAATCTCCTTTTGGCAAGAACGGGGAATCTGTATAATCAATTACTCCAGAGATTTTCCTTCAAAGGTTCCGAGTAAGAAAATGTGGACACTTTCTAAAAGAAAATATTTTTAATACAAATGAATTAGTTTCATACAGAATCAGACTTATCCAAGATATATCAGCTGTTGGGCAGTGAAGTGCATATATAGAAAACTAAAGTGAAATATGTAACAGAACACTCAAAATAACTGCTGAGCCTTGACCTACTCTTTGGTACTACAATCTCGTGATCAGGCACTCTTGCTTAGATTTCAGACCAAGTGGCTAGCTTTTCCTTTTAATGTGGTAGGAAAAAAGCCCTATAGCTCTGTGGAATGTGTACTGAAGAAATGTCATGTTTCTATGCACCAACTTCTCTGCTAAGCAAATGAGTCTCCTGTGATGCTTTTAATTACACTCCAAATATGTGTGTCAGTACATCCTCAGTGCAATTATAAAAACTATTATACAGATCCCAGCAGAGGGTATTCATTAAAAATCTACAGAGCAACAGTGTAAGCAAGACTGTGAGCAGGCATGCTATATTGGTTCAGATTATTCTGTCTCTGACATCTTATATTGTCATTTACAACTGTGCAAAGCAGATGTAGAGTGCATTAAATCAGAAACACAGGATTTCACAGCCAAAATGCACAGGTGTAAAGGACTACATATAGCACAAAGTAGTGGAGAATCAGACTATATTGTGATAGCTTGATGCTGTTGAGTCTTCATATATCCATACATGTACACACCCATTCAAAAATGTATACACACACACACACACAACTACATATATGGACATAGAGACACATATGATATGTATAACCATTTGGTTTTATCGTAGGGTGGTGTATTTTACCACCCTTCATTCCAGGTTTGAGTCTGATTTTGCAAATTCCAGTGCTGCTCCTGCAGAGAGCTTGCTCTAATTGACTTCATTAGGTTTGAAGGTACTCACATTGCATGAAACAACCAGAATATCTTTCCGGTCTAAGCCTAGTTTTAGACAAATACATTCTTTAAAATGCAAATGCTGACCTCCTTTGTTAAATGCAGTAACTTACCTGAGTAGGTTCTGCTTATGATGCATAGGCATACTGCTAAAGAGTAAGAACATGAATTTACAAATGAGCTCCATTTCATATATAAAAATGTATTTTCCAGCTAAGTAATTCTTTAGGTCCACTGAAGTGGTGCAGTAAGAAAAGGATTATGATTGTTTGGACTGAAGGAATGTATGATAAGTGTTTTCAGTCATCTGATCTGAGACAAAAGTAACCAAGACAAAAGAAATTAATTGTACGTTTTGAGATATCAACTTATGGAATGTACTGAGACCATGTTTCTGCACTTGTTATTGAAGATATAAACCTCCACAAGCACTATTATTTTGCCTGTAGTTCAGATTTGTAATGGTCAGCAGATATTTAATGCTGAATATGCAGTAAACAAACACAGAGAACATGTTTTTAAAATGAATAATAAACCGTTTGGCAATTTATCTTGTCAGAGGAAACCCCAAACTCTTCTCTTTCTCTCTCTCCGTACAGAACCAGGTTACCGTGGTTCTGCTTAAACTGGCTTCCATGTCTCCCAGTCTCCCTCACTTTGTATGGGCCCATTTACTCTAGAAAAGTGTTGCCAAAAACCATACCCACTATATCCCTGCAATGGTTCTAACTCTCCTGAGAGCTGTAGACTGAAGAAGGATAGCTGCCACCATTTTAAGCATCTAATGCAGGGGTGGGCAAGGACTGGCCCCCGGGCCGGATTGGGTCTATGGCAGACTCCATTTCCCAGCAGCCTCTGCTCGTGATGCTGCAGCTGGTCTCCATGGAAACCCCAGGAGCAGCAATGCTGTGGCAGGAGGGTCCAGGCTTTCGGTGGAGATCAGCCCAGCAGCACTGGCAGGGCATGCAGCTGGGTGGGAGCTCCAGGGCTGGGATCTTGCAGCAGTGGTGTGGAGCCAGGGCAGAACTGTGACCCACTGCCGATTGCCTCGGACAAGGGTGTGCAGGCTGCAGATTGCGACTACCCTGCCTCTGGACCACATTGTTACCCCTGCAAGATCCCAGCCCCAGCCTCGGAGCAGCTCTCTCCGCCCAGCCGTGTTTTCTGCCAGCACTGCTGGGCCCAGTCTCCGTGGAAACCCCCTCCCCACATCATCATGGTGCTGCTGCTGTTGGGGTCTCCATGGAAACCAGCCGCGGTGATGGGGGCAAGGGCTACTGGAGAAATGGAGTCTGGCTGCCGGCTGGATCCACCATTTTGCTCACCCTGATCTAACCAAACTTAGAGCGCTCTTTGTTTCACATGGCACTTACAACCGTAGTGTCAGCTGTCTCTATTTTACATTGGTCTTCCAATGTTGAGGGGGCTGAACCAGCTGTAGTGATGGTGGAAATTTCCTTTGTGAAGACTTAGCTTCTGTTCAGTCTCGCTCATTGTTTTCGCTTTGTGAAACTCTTTTGGCACCAGTACTGGAGTCATGCTCCCAAATTACTTTGTGGACTGCGGTTTGTAACTCCTCACTATGTCACTGCAGCTTAGTGCCTTTTGCTTTGAGCAGCTGAGAGCCAATGTTTCTGCAGTGCAGAAAGGAGAGACCCCCCCCGGTCTACTAAAAATGATTAATAGTAAGCAATCATCGCCAAATCTACAAGGATTTGGAGGTTGTATTTGTATAAGTCCTAAAAAGCATGGTTACGTCTCCAGAAATCTCTTTTCCTTCTGATCTCAACATGCTAAGGGAAGATTTAAACAGGTTCATACAAGAGGACCCACTTAGTCAGAGATGGAAGGCAGATAAGGGGCTGCATGTGCTGCCTTACGGGTGTAATGAGGGGCTGGGCTGCAAACTTGGGAGTAAAAGAAGGAACCCAATAGGTCTCCATTAAGGAGGTCTGAGTGAGAGAACTCTTTCCAGCCTGCAGCACAGAGGAAACATTCACTGGAAGTCTGGGGAATATTAACTTTTTTGATAGGGAAAAGCCCAAATTAATTAGCTGCAATGGCTGCAGCCAGATGAGCATGGCCGTGCAATGTGTGGCACTGCAGACATGTCTGCAGCACCACATACCATGCATTCAGCCATTTTCTGCACCACAAGGCAGCAATGCAGCGGGGTTTTGACCGGGGTAAATTACAAAAACCCTTGTAAAAAAAAAAAAAAAAGCGCAGTACACACCACCCAAAACGAGCCTGGCCAGCTGGAACTACGCTTCAGCTGCCAGCCAGGCGCCGAGCAGCAGGATCACCACTGCTGCAGCCCCAGGAGGCCCCCAGGACCCCAAGTAAGGCTGTTGGGGTACTGGGGTCAGTGCTGGCCCCAGCCTCCACTATCCCACCCAGGTTAATGGGCTGTGTGCCAGAGGGCACGTGGCACAGGCATACCTTGGGGGCAAGTAGCCCCAACACAAGGTGTGCCACGGCTTCTTGTCCCCAGGGAAACCATCATCCATGGCCAATCAGTCTATCCTGTCCTTATGTTTTGTGCTTACTAAGGCCTTTGGCTCTCTCTGTTGGCATCTGGCCAACTACATACACTCTATTCATTTTGCATGATCCAAGACTTTGCTTTGTCAGAGGTGCCTAATAATGATTAGCTCTCCTCCCTCTATGAATGATGCTCTGGAATGTGTAAGATTTGAAGGCAGTAGCCAACCCTGTAAATATTCCCAGGCTTGCTGAAAGTAAGCTACAAGATGAATTTAAGGCCAGCAAGGAAGCCCATTGGAAAAGAGCAAAAGGACACACTCAACTTTTCTCAATCACTTCCCAACAATACGGAAAGTGAAATAGATCTTGTAGGCTCCTACTCGATGACTCTTGACATCACAGGTTTCTAGCACAGGAGCTGTGGCCCTTGGGGTTTCTCTGACCATTACTGAGCCTAAAGCAATGCTCAAGGGAGGGAGGTTCCTTGGCGCAGGGGGGGAAACCATGACATTACTGTGGTCCTGTTCTTGCACTGTCTCCTGCCAATCTGTAGAAATGGTATCTTGTAAAACACATCACAGATAGTCCAGACTGTGTCTCTCTTTTCATCCTGATGAGAATCTAAAAGTTTTCATGTCTCTCTGTTTTCAGAAGCATGGGACACTCAGTTCTCAGTCAAGCATAACTCATGCTGTAATCAGTTGGAATTTTGCCTGGGTCAGCATTTCAGGATTTGAAGTAGAATTAAGAATGCACAGGTGAAGATATTCTGCTGCAAGCAGAAGCCATTCATATTTTTTCTAGCAAGTGTCTCTTTGATGGTATCAGAAAATAAAGATGTGCTCTGAAAGTGGAGTATATCCATGTCCTATGTGTATATGTGCATACACCTGCATATGCAGGTGCAGAGCATATATATATATATTCCTGCATATGCAGGAATGCAAGGTGCAGAGCACGCGACAAGCAAGCAATAGCTGCTTTTCTTGGGAGGATGTGAATTGAATGTTTGCAGTTTTACTGAATACAAGCAATTCGACAGGAACAGGAACTGTCAGTGAGCCATAAGCATGCAAGTTTAACTGGGTTTCACTCAGAATAGCTTACAATGTTCACAGTCACCCCAGATTCCTATTTGCTATACCAGCAAATACCAGGGGTTGCGTATCCCTGGGGGTACTTGGACCGGTCCTAGGGGATATGCATGGGTGGGCAGGGACAGAGTGCTGCTGCCTCTCAGGAGCAGGGCCAGGGTGGGGCGAGGGCAGCAGCACCCCTCTGCAGGATAGGGAAGCTCACACAGGATAGGGAAGTGCCATACGCCAGCCTTGTGAGCTTCCCTGCCCTGCAGAAGAATGCTGCTGCCCTCACCCCAGCCCAGTGAGCTTTCATACTCCATCCCAGCCCTGCTCCTGGGAGGCAGCAATGCTCCATCCCCACCTGCCTGTATGGCCTTCCCCCTGTGTCCCCCTGTTCGGCATCCAGCCACTGGGGTACTTAAACTAAAAAAGTCTGAAAATCCCTGTGCTATATACTGTGGGTGTCAGATTTTATGGTGCCCCTTCTGAATGTGTTCACAATAGTTCAGGAAGTGTTTGACAGATAGAAAAAAAACTTTGAAGCCTGGTTTTGACCTTAATCTTATAATTTGGTTGTATTATGAGTTTCTTCTTGTAATGTAACTAGTTGCTCAGTAGCGTGATCATGCAAGCACTTTTATTTTAAATAAAGCAGAGCTCCTGAAAGCTTAAGGAAATGAGTCTTTATGAATAACACCACTCTGCAATGAGCTACAATTTTGTTTTGGTCTTTTCACACCATGTGGTAAGGTTGATTGAGATACTGGATAGACACATTAGAGTAATATCTGTTGGCAAAAAATTACTTAAAGCAGAATTACAAAAGATAAGCCTTTGAAAATCTCATTAAGTTCTGTTATGACTGACTATTAAACTTTGTGTATGTAGCCAGATTTATAAATGCAAAATGAGGGGACTGTATTAATTAGTGATAAGTGATATTTTTGTTCATATCCAAAATGAATTCCTATAAACGGGATTTATAGAGTTGTGCATGGAGGTCTACAGTACTACCTAAATTGGATCTATTCATTTATTAACAAAATGCCAAGGTGAGCTGTGCATTCCCACTACCAAAATTAACTCTAATGTGATATATCTTAAACTTCAGTAATAGGAAACTTCCCAAGATTTCATACATTTCTTGATAATCTCTATAGAACCTGAACACTTACCAAATGTTTTTCATGTTTGCAGGTGGAATGGATACAACAGCAGGTAGTTAAAAGAAGGATAAAGAGGGATTATAAAGCTGGTGGTACTCAAACCATTCTTTTCAATGATCCCAAGTGGCAAAGCATGTGGTACATGGTGAGTACATAAAGCGCCATTGATTCTGATTCATGCTAATCATTGTTCTAAATCATGATTGTTTGGAGGGGGTCAAAGTAGTATGTTTAGAAGAATCACACTATCTACTCTGATGTAAATTAGAGAAGGCTTGTAAACTTACAAATAAAATGAATGCTTCCCATTTCATAGCTCTGGAGGAGCTTTTAATATATGGTAAAAATTCACCAGTGGGAAAGGAAATAGGCATATCTGCAATCAGTCACAAGAAGGGAAAAACTTATTTCTTGCATTGTTCCCCTTTATCCCTGTAACAAGTGGACATCCTGGGGCTGGTCAGATTGTTGGCCCATCCACTTGCTTCCGGGCAAACCACCTGCCTGACTTTCCTGCCATGCCTTGATGATACCAATTACAATGTTACTTAGGCAGAAGGCTGCCCATTTACTTGCCCAATGCTAAATGCATTACCCATGACTTCTACCTCCCCTTATTATGTCCCATGCCTCACAGGTGTTTCCTCCAGTGGTTTGCACTGGACCTGAGCATTGGAGTCTCACCAGGACTCTCACTCCCCAGCAGAACTTGTGGTGCAGCACCCTCACCCTGGGTTCTTTCTTTTTATGCACACACACTGGGCCTCAAATACTCTGGACCTCCAAGCCTGCACCTGGCTCCACAAGGGCTCTAGGCCCTGTCCCCTAGTCCTCCCTGAGCTATCCCCTTATCTCTGGCTCCAGGAGCTTCCTTAATAGCTCCCCAAGGCTCCAGGGGATGTTCCAGGTACCTCAACCAACCTGGGCCCTACCTCAGGACTCCTGCGAGTCTGGGCTCACCCTGCCTGAACTCAACCCACCGGGGATGTGGGGCTGGGGTCAGAAGGTTCCTCATACTTGCCTTTCCCCAGGGAGGTAACTGGCCTGGCATTTCTGGAGGATTGTCCCACCAAAGACAGTCCCAGCAAGCCACACATCCCTGGGAAGGTGCAATTTTCAGTCATACCCAGGACCATGGGCCTCCTCCTGCCCAGAGCTCCAGCTCTTACCTCCTAGGGTGTTCTGGGATCAGTAGCTCAGCCAGGTGTTGTTCCTTTAGCTGCTGGTAGCAAACTGCTGCTGCTTTGCTGTTCAGGGCCCTGCACTTGTAGGCAACAGCTGGGCCCTGTTCCCCAATCAGGCAGTGGTGCCTAACTGGGATTGCAGGCAGCTGCAGGCTGCCTTGCTGCTGCTGCTCAGCACCTTGAAAGTAACAGAGGAGGGTGCTCTGTTATGATCCCGTTTGTGGTAAATTTAGGGCCTTGTTACATGTTGCACTTTGAGCTGCTCATATGTTGATATGTGTCAGTGCTAGCTTAAGTTGCAAGCAGTCACATGTTAAAGCTAAAAACCTTCTCTGACTATCTGTGACCTACACAGCTGTGACTGGCATGGGCTGGCAAGCAGAGGAGAGACTAGGAGCTACACGTATAAGTTGCCACTGGCAAGCCAGGATAAACTTTATCCCTGCTCGAAGCGGGGGTGGGTTGGAGAGATGGGTTGCAGGGGACAGAAGAGGAGGATTGGTGGTGCAGGAACACGAAGCTGGAAAGCAAAGAGTTAATGGGAAAGTGGTAGGTAATGAAATGCAAGGTGGAGAGACAGTGAGGATGGGAGAAGGGTGGTGAAATGAAGCCAGTCAGCCACTTAAGGATAAAATAATAAGTAAAAAAGAAAAAAAGACAGAAAGAGGAAGTAAATTAAAGATGGTCTCATGTTTTAATAAATTGGAATTGGGATTGAGGGTTGCTGGTCATGTTTCCAGGGATGTCTGGGAGCAGTGAGAGAAGGGGCTTTTGGGGGAGCTACTGCCCCTGCCCTGAGAAGGAAGCCCTAAAACGTACTTCACAGGGACCCAGTCTGGCCCTCTAACTTATTCCCCCTACCCTATCCCTAGCCTCCCCTCTTGGACCAGTCTGTGCCCTAAGAGCTGGCCAGCCAGCTTCTGCACAATGCAAAAAATTCAATTAGAGTTCAAGTAGATTGCAGGGGATGGAAGGTTTGTCCACACGGAACAGGAGGTTGGGGTAGGAGACACTGCATCATGGGGTGCTGAAGGACTGAAACTTGGGTGCCTTATCTTTAGGGGATGGCCTCACATTAATGTAGCACAAGCTGAGTAACATGGATAAGAGAGAAACCTGTCATGGGGTGGCATAATTTTAAGCTACCTACAACACTTCCCAGAGATGAGCCTATGAGCTCCATTTAATCAACCTCCTGGATACTAGAGGTCATGGACTAAACATAGACATTGGATTTTTGACACATTATAATCCGCCTGGCAACTGACTTCCCAGCCCAGCCCCTGGCTTCTTTACTTTTCATTCCATTCAGGAAGAGCACATACCAACTGCTGAAACTTCCTTCGCCTGACGAAGGGTTTTTGAACCCAAAAGCTTGCTTAATAACTTCTCCAATGACTTGGTTTGGTCTAATAAAAGATATCAAATTCACCTCAGGAACCTTGTCTGCCTATGTCTGTAGACCAACATGGCTATAACCTAAACCCCTGCAAGCTACCTTCCAGGTACTTAAAACTAGTGTCGTGTGCTAATGTGTGGACAGTCCAAGGGTTAAGAGCTCCAAGAGCTGCTGAAAATGAACATGTAACAGCACCTTACTTGTTTCCTGAAGAAAGAACAAAGAGCTCAGAACAATACCTGTGTGACAGCTGTAGGCACACAGTGCTATAATGAATAACTCCATTGGCTGAAACAGACTGCTGTCCACGTTGCTGCAAGCCTGACACACATGTATATTTTCCCAGCAAACAATTTTTTAAAATTGTGATAGAGTCAGGACCTAGGATGGAATATCTTGTCTATCCCAACAGGGTTTCGCAGTATTATTGAATTTGTGTAGTAAGACCTAATTAAAGTATTTTGGTTTTGGGGTATAAAACTTGGTAACAAGGGAGAGACAAATCCGGCAAATGACTCAAGTTTAATAATAGGAATTTCATGTTTATTTCTTCATGTACTGTGTTGAAAAGCTTGTCATGACATCATCCCTCCATATCTTCAAAGATTTGTTTATTAGGTCATACAGGACTGCCAAAAAGCATGAAAGAGCTTTCTTAATCTAGGGCCAAATCCTGCCCTGGCCCCACTGTGCTTGGGAACAAAGGCACTTTCCTTCCCCCACTGGCAAAACCCTTCTAGCCAGGATAGGACATTCATAATCTCCATCCTTGGAGGTTGTCAAGACCCGGCTAGACAAAGCTTTGGCTGGGATGATCTAGCTGGGAATGGTCCTGTTTTGAGTAAGCTGTTGGACTAAATGACTTCCTGAGGTCCCTTCCAACCCTAAATTTCTATGCTTCTATGATTATGATGATTGAGAATGGGAAAGAAAAATGGCAGTTAAGGAGACATGTTTATGGCACACACTGCGGGAGACAAATACCAGGGACTTTGAGTTAACATAAATGTGAGCATATTGACCATTCCCCTAGTTATGAGACCAGCTGATTTCGTGTTTATGCACTGTCCACCATTATTTCACTTGATACCCTTCAGTGGAATAATTGCTAGGAATCCTGATTCCTGTTCTTCCATGTGTACTGGCTCACACCTTCCTGCTCTAGGTATGATACCACCCGGGCTGGTCTAGCCTTTCCTTTTCCTCAGGTATTCCTGCTCATCTTGCCTGCTATGTCTTGTTCTTATTCAGTGTGTGGGTTTCTGAAGAGAAGGAGAGTCTGGTCAATGGGACATGTGGTTTTACAGGGCCTCCTGCCTAGTGTCTCTTTATTTTTGTTGTCTGCCTCTGTTGGACTGTTCCCCATCTAGTAAGTCCTCTAGTGTCCACCCCACCCCTCCGGTCAGTCCCCTCCAATTCATGCTTATTAATCCTTCTGGAGAAGCCTAGAGCCAAGCTTCTGGATTGTTAGGCTTCACTCAGTTTTTCTTCACCTTTACTCATGGTTGTTTCGCTTGGGTCTCTCCTCCTCTTTCTCCTCCTTCAGCAGGAGCTCTGTCCTTCTCCGTGGTCAGGGCCTTTCTGCCTTCCCACTGCTGGGGCCCTTCCCTTATATTTCTCTAAGGGGCATGGCCTCCAGCCTGTCTGGCCCCCCTTAAAGGGGTCTGCCTCTGCTCTCCTATGTTGGGGATTAAAGGGACCCCATTATGCACATTACAGGCCCCCTCTCCCTATCTCAGAAAGCAGGGAAAAAAGCACATTGTTGTAAGTGCTATTACAGAAGAGTTTAATTTTAGAACAGACACTTTGTTTATGGGTGCTATGTAGATCTTTCTACCCAAAACCAGATGCTTAGAATATGAGCAAAATGTTCCTAAATCTGCTGTATACAGACTGTGTTTTTCCTCTCCTTTCAAGAAGTATTTGTATTTCAAGCTCTTTATTTTGCATATTACCTTTTGTCTTGATTCTTTTTTGCCAGCCGTCATTTTACATTAGAACATCACAGAACTGCACTCTGATAAACCACGTTACCACTATAGCACACTTTCTTTTCTTTTTTTAAGGTTCTATAGAGACTTTTTGCTCCTTTTTGATCAGGAAATATCTCGGTAATAGTAAGAGCTAGAAAAAATACCCTTCTGAATTCCCCTATATGCCAATACCCACTGATTAAGACCTCCAGAGGTCATCGAGTCCAAACCCCTGCCCGAGGAAGGATCATTCCTATCCAAACTATGTTTTATAAATCCATAACCTAATCTCCACATAAAACTACCCTCACACCTGACCCAACACAAGACATAACAGCCTAACCTGCCATAGGTAAAGCAGGAGAACCATAGCAGCCAACTTCCTGCTTCTGTAAAAGGTTGTAAGTATATGCTCAAGAGATCTCAGGTAGAGGGACATGCCCCCCACAACAGTGGAAGGAAGAACCTCCTGCAGTCCGTACCAATCCGACCATGTGGTAAAATTCCTTCCTGACCCCATATATGCGAATCAGTATGGCCCTGAGTGGAGGAGCAAGACGCTCTAGCCAGGAACCTCTGGCTTTAAGTCCTAGTAGGACCACTGGCACACCCCAGTCGAAGTCCCCAGCCTTGTTTGCAGTCAACATACAATGCCTCTGAGGAAGGCTTATAAACACCCTGCTGAATGTAGCAGAAAATGGGGAGGGGTAACCAGCAAAGCTTAGAAGCGTGGGAAATAGCCATAGTAGAACATGGTCATAGCTACACCTATATCATCTCCAGTCAGTGGCTGTCTAACCTCTTCTTGAACACCTGCAGTCAAGGCGAGTCCACAACTTCCAGTGCTTGTCCAGCTCCCCTTTCCAGTCCACAACTTCCAGCAAGAAGTTTTTCCTGATGTCCAATCTAAACCTGTTTTGCTGCAACTTCAAGCCATTCGTTCTGTCCTACTCTCTGTGGACAGAGAGAAAATATGTTCTCCTTCTTATCTCTCTCAAGTCCTTCTAGGCTAAGTACAGATAGTCAAAAAGCCCAAGACTGAATTGATTCAATCTTCACAGGCTAGTTTAAGCTGTGTAGATTGAACCAATAAGCAAGTGAACAGACATTCACTTCTGATTCTGCAAATGCAGCCACCAGTTTAAACCAGTTTCAGGCATTTTGAAATCAGTTTATGGGCACTAAATGTCTGTTGTGTTACTGATTTGAAGTGGGTTCTGATTACTTATACTGATTTATGTGTGATTTCTGTCCCTAGTCTTACAGGCAAAAGGGAGATGCTTCATAGGTGTATGCATTACTAGTTATTAGGGCTGTGCGAGGCTTTGGACTGTTCTCTGGATCTGGAGAAACTTTGGATGCTTTGGCATCTGAAGCAGCATGTCTGGATTGAAGTGCTGTCTTCATTAGGCTTTCCAAAGCAGTTTGAAGCTTCCAAAGTGCTTCGCAAAAGCTTTGGAGCCACTTCGGAGATCTGACCATAGGGTATAATGGAGAAACACTGAAATATCTATAACTTTGTTGTTTTTTGTCTGATTTGGATGAGCCTTGTAGGGGTTGTGGCCTCACCAGGGGCCACATGGAAAGCATGGAGCCTGCCAAGTTTCAAGATGTTCAGTGCAGGGGTTCAGGGGGACCTGCACCCCAAATTCTTGAAAGCAAAACTCACGTCATATCTACGTGTTACAACATGGCAGTGAAAACTGCAGGAGTGGTAGCCCCTGGTGAGGCCACAAAGCCTGCCAAGTTTGAAGAAGATCAGTATAGGGGTTTGGGGGGAACTGCACCTCAAGACGCAGACAAGCAAAATTTGTGACACAGATGACCCTGTGTGTGTTAAGGTGCAGCAGGCTGAAAACTGCAGGGGTGGTGGCATCTGCTCAGGCCACAAAGCCTGCCAGCTGTTGAGCAGATAGGTGCAGTTTTCAGCCCGCTGCACCTTAACACACACAGGGTCATCTATGTCACAAGTTTTGTCTGTCAGCAGCTTGAGGTGCAGCTTCCCCCAAAGCCCTGCACCTTTCAGCTTGAAACTTGGAAGGCTTTGTGGCCTTACCAGGGGTCACTACCTGTGCAGTTTTCACTCCACTGTGGCCTAACATGTACATGTGAAATGAGTTTTGCTTTCAAGAATTTGGGGTGCAGTTGCCCCTGAACCCCTGCACTGATCTTCTTGAAACTTGGCAGGCTTTGTGGCCTCACCAGGGGCCACCACTCCTGCAGTTTTCACCCCCCCATGTTGTAACACATATGTGTGACATGAGTTTCGCTTTCAGGAATTTAGGGTGCAGTTCCCCCAAATCCCTGTACCTATCTTCATGAAACTTGGCCAGCTCCATGCTCCCAGCAGAGGCTACCACCCCTGCAAGTTTAATCAAAATCAGACAAAAACAACAAAGTTATAGATTTTTCATGGATTCCCTATTATACTCTATGGCCAGATCGAAGCAGGAACCCGGTCGGGAGTTCTGGATCGGATCCCTGGCATCCAAAGTGGCTGGATCCAAAGCCAGATTGAATAGCTGCTGACTAGCAGGGGCCTAATGGTTATGTTTTCACTCTGCATGATTCTGTAGCAATATAAATGAGCTAAATTGCTGGAAGTTAATCTTGAGTGCAATAGTGTTACAGTTAAAGTAGTTTTACTAAATCTATAACGCTACAGGAATACTTGGGTTACCAGTTATATCGTACAATTACCAGTCAATCACATGGTTTTATAACCATCCAAGCATTGGTTCCAGTTAGCTCAGTTGTTTGGTGTTCTACTATATTAGAACATTCGAAGTTTCAGAATGTCCCTATCTTCCAGTACAGATAAGTGTATGTATTTATGGGTACATCACCAGTTGGCATGGACAGTGTCTTTGGTATGGCCCATCTTCTAGCTTTGCTGGGTTTTCATCTGCTGAAAGACATATCACCGGCCTGCTGAAATATACCTTGTTCTTCTTCTCCTGTCACTACACCACATTTGACAATTTTGTTATACATCTTTGTGCCCGTTTACTGTTCTTTACAAGGTCTTTCATCTCGCCTTGTTGTACTTGTCTTATGTAAGTTTCTGCTTACTGAATTTTGCGGCATAACTTTAAAATAATCTCAATAAGTTTGTCAAACAATTGTTACAATATGCAGAAATCCTGTTTTAACTGTCAACGAAAATTACTTGCTTTTATGTGAAATCACCCTTTTTTGGCTTATATTTGTCTTTGCTTGTCTGCCTTGTTGCCAATCTTTACTGTAAAAAGCATCTATCTCAGCTCTGCTTTTCTAAGTGGTTTGGCTCCTGCCCTCATGAGATCACATCTCCTCCTGTATGATATTACAGCTTTTGATATCAGCTGAGGTTCTTGAGCTGTCAGCTTTCAGATCAGTAAAGCCATGTTTCTATCAATACAAAATGGCTTCATCACTTTGGAACTTGTTTCTATTTTCTATCTTACAGAATGCGAATGAATGGGTGTGCTGCAAGGCCTCTCTGTTCTTCTAGACTTTTGCTAAAGGAATAAATTAAAGCATGTAGAACTGGTTTCAAAGGGGTGATATTTGTTACTTGTGATAGGCTATTTGGATATTTTTTATGTACACTTATAACATTCCCTGGGTGCAGTATTTCTAAAATACTGTACTGCCCTGAAAATACATGACGAAGGCTCTGAGTACTGGGAATTATAGATGTTTTGGTGTAGGCTATCACAGAGCCTGGAAAATTTCAAGTTTGTTTGCAGGAAATCTTTCTTCTTTTATCATAAATAGTTTTTATTTTTAACATAACTTCTCTTTTATTCATGGATTTTCCCTTCCAAAGCTTCACGTTGTGACAAATCACATTGCCTAGTGCAGGGGGACTGGACCTGATTATCTACAAGGTCCTTTCTAGCCCCTAATAATCTACAAGTCTATGAAAGAACATTGAATAACCCAAATGTTGTGCTGGCTGTGATATGTGCTGGCCTCAGTTAACACTGTTTCCTGGCATTAAGAAGGACTGTTGTAAATCACATATATTGCTCAATGATTGATTTGTATTTGCTGATGAAAGCATTTTATTGTTCTGTTGTCCACAAAACCAGGCTTTTTTGACATTTGCAGAATTTTGGCTTTCCAGTTTTTCTCTGCAAAAATAAATCAACATGACTTCATTAAACATTTCAGTTTAACTGGAATTGTTTTTTTTCCCCTTGTGGACAAGGATGCAGTTGATGTTTGTCTGACCAATTCTAGTTATCAACTGTAAATCAAAATTTTCAACCCTTGAGACAATAGTTTCCTCTAGGTAAGGTAAAAAAAAAAAAAGGTGTATATATACACACACACATACATATGCATACGCACATACACACACATATATACATATATACACACACATTTTTATATAAAAATTCAGGTGCTGCACTGATGTAACGAAGTACGTTTAATGTACATTTTAATCTCAGCTGTAATATTTTTGGCAGCTCTCTGTGAATGCTATTTTATTTTGAGTAACATGGTCATGACAAGACATTGTAAAAATGTTTTAGAGTATGTATCTGATCTATTTAATTTGTAAGTTTATTCTAACTATCCTACAACCACTGCCCACAGTGACATACAGCTTCCAGTGAATGGCAGAAGTTTGTGATGTTATGGATCTAGAACAGGGGTGGGCAAAATGGTGAATTTGGACAGTGGCCAGACTCCATTTCCCAGCAACCCCTACCTGTGTCACTGCAGCCAGTTTCCATGCAAATACCAGAAGCAGCAGAGCTGTGACAGTGCAGGGCCATGGTTTCCATCAAGACCATCCCCAGCAGCACTGGCAGAGCATGCACCTTGGCGGGGAGGAGCTCTGGGGCCAAGATACTGCCAGACTTTGCCTGCCTCTGGTCTAACAGATTTGACATTGAAGTTATAAGATTCTTGCTTAGTGTTCTTATCTAAAA
>JAGPOW010003395.1:7782932-7794806 GCA_030014935.1 Caiman crocodilus | reverse complement strand
AATTATAAAAGAGAAGAAAAAATGAACTAAAATGGTTCTTGATAGCTAATATAATTTCTTTGTGGCTTATGGTGTCACCAGGACTTTTTGATTCAATTAGCATTTTGATGTAACAAAAATGAATTTATTTGCCTAGAATTGTGATCCTAAACCTCTTGGATTCAAGGTACCCCTTGTTTGGCTCGAGGCACTCCTTGTTAAAATTGAGGCATACCTCAAACATGCCAGTTTCCACTTTTCACTAATTTTTTGACTACAAAAAATGGTAGAGCATTTCTTTTGTTCCAAAGAACTGAAAAAGACAGCCACAGGTCAGAATGTTTCTAACACTATAAATTCCTATTTGAAATCTCTGGGTTTATCATTCCAGTCATGTTTGCACACCGAATAGGATTAATCTTGTGTGGCACCCTGCACCATCTTTGAAAGGATCTCAAGGCATTCCTGGCTGCAGCAGCATGCTAGTTGAGACTCACTGGCTGAGAATATTGTTTAAGAGGAAAACGTTCTCTCATTTTGAGATGAGACATTTTGGCTGATCACTTCCTGCAGCTGTGATGGCCATGGGGAGTTGTTGAATACTTTATTGAGAGGGATTAATTAAATAAGAGAGAAAGGCCGAATATTTCAAAAGGTCTCAAAATTACTTGAATAAATGTAATATAAATATAACTGACTCAGCTCATTCCCAGAATATCCTCATATAAATATATTTGTGATTGTAACTATAATTACATTTGTTAACTTCACTTACCTTTTCTAGTTGAGACAAAAATATAAAGAAAGCCAACTCATGTGTAGTTAATGCTTTCAGTCATTGCTGCACCAAAAAGAGAGGATTTTAGGTTACTGGTTACACATTCGTTATGAAGGAACTAAAGTATGATCATGTGGTGGCTTGGATTTTGATTAATATGTAACTTAGTTACCAATGCTTGGATGGTTGAGATTGGTACCTTTGGCCCTTGAATTTGTTTAATCTTCAACAGAGCTGTAAATTTCATTGAGAAATGTTGATACAAGGTCTTTTATCCATATACTTGTCAAGCAATCACTCTGATTAATGTCATTCTCTCCCACCCTTCCTTTTCTTTACAACCCCCACTTCTGTGACTTTAATGATCAGGAATGAAGACATGGAATAGGTTATCTGAGCGACATCCATGCTGAGAAGTTATGAGGGGTATGACTTTGGATCATCACAAAACAGAGATGTGTGTTGCATGAGGTTTTCTCTAGAGACACATTTCAAACAAACAAGTTATCTCTGTCTTCTTCAATGTTGACTCTAAAGAAGTTCCTAGAAAGTAAAACTTAGAAATCTTGATAATTGCTTTCATTTGGGGCCTGTTGCTGTGAGTTATTGAGCCTCATAAAGCTGCAGTGAAGGCAAGGGGCATGAAAATGTATTGAACTTTGCAGAAGGTCCTCTGTATCTTTGAGATCCATCCCATGTTCCATTATTGGAGGGATCTGCTTTTGTGTATTATTGTTCCTTTTTATTCCTACTAATGATGGGAAAAAGGAAATACATAAAACCTTTTCAGACAATGAAAGCTTAATGACAGCAACATATTTCTGTTACCTTAGATGTCACTTCTGAGGCGTTTGTATCTAACATAATAGAATAGAAAATTCCTTGGCTAAATATCAAATGAAATTTTATTTGATGGTTTCTATTCAAAACTTGATCAAGATTGGCCTGTAAAGCTGAGCACTGATTTTGTTCAACTCAACATAAAACATATAAGGAATAACTAGAAACTTTGTTTCTCTATAATCTATGTCATCTTGGGGTTTGTAGAGCTGAGAGTCCAGTAAATTACTTTCAAGTAAACGCTTCCAGGTAGGCATTCCATGTGTGCAGGGAAGCAGGAACAGATTTGCTGCTGATGGCAGCAAACTGCTCCTGCTTCCTGAGGCTCTGCAATGGGCCCCTGCCACCACCAGGGGGAGCTCTAGGCTCCCCTTGGGTGCTAGAGCAGGCGCTGGCAGGGAGCACTGGACCAGGAGAGAGCCGTCTCCTGGCAGGGGCTGGAACAATGTTCCTGCCCCCGGGGCTGCCTGCTGCTGGGGCAGGGACAATGTTCTCTTGCCCTAGCAGCAGGGAGCTCCTAGCCCTAGCTCCCCAATTAGGGGCAGGGGACTTGGAAAGAGCGTTAGGGGAGAGGCAGGTCCCAGCCCTCTGTCACAATCTACTGATAGGGCAGCGAGCTGCTAGCTTGCTGTTAGCCACCCTGCCAGCGGATTGGGGAGGGGGCTGAGACCTACCCTACCTCTACAACTCTTTTCAAGCCCTGTACCTCGATCACCCAATCAAGTAATGGAGCTGGGACATGCTCTGACTGGGACAGATCCCACCCCCCCTCCATGATTGTGGGGTGGAGCTTGTTCCCCACGCAGCTCCATGATCATAGAGCTGAGTGAAGACTGGGCTCCCTGGCCTCTTCCCTATCCAGGTGTGCAATCACTGAGCTGAGCTGGGCAGGGAACAGGCTCCCCAGACCCCACCAGCAGGGGATCCCAGTGCTGGCTCTGCGATTGCGGGGCCAGCACTGGAAGATCCTTATCTCCAAGCCCAAGCCCCACAGTTGTGGAGCTCGAGCTGAAAGATAAGGATCTCTCGGTGCTGGCACCCTGGTTGCAGAGCTGGCACTGGGAGATGAAGATCTCTCAGCCCCCTCCCCCTCCCCCCCTCCCTGATCATGATGGCGAAGTGGGGGCTGGGAGACAAGGATCTCTCAGTGCTGGGCCCAGGGTTACAGAGCTGGCACTTGGAGATAAGGATCCCCCAGGACTGGCTCCGTGGTCATGAAGCTGGTGCTGGGAGATAAGGAGCTTCCAGTTCCCTGCTCCCCAACTGTGTTGGCAAAGTGGGAATTGAGAGATAAGGATCCCCCAGCCCCTGCTCCCTGATTGCAATATTGTAGGTGGGGGCTCAGAGATCCTTGATGCCAGGGCAGGGGGACATAAATCCCAACCAGGCTCAGATGGCAGAGCCCACCCTGGATGTAGACAGTTTCTTGGGGCAAGGAGAAATCTCCCACTCCTGGTGGCCAGCTGACCTGGAGCAGACTTGTTTGTGATCAGGTGTCTGCGTGAACGCTACTGCACAGTAAGTAATTGCAAGTAAATTTGCAACTTGCATTTGCAGGTAGCAAATTTGCTCATGATTAGCAAGGTTTACTGCAAAGTAGGAATGTACACATGTAGATGTACATGTTTACTGGCATGTCTATAAGTTCATTAATGTGCAGTAATTACTGCACATCTAATTTAGTACTTGCTTAGTAAAGTACTAACTAAATGCTGATTAATGCCTTTTTAGTGATGAAATTGTACAGTAGCCAAATAATACTGCACAGTAGCATATTAGTACTGTCCATGCTGTGGCATGCTACTGTGCAGTATTATTAGGATACTGCATATTCTCACTGCATAATAAACTATGTTACTATGCAGTAAAGCATCTCGTGGAGACGCATCCAGTAATAATAAAACGTGAAATGAAGGTGCTGGCAGCCTGAAGTCTCTTAACCCAGACCTGCTCTCAGCTTGCTCAGCTGGGCACCATATTCAGCGTTTGAACATAAATAGGAGCTTTTAGAAGGAATGATAAAATAAAAAGAACCAAGATATGAGAAAAGATGTTAACATACACTAGAAGCGAGTCACTGTTGGGAGAGACACCGGGTATTAATGCGCCTGAGAGCAAATGGTGCAATCAGAATGTTTTTTTGGAATTGACTGAAAGCTAAATGATTGCTCTACTTTGGACTTCACCTCAGCAGGTGAGGAAGAAATGTTGATTCGGCAATTATATTTTATAGCCAATGAAGGTGTGGGACTCCAGAAGGAAAAAAGGAGAAAACTGGAACTGCACTAATTCATGGGGAAAAGATAGTACTCCTCTGAGAAAAAGCAGCATAAAATCATGGAAATACCTACAATATATATATAACATAGCTTTGTAAAATGCTTAAAGAAAAAGGTTGCCAATATAAAGCCGTCTTAAAAGTGGGTGCTTGGGGGTCATCTTGAAAATGTATGTACCAGTGAACATTTCTTAAGAACTGAGGGAAATAAGTAACAAAAACCATTAGAGCTGTAAAACAATGCAGTCAGTGCAAAACAAAAGCATAGCCATTGGCTTCTCAAAAAGAGTATTGGGATGATCAATAGCATGCCCAGGGGACTTGGAATAAGGAGGCAGATGCCAGCCTTTGCCTGTCTAAAGCATGGGAAGATTTTCCCACTTTCCACTATTGATGTTGTAAATGTGGGAAGGAATTGCGGGGGGGTGATTAACCCCTGGATCCGAACAGCCTGGGGACGAAAGGGTTCTGGAACGCTATTTACTCTGCTTCTCTTTACCTGTCCAGAAAGAGTCCGAGGACAATATAAAAAAAAAATGCTTTACTTACAAACTGGAACACAACATAGACACACTCCGTAACGTTCGCCGCAAAGCACTTAAATGCCTCGTATGCACATCTGTGCTGGCAGTTCCCCTTACAATAATCTCCAACAACCAAACCATAGGGAACTCGAGAGGTCTTCAAGCATCTAGTCGATGCAACCTATCCGATGGGGGCGTCCAGTGGAAAAGGGAGCCGTGGATGCAGGACCTCGGTGAGGGTGATCAGGCCTCTCTGTTGTCGTGTAGGTCCTGTCTTTCCTTTTCCCGGGCTTTGTTTTTATACTGCCCCAACAGCCAATTAGATCGGGTCTTTCTTTCGTGTGCTTTTCAAGCTGCATGAGCCGGGGATTTTGCTGCATGCATGCTTCGCGCGGCTAATTGGGCTGCACCCGCTGTTTCCCCATGCAGCGAGCACAGTTTTGCTGGTGTTTGGTCACCTTCATCTACCACAGTAAAAAGTCCAGGCCCACCATTAAATCAAAGTCAAAACTTTGTACAAACCAAACTTTTTCGAGAAGAAGTAAAGCTGCTTTCTCCCACCCTTCTCTCATTGCATTTTCTTTCTTTTCCACTGTTGAACTTTTATTTTATTTTTCATATATTTTTCATCCATATTTTATTTTTATGTATCTCGGTCCTTTTCCATTTCCCTGCTTTCTCAAATCACAGTATGCTTATCCCAAAATTATGCTATGCCTGGCTTCTTGTGATCAGACCTGAGGAAGAATTTGAAATTGAAATTGAAGAATTTGAAAGCTTTTATTTGAAAGCTTGACGACCTTTATCCCAGCTACATAGTTGCTCCAATAAAAGATACCCCCACTTAAGAAACCTTTACCTCTCACAATTATGTCTTTCCTGTGTTTGAGAGATTTTCTGTTTGATTTGTCTTTTCTTTCCCATTCTGCCTCTGCTCCTCCAGCATTATTCTTTCCAGACATGAGACATATGAGTGTATTTGGGGGATCTGCAAAATATGGATACGTTGCCTGAAGAGTAGGGGTGGGCAACATGGGCAACCACCCAAGTTGCTATGGTGAGGAGGGTGCCAAACACACAAACACACACGTATGTGATCAGCCTGTGCTCACAGCAGTACTCTCCCCCTGCACCATCATTTGTTTGATCCCCAGTCCAGGCAGGAGAAATGGTGCCCAACCCAGCCCAACCCTTACCTCCAGCTGCTGTTCAGGAGGAGCCGGGCTGGACACATGTAGGCGGGCTGGTGCCTACTCCAGTCTGCCTCCCTTGCTCCTCCACACCAGCACTGGTACCTGCCCGCCTGCTTGCTTGGTGTTCTTTGCCACTCTACCTCCCCGCTGGACTGTACTCTGCACCCCTGCTTCTGTCTGCAGCAATGCCGCTGACTTGGAAAGGTGTGGGGAGAAAATACAAGTTCGCCTATGGCAACATTTTCCCTAAGGCTGGCTCTAATTTCTGGCCTTTTTGGCGGACAAAAAAAAGATGGCTTTATATAAGGCTAAACTGCACCTCTCTAAAATGTTAAATATTTTGGAAGAATTAATAAGGAAGAAATAGCAACAAGGGTGATGTTATAGCAACAAGAGTGATGTCGTGGTGGGGTTTGCTGTAGAACACCAGAGTAGGAGGAAGTAGTGAATGAGGCTTTCTTCAAGCAGCTAACAAAAGTTCCCCACTCACAGGTCCTGGTTTTCATGGGGACATCAATCCCCCTGGCATCTGCTGGGAGGGCAATACAGCAGTACACAGGCAATCCAGGAAATTTTGGGAGAGTATGGGGGACAGCTTCCTGGTGCAAGTGTTGGAGTGGCCAATTAGGGGCCATGTTCTTCTTGACTTGCTGCTCATAAACAGAGAAGAATTTGTGGGGAATGTACTAATAGATGGCAATTTGGGCAGCAGTGACCACAAGATGACTGAGTTCAGGATCCTGAGGAAAGGAAGGATGGAGAGCAACAGAGTAAGGACCTTGGACTTCAGAAAAGCAGACTTTGGCTCACTCAGATAACAAATGGGCAAGATCCCCTAGGAAGCCAGTCTTCTGGGGCGGGGAGTCCAGGAGAGCTGGCTGTACTTTAAAGAAGCCTTACTGAGAGAACAAGAACAAACCATCCCAGTGCACAGGAAGACTAGCAAGTATGGCAGAAGACCAGCTCGGCTTAGCAGGAAACTCTTCAGTAAACTAAATCACAGAAAGGAAACTTATAAGAAGTGGAAACTTGAACAAATAACTAGGGAGGAGTAGAAAAGTATTGCTCAGGCATATAGGAAAGAAGTCAGTAAGGCTAGAACACAGTAGGAGTTGCAGCTAGCAAGGAACATGAAAGGTAACAAGAAGGTTTTCTACAGGTTTGTCAGTAACAAGAGGAAGATCAGGGAAAGTGTTGGTTCCTTACAGAATGGGGGAGGCAACCTAGTGACAGGGGATGCAGAAGAGGCTGACGTACTCCATGCCCTTTTCACCTCAGGCTTCATAGGAAATGTAATCTTCCAGACTACCGCACATGGCAGCCAGTCTAGGAAGGAGGTGAGCAGCTAACAGTGCAAAAGAACAGGTTAGGGACTATTTAGAAGAGCTGGACATATGCAGATCCATAGGGCTGGGGCATATACAGGTCTATGGGATGCACCCAGGGATGCTGAGGAAGTAGGCTGATATGATTGCAGAGCTGCTGGCCATCATCTCTGAAAACTCACGGCAATTGGGAAAGGTCCAGGATGACTGGAAAAGGGCAACCATATTGCCCATATTTAAGAAGGGGAAAAAGGAGGATCCCTGGAACTAGAAACTGGTCAACCTTACCTCAGTCCCTGGAAAATTCATGGAGCAGATCCTCAAGAAATCCATTTCTAAGCACTTGGAGGGGAAGGTAATTAGGAATAGTTAGCCTGGATTCACCAAGTGTAAGTTATGCCTGACCAACCTAATTGCCTTCTATGATGAGATAACTGGCTCTGTGGATGCAGGGAGACCAGTGGTTGTGATATACCTTGATTTTAGCAAGGCTTTTGATATGGTGTCCTACAACATTCTTGCAGGCAAGTTAAGAAAGTATGGGCTGGATGAATAGACTGTAAGGTGGACAGAAAACTGGCTGGAGCATCAGGCTCGGAGAGTAGTAATTAATGGCTTGATGTCTAGTTGGCAGCTGGTATCAAATTGAGTAGTCCAGGGCTCAATCTTGGGGCTGGTTTTGTTCAATAAGTTGCAGGTGACACCAAGCTGCATGGACTACTAGATATGCAAAGTCCTTCACTTAGGACGGAACAACCCCATGAACCTGGTACAGGCTGGGCAGCAGCTCTGCAGAAAAGGATCTGGGGGTCACAGTGGACAATAAGCTGAATATGAGCCACTAAGCTGAATATGAGCAAACAGTGTGCTCTTGTTACCAAGAAGGCTAATGGCATACTGGGCTGCATTGATAGGAGTGTTGCCAGCAGGTCAAGGGAAGTGATTATTCCTCTCCATTCAGCACTGGTGAGGCCACATCTGAAATACTGTGTTAGGTTTTGGGACCCCCACTACAGAAAGGATGTGGACAAAATGGAAAGAGTCTAGTGGAGGGTAATGGAAATGGTGATGTGGCTGGGGGATATGATTTCTGAGGAGAAGCTGAGGGAACTGGGCTTATTTAGTCCAGATAAGAGAAGATGGAAGGGGTCTCAAGTTGCAGCAGGGGAAGTTTAGGTTAGATATTAGGAAGATTTTTCTCACAAGGAGGGTAGTAAAATACTGGAACAGGTTACCCAGAGAGGTTATGAACCCTCCATCTTTGGTAGTTTTTAAGACCTGGCTAGACAAAGTCTTGGCTGTGATGATCTAGCTGGGGGTGGTGCTGCTCTGAGAAGGGGGTTGGAGTAGACAATCTCATGAGGTTCCTTCCAACCCTAGTTTTCTATGGCAGGATAATCAGTAAATTTAATTTATTTAGGCTATTGAAAAGACCCTAAAAAATTTAAGAGCTGTCTTGCAAGAGACTGTTACAGGGATTTGGTAAATCCAGGCAGAAGCCAAGGGTATAGTTTTGTCAGCTCTCATACTGGTTTTATTGTGAAGTAACCCCAGTGGTTGTCATTACTCCTGATCTGCACAGTTGTGAGTTAGAAGAAAATTAGACAAAGTCCTGCTGTGGAAGAATAACTGGTTAGTAGCTGATTGGTTATAGGACAGAAAAAGAAAATGTATGAGTTAAGTGGTCTGTTATCATCATCAAATAGATTAGAAGGATGTGCATATAGTAGGAGGTAGCAGTGCTAGAGCCAGTATTCAGTGTGTAGAGTTGTCAGATGAATGGAGGGAGTGTGTGATTGTTAATTTAGAGTAACCAAGAAAAAGGGAGGTTGATTAGGAATTCCAGAAAGGCCCAACAAAACTATATAGCAGCTGTCCCACAGCGCAACAAATAGTTAGCACTCAGGAACCAGATTACTTAATGCTTAATTGCTTAAGTGCAACAACATATTTCTTGACTTTACAAGTAGACTGTTTAGAGTAAGATTGCTGAAGTTTCTAGAAATATCTGGAAAATGCTGGGCATGTTCAGAGTTTTAATTTGGATACTGGCATTATCATTCAGCCTCTTGTATTAGTAACATGATATTTATGGTGTGAAAGGTAATACATCCTGGAATTTAAACTACTCCATACACATTGATGAGCTTTGCATTCATTACAGCTAGGTTGTTTGAAACACTTATACTGAAACCCAAGCCAAATGAAATTCATTTGGTTTTAGATTTCTGTGAAAAGAGAAAATTACATGGGGACTGGATTGGAGAAACCAATGAGTTGTGTTTTATGGACCTGGCTGGAGAAACAGAGAAGTCACAAGTGATAGCGGTTAGGGACAGTGGAGGAAATGATCAATTCCAGACCAGGGGTGGCGAATTCCACCCTGCATTGGATCCAGACTGTGGGGTTTTCTCTGGGCCGTATCTGGATGTGATAGGGAGAGCAGTAGCGGGGGTTTAACACTGATGTTGCTTTGTCCCCTGCTGCCAATGCTCTCTCTACCTCAGATTTTGGCGGTGAGCCCTACCCCTGGTCACCTCGTCCCCAGAGGCCAGATGACATGTCTCCATGGCTGACATCTAGCCTGCAGGCTACACATCTGACACACAGACCTAGACACCTGGAGTCCTCTTTGTCAGGCTACGTAGGAGATGAGAATCCAGGAACAAAATTTCATAAGCCGTCTATCAGACCACATTGTCCTGTTCATGTCTTCATGCTTATGAAGATGAGCTAAGAAAAACAAAATAAATTAAAGCTGCTAGGATATGTATCTGATAGCCTAGCAGCACATGCTGCTGTTTCTCCTTCATTAGATCCCTATTTTGCATACTTTCTATTGTCACACACCCTTTTTACAGTCAAAACCAGGTTCTTTTTTGTTGGGGAACACAACAATAATCTATTTTTCATGGATCTTTTTTATGTCCTCATTTTTTTTTGACCTTTCCTTGCCTGTTTACTAGTGGAAGCATAACACCTGCTCTGTGTGAGATATGATAATAGAGGCTAACTTTAGGAAACAGTAGATCAAGCTGTCAGTTGATACTCACTGCCTTATGCAGAGCAACAACTAACATTTGGATTTAACATGTAGTTACTGACCGCTAGAGCTTATGGAAGCAAATAATGTATTGATCTTAGTGGTTTAGCATGAGTATCAAAAGACTAGAGACTACTATTCTCTTTCAGGCTTGCAGTTATTATACCCTTATTTCCTTCAGTACCTACACTATTGTAGGTTTCATATGTGGAAGTGCCAAGATTGGCTCATAGCTGGGAGTGCCCAGTGAATGCAAAGTAGATGTCAAACAGTATTCTGGCAATTATTTCCACTGAACCAAGAAGTGGTAATCTTAAAGTGATCAGCGTAGCAGCTATCCAGATAGATTTTCCTGCTTGTCAAAAATGAGATATAGTTCATCTCTACCGAAAACATATTTCTTTTTTTGTAATAAATCATAGTAATAACACGCATCCCCTGCCTCGTGCTGTTGATCTTATTTTCAAAAACAGAAAATCCACATCTTTTTATCTTTTAAAACTTACGTTATATGTTTTTAAGACAGCTGATTCAAGTTGAGAATTCCAATTTCGTCTCTATACATGTATTTTTAAACTACATTTTCTGTAATAGTTTTGATAATTAGCAAATAAAAGCCAATTCCATAAGATATTTCTAGCAAGATGGAATAAATGTCTGCCTGTCTTTAATTTTAGTTCAGAAAAAAGTGCTAAGAATAAGCATTAAAGTGTGCATCCAGATGAGTGAACATGTGTGTTTCTTTGGGGACAAATAGCAGTGGGACATAATTGTGATGCTGCTACTTGTTCCCTGGGAACTCCCGCACATGCGTGCTCTGGCATGGGGCAGGTTGCACTTGGAGGGATAAGGAAGGCTGTGGCCAGCACCTGAACTGGCCTCAGCAACTTTACCTGGGGTCCTGGGTGCCTCCTGTGGCTCTGGGTCTGCAGACCCTGGCCAGCAGTTGAAATGTGGCTCCAGCTGGCTAGGCTTTGGTTTTGGGTTGTGCATGGTGCTGCCGTATATGCCAACTCCCATTTTTTTAGTGCAGGTTTTTTTTGACACTGGGATCTTCCAGTGTCAAAAAACACGTCACACTGCAAATTAGCATCATGACGAATACCTTCTGGTGTGGCATGTGCAGTTTGTGGTGCCATGGATGGGTCTGCGGTGCAACAAACTGCACGTGTGTGCTTATTTGGATGTGCCCACCATGTGCAAATTGATTGTAAATTGCTAACTTGCTATCAGTGTATTTACTAGGGTGCTACACAGCATATTTAAGTTTTTGTCTTCCATGGCATTTCAGCAGCAGAAAAAAATGATTGCTTGCATTTGCAGATATAAAATATTGCATAATTTTTTAAAAGTAGAAGTCATTCGCAATCATCACATTTCCAGGATAGCTATTTAGTCAAAATCCATGTCACCGGCTTTTCAGGTTTTTTAGTATCCTAGGGTGCCAGATTCACAGGAAGATTTTCCTTTATGGAGATTACCATATGCTTTGCCACGATGTCTGAAAAAGGAAAGATCACTCTTGTAATTCTAACGAACTTTGGATTTAGTATTTTCACTTAGAAGCCTTATCTTCTTTTCATTCAAAATGCTTTTCCTGTGACTTGCCTACCATAGGTTAATGATTGCTTATCAGAGTATCTATTACATAGCTAGTTCATGTAGCATTTTTCAGATTGATAGGCCTATACAATCCTCAGAGGCTGGATCATGGGTGGACCTGTACACCCAAGGCGTAATGAGGAATAAGAGACTCCACTCTATGCTGCTGCACAGCCTGTCTCACCTTGTGCATAGGAAGGAACAAGCATGGTACATAGTTTCATAGTTTCATAGTAACTAGGGTCAGAAGGGGCCTAGAGCAGGCCATCTAGTCTGACCCCCCGCCAATGGCAGGAAACAAGTGCTGGGGTC
>JAGPOW010003395.1:7756924-7782832 GCA_030014935.1 Caiman crocodilus | reverse complement strand
CAGCTCCTCCTGCTTACCTCCCATGCTGCGTGCATTAGTATAGAAGCATTTAAGGCTATGCACTGCCGCCTCCCCCTCCTCTTGCGTATCCCCCAAGCTTCCACAGGTGGGAAGGAGTGAGCAATCTTGGTTTTTCTCCTGAATGTTCCCGGCTCATGCATCATTATTCTATTTCACAGGACATAATGGTGACCCGCAATGTAGCCTTAAGGAATGTAGCCATATAATATTCCTATTGTTCACTGAAACGCCAAGGTTAAGTGATCTGGAATTCATAGTGAATTGTGGAATTGGTACTCCAGAATTGCTGCCTACTAACCTTGTGCTCTAACTGTAAACCTGTGCTTCCCATATGATTGCCAAATGTCATGCAGTTGTCACTGAAATCAAGTGTGGCACAGGAATTTTTCCTTTCAAGATCTGTGTCCTCCTTTTTTAAAATAAATTGAACACATTTAAATCCAAGAGGTAATCTTTCAATGTAATCTACTTAGTGTCATTGAACAAAATGGATTCAAAATGTACAAAGGGATTAAATTGTCTCTGCATAATTTGCTCCTCCTTCTGTGCATCTACACTAGATGTTTACTGTGGAGCTACCTAATTAGCTCCACAGTAAATATCTTGCCATCTACACATGCAGCCCTATTAGACTGCAGTAAACTAATAAACCCCGCAGCAGGGTAGTACTTGTAAATACAAGTTTTTTAGTGCACAGCAGTGCATGCATGATCCTGCTCATCAGGATCTGGGGGAACCTACCAACATCTAGGTTTTTGGCAATGGCTCTTTGGAAGGAAATCCTACAGAGAAAAAAGTAGGTCTATGCCGTCCTCAGTAACTTTTAGATATAGGTTTCTTATATGTAAAGGAGAACTAGTCAAGTCAGATTAGTCTGAAAAAAAAGAGAGAGCAGTGACAAACATTTTCTGCTTCTCAGACTAAATTCTCTATGTTTAAGGGGGAGTAAGAAGGGAGATTTAGGTGTCTCAGTTTAGAAGTGAAGGTAAAGAAGCTGCTTTGCTTAGCATTCTCCTCTGTCAAACTGTAAATTCCATCAGGAAGTAACGTGGACAATTTCAGCATAAACTCTCGCTCTTCAGCAAGCTAAGAAGCAGGGTAGTACAAGGTGCTCATGTGTATAGAAAGTCAGTGGCAGGATGGATCCTCCCCTGAGGATGCTCAGTGATCCAAAGGATGTCCATTCAGATCTTGGGATAATGCAGTGGCCACAAATCCTTCCCAGTCTGCAAAGTCTTGCTGTCAGAGGCCAAGGGACGGCATCAAAGCAAAGGATGTGTCCTGCATCCTGATTTTCTTCAGGAGAGGGTAAGATAAGTCTCAATTTGGAACAATTCAGAACTACTTTAAATCCAAAGAATACAAACATGGGGACATAGGGGAACTCAAACATCAATATACAGGCAAATTTTACACTTGCCTGGGCACAACAGATAAGTGCTTGGAACAAGTTGATTTATAAATAAGAATACATTGCTAACTGAGAGAAGGTTGGCTTGTATTGAACTGTTCAGTCTTTACTGAATATAAACCCCCAAAGACAAGATCTTATGTGGCTACAGTAAACCAGTCTGGGGAAAGAAAAAGAAAAGCAAAAAATGAACAATACAAAGCAAAAAAAAAATGTTTCTGAAATTCAGAAAGGATCAGGTAGCATGTCTTTGTTCAACTTCCATGTGTCCCTGTGCCTCCTGGTTTTGGCTGAATCCAGGAGAGGGAGAGAAAGAGGCTGCCTTTTCTTTAGATCTGTGACCTGGCTATTATCAAAATATTTAGGAAATTTTAAAAATGATCCCAGTATGACCTTGTAAGTTTCCCAGACTCAGAGTCTGAGCTAGCAACCTAACCCAAACTGCTGAGTTTTTGGAAATTCATATTCCATTGGTTAACTAAATGCCACCTACATGAATTAGACAAACAGATGGGGGATTTAATTCATGTACATGTTTGCCATTAAAATATTAACCTCTATGATATGAAAGTTATTAGTCTTACTACAGTATTTCAGTGTTCTAATGCCTTTGGAGGAGGAAAAAAAAACATTTGCAATTGACTTCAGCTTTTTGAGTCCTCTCTACTTAGTGGGGCTTTACCCCTGTTAAATTTTGTATTCATGATCAAGTAATATTTGCTAAATTGTAGGTCTGGTGTACTCTTTTATAACTCTGTAGTCTCTGCTTTTGGACTTCTGTACTTCCCCATTGCTTATAAACTGTGTGACCTCTAAAAGGATTATGAGCCATTGCACAATTTCAAAGGGATCAAATGTCTCGTACCAGTCCTTTTTTTTTAAATTATGTATCTTTTTAAACATTTTACTAAGTTCCCCATTGGGCCCCATTGGCCCTTTTTCTTCAGGAAACAGGTTCTATAGTAATGCTAGTGATCAATGAGATACTAAGTAAAAACTGAAATGCTCTTGTCTCTTTCCTTCAGACTGAACATGCAGCCTATTGTTTATTATTGTTGGGTCATTGCTCTCCTCTAGCATTGGAGGTTTAAACATTTGTAGGATTCTTGTCAAAGAACTGTGACTATATTACTCAGGTACAATGCATCAAAGGCATGCTACTAGGCTTGGAAGGTGGTACAAGCTACGTAAGCTATATCCATTCATGAGGTTTTTCATTCTGAGGATTAATTCAGTGGATATTTTCAATGAAGGAGCTTACAGGGTGGCTGCAGCGCTTGGTAAACTTGGCTTGTTACTTTGCCAAGCCCTAAGTAATGTCTCAGATTGTCTCCACATTTGAAAGACTCAAACACATACTTAACATTTATCCCACAGTCTAATAGGAAAAATACAGCTGAGGTTGAGCAGTTTATTTCATTTTGGAAAAGCCACAGGAACTGCTTTAACAGACATATGGGTGTGATGCGTCTGAGATTCTGCAAAGAATAGTTTAAGACTCATGTTATCTCCAGGAGAACAATGAGCAACATAGATTGACTAAAATCTCCCAAAACAATTATGTGGGAGGACTAGTGGAATGAATTAACTCCATGTATATATATTATTTTTTCCTGCAGCTAAACAAACACTCTGTTTTCCCACACTGTCATGGCTAGGATTTTTTATATTGTTTGTTTCAGAAAAGGGAGCTCAGATTAGCATTGTCAGGCATGAAATGACAGCCTTGTACAGTTTTCCTTTTCTTTGTACCAGACTTACGATTATAGTTGTGCCACTGGCAGGTCAAGTTGTTCATCCGATTCATGTGCTGGTTTGGGAGGCGGAAAAAAAGGAAATATAGGGCAGTCAAGTAAAGCATTCATTGTGAATAGAACAGCTCTCACCTAGTTTCCTTTTTTTTAAAAAAATCCCTTTTTCCTTGCTAGTTAAATGCTTCCATCTGCAGCAGTGTAAGTCAAAGGGCATTAGGTTAACTGGGGGCAAGTGGCTGAATAAAGTAAAAGAAAGTTCAAGCTTGGCTTTCTAATGAGAAAAGGGAAAGTCTGGATACTGACTGGATCACTGGAAGAATCTGCTGGTGAGGATGACAGCCCCAGTTTAGCAAGAAGTTAAGCACAGGACTAGATCTTGCTGACCTCGTTGTGATATATACACATCTGCCTCACTGCTTTGTCGAGTTGGATGGATTTAAGTGCATCCTTAAAAGCCTTGTTGAATTGGATCCTAGATTCAGCTTCACACTCCACAAGCTAAAACTTGGTTGACTGAGCACTGGCTTGAACACAATTGCTTGAATGTATGTGGCATCTTAGGATTGAATACAGGTTAGTTTTGTTGATTACTTTGTTTTTTTCTGTCAAAAGCCACAGAAAAAAATGGTGGCGACTTTCACAACAGACGTGTAGGTACATGCCCAGATGACCTCAGATTAGCACAACACAGAATAGTTATTTGGTTTTAGCTTTTACACAATTTTAACAAACAAAACCCACCAAAAACAAAACAAAAAAAATCTTTTTTCTGTAGTAGCCTGATTTTTCCTTTAACATATTTTTCTCTAATGTAGGTGTCAGGGCAATAAAGTTACACCTGTACTGATAAGGAGAATAGCTTATTGTTCCTTTAGCTTCAAAATTCCATGCTTCTGCTGAGAGATTTACAGAATTAAAATTTTAGAAGTAATTTACTAGATTCCAATAAATTATTGTAATTGTTTCAAGATTTACATACACAAGAAAAAATCTATTCGTTTGAGCTGTTTACTTGCCTCTGTCTCTAATGAGGCGGGTATATGTTATTGACATAATTAAACATTTGCAAATAGAATCATAGAACTGAAAGGGACCTGTAAGGTCATCAAGTCCAGCCCCTGCCTTGGGCAGAAAGTTATTGGGCTTGAACAAGTTTAACAAAGTGCCTCTCCAGCCTCATCTTGAACACCTCCAAAAAGGGTGACTGTACCACCTCTGTTGGTAGTGTGTTCCAAATTCTGGTGGCTCTTATAGAGAAAAAGTTTTTTTTTCTTATGTCTTACTGAATTTACCCTCTATTAGTTTGTGCCCATTGGTCCTTGTCCTCCCTTGAAGTGCCTTCCCTAAAGAGTTGCTCCCTTAGTTCTTGATGCACACTCCAGACGTACTAGTAAGCAGTTATCAAATCACCCCTCAAGCTTCTCTTGCTCACACTGAACAGGCCCAGTTCCCAGAGTCCGTCCTTACAGGGCCTACCCTCCATGCCCTTAAGCATATGGGTGGCCCTTTGTACCCTCTCAAGCTTATCCACATCCTTCTTGAAGCACAGTGCCTAGAACTGGGCACAGTACTCCACCTGAGGCCTCACCAATGCTGAATAGAGAGGGAGAAGCACCTCCCTGGATCTGTTGGCCACACATCAAGTGCTGCAGTCCACAGTTCTGTTTGCCCTTCTGGCAACCTCATCGCATTGTCGGCTCATGTTCATCTTCTGGTTGATAGTTACCTCCAGGTCTCAGTCAAATGCTATGCCAGCCAGTGGACTACCACCTATTGTCTAGTTATGGTGAGGGTCCTTCCTACCTAGGTGAAGGACCTTGCACTTCTCCTTGTTAAACCTCATCTGATTTCATTCAGTCCATGAATCCATTCTGTCAAGGTCATCCTGAATCTTTGCCCTATCCTCTGGTGTGTTCACATTTCCCCATAGCCTGGTATCCTCCACAAACTTAATCACTGAGCTTTCTACCCCCTGGTCAGGTGAACAGCTCCCATTTGATTTCAGGAATATCAATGTGAAGTGTATATGTAGGAGTTTTGCCTTTTCACGGGTGTCAACTGTGGACTGTCTCTGAGCATTCAGTAGGAGTCCCACAGTGGATCCCGATTTTTTTTTCTTGCTCTCTATGTATATATAGAAGGACTTTTTGTTGCCTTTTATGAGTTGCCAGGTTGATTTCCATACCTGCCTTAATGTTCTGTGTCTCGTATCTGCAGTACAGGTATTGACGATCCATTCTTCTATTGCTTACATGCTTCTTCTTTCTTTTTTAATAGCATCCTAATATGCCTGTTGAGCCAAGTGTGTCTCTTGACTCCTTTCCTGCTTTTTGTCTGTGTGGGGATGGCCTGTTTTTGACCTGTGAGTTTGTTCTTAATAAGAGATGATAGATATCATGAGATCTATCCAGAAACCCTAGTGAATGATGTATCACAAGCAGCAAAAATCTCCTAAGAGGATTTGAAGAGCAACCAGGGGATATAGAATTTTATCTTATCTCAAATTTAAGCTTTACTTATGAGCCTCTCGAGAAACTCTTGGTACTAACCATAGTGTCTTTCCTTTGACAGAAACTAGTATCAGTATTTGGCCTCCCTTGATTTCTCTCTCTGTATGACAGGTCAAGATTC
This sequence comes from Caiman crocodilus, assembly GCA_030014935.1. Lineage (NCBI taxonomy): Eukaryota > Metazoa > Chordata > Crocodylia > Alligatoridae > Caiman > Caiman crocodilus. The sequence continues at coordinate 7,777,015 of JAGPOW010003395.1, read as the reverse complement.
ACGGATGTTAAGATGCAGATGACACCAAATTATTGGGTAAAGTAAACATACTAGTGGGCTGGGAACACATCCAGATGGATCTGGACAGGTTGGAGAAGTGGGCAGAACAGAATAGGATGCAGTTCAACAAAGACAAATGCAAGGTGCTGCACCTAGGGAGAAGGAATCACCAACACACTTACAGGCTCGATGATAACCCTCTCAGCAGCACTGTAGCAGAAAGGGATCTTGGAGACATAGTTGACTCCAACATGAACATGAGTCATCAGTGTGATGACATGATCAGTGAAGCTAACCACATTTTTTCATGCATTAGCAAGTGCATGACAAACAGGTCCAGGGAAGCGATACTTCCCCTCTATGCGACACCGGTGAGACCACAGCTGGAGTACTGCGTCCATTTTTGGGTGCCATACTTCGAGAGGGATGTGGCTAACTTTGAGAGGTTTCAGAGAAGAGCCACTTGTATGGTTGGGGACCTGCAGGTAAGGCCCTACAAGGAGAGATTGAGGGACTGAATCTCTTCAGCCTCCGCAAGAGATGGCTGAGAGGTGATCTTGTGGCTGCCTACAAACTCATCATGGGGGGACAGAAAGGGATAGGAGTAGTACTCTTGGAGTAACTAGAAATAATGGCCACAAGCTGACAGAGAACAGCTTCAGGTAAAACATCAGGAAGAACGTTTTTATGATAGGGGTTGCCAGAATCTGGAATGGGCTTCCAAGGAAAGTGCTGCTCTCCCCTACCTTGGGGGTGTTTAAGCATCTGGACAAGCATCTGACCCCAGTGCTTATTCCTGCCCAGGGCAGGGGAATGGACTGCTGAGGTCCCTTCCAACTCTAGTATCTATGAATCTATGAATATCTGTGAATCTAAGACCAGAAGGATAATTTGGGTTATATCCTTACAGGATACAACTTGAAACAACCCTTTGAAATTATGATAACCAATTACAATTATTTTCTCATATCTGTCAATGATAGATCAGTGTTTAATATAATATTGCCTCTATATAATTTTTATAGTGCTTCTCTTCATTAGAAAATCACACAGGAATCAGGGCTTGCCTACTCAGTGACGCTGAAGTGCGTTAAGCCAGGCTGTGAATTGACAGTTCACTGGCCACTATATACAAACTTTCCATGTGGAACCATAGTGCACATTAAGAATGTTTTGTGGGAGACAACTTGCCACATTTTCAGGGTGAAGTAACTACCACAGTCTTAGTATGCACTAAGGCAGCTTACAGATAGTTAAGAAAAAACCTCAAAAGGAGCACTTTAAACTTGGCATTCTCCTGTGCTGAACACTACACTTGCCTGGAAGAGGTATTACGTTAGTTGGACCCAGCTCACCCAACATCTGTATAGATTGGGTGCTTTAGTGGGGCTTTTCTGGCACTTTATCTGCTAGTTGATTGAATCAGCCTTGGATAAAAGCTACAAAAAGCCCCACTGAAGTACCCAATCCATACAGACTCTGAAGAGCTGGGTTGAAGTAATGCATTGTTTCTTCTGGTAAAGCATGGTTTTTGCTTCTTTTTTTTTAATTTCTGTAACCAGCGTAAGAGTGTCCATATGGGGAATGACTGCCGTGTATCTAGTGTGATGTAAATTCTCACCCGCTCTTCCTTCTCTCCTCTCAGTGTAGACAAGCCCTAAGTCTTATAGCGGTCTGTTATATGAACACAGTTACATATTTATCAAACACACTATTACTATCACTAAACACACAATTTATCAAACACACTAGCAAGCTATTTTGTCCAGCTGTTTAACTGCTATGGTTGTTGTTTAACATCTTCTCAGATGGAAAAGAAAGCATATCTTTATCACTGTAAGGCAGAAATCTATCATCCTTCGTTTTTCAAGAACAGAATAGAAATATTGGAGCCACTTCCGCTTTTCAGCATCCCCGCTGAGAATTATGCAGTATTTTTTAGATACTGGATCTTTACCAGAACTGGCATTTAATTTGTTTCTATTCTAATTTTTTTAATTACTTCTTTTTGTCTTTAATTTTGGTACTTTACTAGCTACATTTTTTTGTTTATGCATTTAGTTTGCCATATCAATTATATACTCCCAAATCAATTACATGCATTTCCTAGCTCCTGTTTTGCACTCAGTGGCCGCATCTACACACGTGCTTAACTGCAGAGCAGACTAATTAACTGTAGAGTAAAGCATCACTATCTGCACCTGCAATGCAATTAGGCCACAGTAAACTAATTAATGGTGTCATAAGATATTACTGTTGGGAATGGTACTGTCTTACAGTGGGGTAATTAACTGTGATTAAACGTACGTGTAGATGCTGACCATGGACGTAAATTGCACTCAGTTGGCCCAGTGAGCAGAGGGCCAGATTCCTGCCTGCTGCCTAGTCACACAAGAGACTTTTAGCATCCTCATGCCCCAGCCAGCCTCTCTGCCCCTTGACACAACCACCTGGAGCCCAGGGCTGACCCCCTGTGTCCCCAGCTCTGGTATAAACTGCTCTGCCCTGGCTCAAATTGCTGCTGGCTGCTGTCCCAGGTGCACGTGTATTTTTATCCAGCTCAACTGTTCTGGAGTTTATTGCTTCACATTGATTGCATGTGTAGATACAACCAGTGATATCAACTTATTTTTATATTTGCTCTATAGTTTATTTAATTGCTGTTTTCTCTTCTCTCTTTAACCAGAAGGTTTTTAATCAAAGACTCATTCTTGCATATTGCCAGAATTGTATTTACTTGGTAACTAACTGTAATTTACTTAATGTTTAATTTTTGACTGCACTCAGTTTTGCTCATGATTGCTTTCAGCTCTGGGAAGATGGTTTAGGGCAGTGCAATTTAAACTGTCCTGTTCTACAGAGTGCACAGGGCCTACTCTATTTAGTAATTGCCAAGTTACTAATGTTTAAAACTTGATGACTCTGCATGCTTAGTAATGTTTCATTAATGTTGTTAATTCAGCTATCTATTTGATTATCATAATAGCTTCAAAGTACAAACTGACATGGCAAACCCTCCATTAACTTCCTTATCAGTGATTGCAATAGAGTAAATAAAGAGCATTTTCAAAGTTGTTTGCTTACAGATTTACACTGTGTTCTTTATGACTCCGGTGATCCTATTATGTTATACTGGGTAAATAGAAAATATTTTTGAATATGGCATGACATAGCAAAACAGTTAAAATGCTGAAACTGTCTTTATTGTACAGCTACAATACACTTCTGTGAGAGTTTACTTTCTTCAATTACAATGCCATTTTACTTTGTATAGTATTTTTCATGGAATTTGTACTGTAAAACAGTGTACATAATTACACAATACAGAAATAAACCATGAAATAATAATAAAAAAGTGAAGAAGGAAGAAAAATAGATTTTGTTTCATGCCTGAATAAAAGAAGGCAGAGGGGATCCAGAGAAACAGTTCCATAGATAGGACCTATGAAAGTGAAGGTTCTGCCCCACTCCCCCCATGGGTAAGAAATGATATCAATTAGCAGAACACTAGTGCTCTACAAGAAGGGGTAGGGAGAAGATGAGAAGATCACAACAGTAATGCAGAACAAATCACTGTAGAAATGCATAAATGATACAAGTGTCCATGACCATAGAATTAATACTAAATGCATTTCTTGGTGTCTGCTTTACTGTGCTTCGATCTCTCTTCATCTGCTTCAAGCCTTTTTGTCATCCAGTAACTCCCTCTGCTTTCCCTGATACTTATGATCTCTGAAAACTTTAAAGGCTCTTGCTGGTAAACAAAACACAGATTTTACAGCAGTATAATAATGCAGTTATGGCTATGATTCATCTTACCTATGATTATACCAGTCTAATGCCTGCTGTGGATGCCTTTATCTTGGTATATACATTTCTCATACAGTGATAGCTTTTTCTCGTTCCCTGGAGGAATAAGATAGTAAGATATTAACTATGAAGTACCTGTCTATGGCAGTAACTACCTTCATTTTTATGGGGGTTGTACTGCTTTAACTATACTGGTGTACTTCAAAAAGTGTGACTTCTCTGTCGTCACCAAATTACTGCATGATGGGAAAGAATGACCTTATCACCTCTGCAGATGAAGGGAAGAGGGAGAAATATGGAGAAAATGTAATAGGGATGTATGCTTGTTTAGTTTACTTTCATATTATATACCCCAATTCTTTTAGGCTCACTTGTCCAGAAGTTTAGCAAGTCCAAAATCTCTTAATGAAGCAGGCCTTACCCCATGTTCAGCTTGTCTCCAAATCAGTACCCTTTTCTTAAAGTATCTGTCTTTCTTCACTTTTTACATACTTTTTGCAACGCCTATGTCTTCCGATACTTCCTGAATGCTGGAGTTCTCTTTATTATCATAATATGCTTACATACCATACCTGCTTTGAGTTGTCTTTTAGGTATCTCATGTCTCATAGGTATCTCATATCTCATGTCACGTGTCCAACTTTCCGTTGTATTTCATAAGGACCTTGGCATTTAAAAAAATGAGCCAGTGTCCCTATCAGATGATCATAAGAGTAAGAGGGAACAAGATATAACTAGCCACTCCCTCTTAGTCTTACCAAGTTAGGTTTCTGTTTTAATACCTAGTTGGCTTCACTTCTGTCAGCCATAAAGAAATTAGAATAGTTGAAAAGCCTATTGGTGTGCAGAATGCTTCCATACAGAAAAATGATGAGCGCCGTCTTGATCTGATCTTGTACTGCTAATTACTTTTTGTACCATGCATTTCAAAGTCTGATTAAATCTTTCTATGAGATGATAGTAAGGATGGCTTTCATACTTTGTATGCATAATTCCCAATCTGTTTAATTAATTTAGACAAATTTTGTCCTCTGCTAAATTGTTATAATCTCCTCTGGTGCTCCAACTTGCACTAATAATGGGACCAAGGCTTTTAACCTAATGGTTCAATAAGTCCTGTCAGCAGGGGAAATACTTCTGGATGTCAAGCAGCATGGCCATTTACTGCCAAATTATAGTACTGTCCAAAAAGACTTCACTTTACAAGTCTCGACATGTATATAAGAATTTGCAAAAGGTCTACCTCTCTTAGTCCATAGTGGAATAAAATGTGGGTTCTCTTATGGTTACTTTTTGATGTTCATGGTTGTCTCTTAGGCCACATCCACATGTTACACTTAAGACATGAATAACCATTTAATCATGTCTTAAATGGTCACCCAGCCACACTTTCATTCAATTAATTGCATGATAAAAAGAAGAATAAGCTACAAAGTTATTCCACAGGAATCCTCAAACAATTGTGACCCATACTAGAAGAAGACCCCTCACTTAAAGAGATCTTTCTAGAACCACCCATCCTAGCCTTCACACAAACACCGAACCTCATTAACTTCATCACAGTATCAGACTCCCTATGACCCAAACCGCACCAAATGGATCCATACCATGCCAGAACAAGGAATGAAAGACCTGCCAACACATCACCACCCCCACTGTAACTACACCCCACAACAGACCCATCCCCATTCCTGGATCTTACAGCTTCATCTCCAGAAATGTTATATATCTCATCCAGTGCAGCAAATGCCCTGAAAAGGCATATTTTCTTTCTGGAAAATATGTTGGAGAAACCAAGTAACAACTGTGCACCATAATGAACATGCGCCAAAAATCTGTCATAGACAAGAATACCAAATTATCTGTGGGGGCACAATTCTCACAGGACAATCACTTCCTCTCCTATCTCTCAGTTTGACTCCTCAAAGGGAACTTACAGAACACTTTCCATAGATGAGCCTATGAACTTCACTTCATAAATATTGGTTTTCTGACACATTACACCCTGCCTGACATCTGATTCAACAGGTTCCTGCTTGACCTGACCTCTTATATTCTTCTTTTCTCCCAACTTTTCTCCCCTCCCCTATTTCTCTGTCCTTTGTCTCCCTGATTTCCTACTATTTCCTTCTTCATTGAGAGCCCCTTTCTAACCCTGTATTATTACCTCTGATGTTTCCTTGGCTTTTCTTACCCCCCTGCTTTATTTCCCTTCCCTCCCCTGCTTTACCTTTTGATTCTCCTTTCTACCAGTTTATGTTTTCACTACATCCTCTTACACTTTGAGCTTCTCTCTCTCCTCTTTTCTTGATTACAGCTATTTTCTTTTTCACTGACAGCCTCTTTTCTACCTTGTAGTCTATCATTGTAATGTGTACCTTTAGCCTTTTTTCCCCCCTGTTCTCTCTGCCCTCCCCTTTCTGCTTTACCTTTTGTCTTTCTAATTTTTACATATTTACATTCTCACTGACATCCAGCCACACTTTTAGTTTCTCTTATTCCTTTGAATCTCAGAACAGCAGAGACTCCCTATGCCTGAAGAAGGGTGACTGCACCCAAAAGCTTGCTAAGAAATTTTTTCCAGCTACTTAGCTGGTTTAATAAAAGAAATCAGATCTATTCAAAGAATCTTGCCTGTCTATGTCCTTAGACCAACATGGCTACAACCAAAAACACAGCAAAGGTATTCCACAGAATATGTGTAACAATAACTTTGTTGCCGCTTCCTGTTACGCCATGGATTGAATGTGTGGAAAGGGGTGCCTGTGTCTGGGAGCTCCATCTGCTGATCAGAGCTCCCATCTTGGGGGGGTCATGGGCAACCCCAAGCCTGGGAACTCTTAGCTGATACTGGCTTCCAGCCACAGGAGAACATCCTCAGTGTCTGGGAACCCTATCAGTTGACAGGGCTTCCAACCATGGGGGCTCCCCAGGCACTTTCATGGCTTTGAAACCACAACCAGTGCTGTGTTCCAGCTACAGGATGCTCCAAGCACTCCCACAGCTGGGACACCATGTCAGTTGCAGTCTTCCTTCCATGGAGACTCATGGAGCACCCCCATAACTGGGAGCTCAGGTCAGCCTTGGGGGTCCCAGCTGTGCGAGTGCATGGTGTGCCTCCAGGCCTGGGAGCCTCATCAAATGAGGGGGCTCCCAGCTGCAGGAGCTTGCTCCTTGCTTGTGCGGGGGGAGCCCAGGATAGGTGCGATCGGATCTGGTTTGTGATCCCACAGTTGCACCCCTTATCATGCACACGTGGTAGGGCAGGAGGTGCAACTGTATGGATTGGGTATCAGAACCCATTTCTCCTTTACCTGCATATGTACAGAGACCCGTATAGTCATATGCCTATTGATACACACCAGCCCAGAAAAATCTTCTTGCTATCCTATTGTATATCTTAATTTGCCATAGGCAGACAAGGTTCCTTGGGTGAATCTGATATCTTTTATTAGACCAACTTAAATAGTTGGGAAACAATTATTAAGCAAGCTTTCAGGTTCAAAACCCCTTTATCAGGCTAAGGAAGTTTCAGCAGTTGGTGTTTGCTCTTCCTGGATGGAATGAAAAGTGAAGAAGCCAGGGGCTGGGCTGGTATGCATACAAGACAGGCAGGCAGTGAAAATGTAGACTGAGGAATCAATGGGTGAGAGACAGGCTCGGGGTGGGGGAGACAGAGAGAGAAGGGAGATGAAAGTGGAGAGATATCTGGGGAGTCAGTTGTCAGGCTGGTTATAATGTGTCATACATCCAATGCCTATATTTAGTCCATGATTTTTAGTATCCAGTAGGTTGAAGTGTTCAGCCCAAGGAAAAGTACATGCTAGTTTTAGAACCATTTCCTTACAGATTTTTGGAATCATCAACTTCCTCCCTTAAGATCTCAGAGCATAAAATAAATCTTTTAGCATATACATCCTTGTGTGGTTGCATCTTGTATCTGTCTGTCAACAAGTACTCCATCAGTTTTAATTGCTTTGGCTGAAGGGAGGATCTTCAGTTTGATGTTACTTCAAGTTTAGTGATAAAATTCACAAAGTCAACCTCAACTTTCCTTGCTCTGAAAAATATATGTATTTTTCCCTGTGATTATTCATCTGCATTTTATTTTTCCACTGCTTCTCAAGATACCCCCAAATCCTGAATTAGTTCAGAGAAGGAATTCCTCCTTCCTTCTTGATATAGTCTTCCCACAAAATATTTGTTCCTTACATAGAAAGTCAGCGAACTTGGCTTAAAACCAAATCATGTGGGATAATTGTTCCATCTGTCATCTTACATAAAATTGTGATGAGTTCTTATACCAAGTAGCATCTCTATAGTGAAGTATAGCTTTCTAGTCTGTAGGTATACTGTCTGCTTTCTTAGTTATCTCAAGTTAAGTCTGTCCCAATAATGCAGAGTGTTCAACCTCAAGATCCAGTCTGCTGCGTTACGTAATTTGGCACTTGGTTCTCCCCATGGATCTGGAAATTTGGTGGTGGGGGGGGGAACAGGACTATGGCAATTAACACCAACCCCCTCACCTAGCCACCAAATTTTCAAACCTCACAAAGCTGAATCAGCCCTGACTGTACCAGCCCTGCACAGAGCAATTGGGGCTCAATGCAACCATACAGGAGCAGGTGACCAGGCCATGATACAGCTATGTGTGATTGGGCACCAGCTGGTCCCCCTTGGCTATATTGGACCCCTGCACAACGTGGCTGCTTCAGGCCCTGGCCAGGCCATTTGCACACTGCTGCATTGGGCCTGAGGTGGACCAGCAACATGCTGGATTGGGCCCATGTACTAGATCTAGCTCACAGATGGCTCTAGCACCACTTATGAAGCCCACAGACTGAAAGGTTTGGGCACCACTGTAGTAGTAATCCTTTGACTATGTACTATTTAGATAAGTGGAACTTCCTATATCCAATAGCACTTTTACTATCTTGCTGTTTGGTGTAAAGGAGCACATTTTGTTGCTATCCTTTTGCAAATAGATTTCCTCCATTGGTACATACATAATATAGGTCGTGTGTCCTATATAATTATACAATAATAACAAATAAATGACAACTTTCCTTTTCTTACTGTGATTCTCATTACCCAAGTCATAGTTTTGCTGTTTATTAGCAAAGTTAGAAGGGGAACTAAAACAGTCCCTAATAGTGGCATTGCCTGATGCATCTCCAAATGTATCTTGGCCGACCTTACCACATCTGTGCTGGTCTATGGTGACCACTCTTGAGCTCATGTTTCATATTTCTTTATCAGTATAGTTAAGACCTGTCAGCTAGTCAAATATCCTTACATCTCATTGGGGTTTTCTCCTTGTGGGGTTATCACTGTTGCCTGGAATCACTGTCAGCATTTTCTGTCCTCCCCTTAATCTTCTGAATTTCTCTGGTCTTCTCTAATTTCTCATCTCTATCTCAAACCTTATGTTGCCTCAGGGACATCCCACTTCTGGCACCAGGTGTCATCAAACCCTTGACTACTGAGTCAGGATGACATCATAGGAGAGGGAGGAATCAATAAACCAGAATGCAGTAGTTCTACTCAGAAAGAATGATCAGTATTTAGTTTATCATTTAGTCCCATTTCCCCATAATTTGCCTTATCATTCTGGCAAGTCAGCATCTTCCAGGGAGACAAGTCCCCATCACTCTGTGAAGCAGTTTCTCTCCACAGTTCCTTCAATATCCCAGTATAATTTTCAATGATTATACTTTGACTTAAACAGGGGGTGGGGCACACTGAATTTTAAACAAAGTCATTTTTCATCTAAAGTTTAAATTATTCATGGTAACAGAATGGGTGTTTAAAAAAAGATATTTAAATAACCGGTATAAAATTTACTTAGCTGAGGGCACATGTATATGAGACATTTACTGCACAGTTGCTTAATTTACCATGCAGTATACATCTCAGCATCTACGCGTGTGCTCCTATTCAAGTGCATGAAACTAATACATTCTGCAGCAAGGTGGTACTTGTAAATATAAGTACTACCCTGCTGTGGCATATTCTTGTTCACAGCAGTGCATGTGTAAATGCTGACTTGGCTACCTGGGGCATGAGGGGACTTCAGTACTAGGGCTGCCTGCTGGCTAGCTCTGTGCTGAAGCACCCTTGCAGCATGTTGAGCCCAGTCGGAGCAGCCCTGGGCTGGCAGGATGGTTGAGTCCCCTGCCAGCTGGGGTTGCTCCAACCTGGCTGAATGTGCTGTGGTCTGGGTGTGTGTACAGACACGCACCCAGCAACTATAAGCTCTGGACCTTATTGCTACATGTTAATTGGCACATGTAGACATGGCCTGAATTGCTCAATTTTCACATTATCAAATATTGTGATGTGAACTATTTTATTAGTTTTCTGGACATCATAAAATTACAAAAGGCAAACACGATTTGAATTTACAATATAAAAACAATGGTATTTTTAAAAAAATGTTTAGGGCCTATTTGAATGAATGAATGAATGAATGTCTCTTGTAATCAAGTATGACTGCTACTGATACTTGAAATCAGTTTCCATATGTAGGGTTCAAGAGATGTGCCAGGGAAAATTGGTATTTAAGTTCCCTCCTACTATCAGCCAAGGTGGCACAATGTTCTGTTCATTTTGCTTCCTTCATAGTCTAGTGCCAAACTCTCCTATCATGGGCCGTATCCTCCCACAATATTAAGTCCAGCCCAGCAGACTGCGTGCTGCTTAATGCAGTCCTTGTAGCAGAGTTTGGGACTGCCAGCCTTCCTACTGCTTTTTCAAATTGACTGTACAAAACTCTCCTAGACAGTCGATTGTTGTCCATACATATCATGTGGCTCACCCAGGTCATTTGCCTCCAAGATGGCATGACTTCGATGCTTGGCGTGGATGCCAGCCATAGTACTTAAATGGTCTGACAAAATCAGCAACGTTGAACACCTATTATGCTGTGTAGGTGGTGTTATTGCAAACAACTACTTTTTTTGATATGATGACATTAAAGGGGCAGGTCTCTAATGAGTATAGAAGACAAAGGAGCACAACAGCTCTGTAAACTTGGCATTTTATAGACACTTTGACCTCCTGTCTTATCCATAGTCTTTTTTGTAGGCAACTGAAAGCTGGGGCAGCTGACTTTAAGTGTGCTGAAAGTTTTGTCAATGCTGTCAGCATCAGTAATTGTGCTACCTAAGTAGCAAAAGGACTTGACGTTGTTTAATTGGCTGCCATTCAATTTTATTTCTGGTGGTGATGGAGGTGATAGGATTCTGCCGGGCAGTGGTTGGTACAGGATTTCAGTTTTCTTTACTTTGAGACAGGATGTATTTACACGATAACACAGGGTGCATCTAATGTAGCTTGTCGCTACGGCAACATAGCGTTGGTGGGCACAAACAACGTTAAAGCAGCATTGGTGGGGACAGGAAGACACCAGCTCATTGCTACTGTGCAGTAGGGTTGGAAATGATCCATGTGCCACAAGGACTGTGCAGTAGGTAATTACTCTGCTAGCAAGTACTAAATGACTGTGCAGTAACAACTGCTCAGTGAGGGACACGTGTAGACATACCTACGGGAGGCCAAAAAGGTATGCAGCATGGGCAAAGGAATTCAGTAAATGTTATAGGTCACTCTCAGAAAGGGTGACAAATGCTGAGTTGTTGGCAGTAGGTCCTTTACTTCACTTTGTTGGGATTTGCTTTTGGCCTTGAATCATTGAAGGTTTAGAAGTCTGCCATCAAATCGTGTTGTTAGGGTGATACCAGTAGCAGTAGCACATGTGGTGACTACTAACACTCCAGCCAGAACCGAGTAAATAATGTAGGGTGTAAGCACACATCTCTGTTTAATCCCATGGCCTACAGGAAACACATCAGATGAGTTAGCATCCAGTGATTCATGGGCCTGCATGTTGCCCTGGAAGCAGTATATGAGGTTAATTAGTTTGTCTGGGCAGATGAACTTTGCAAGGCACCAGAGAACATAGTGTCCAACAGAGTCGAACACCTTACTAAAATTGGCAACAGATTTAAAAAAAAAATATTTTGGACCTTTTTTATAAATCATAGGAAATCCCAATGGCCCAAATCCATATTTGGAGTTAATCTTATAGTTACAAATGAGGGGAATTAGATTTATTTTAGGCTTTACTATGTAATACCTGAGTATCAGGAGCTCCAGAAATAGAAGAGAAAGAAATTCAGTTTTGTAAAGGATGCTTTCTTTAATTCATCCCATTGTTGAAACATTGCATGCATATGTCTCAAACACACTAACAGGCACTAATTGCAGCTATGTTTGAGAGCTCTACAAGTAATGAAACAGGTTGTCATGAATTAAGGAGAATATTATTACCAACTCAAACATTGAAAAATCAACGGTCAGAGTCAAAATATAATCTTGAGTTTGAATTTGAAATGTCAAGGTTTTATTTTTTCTTTCACAATATATTTTGCAGTAAGCTTTTAAAAATTAGAAAACTGAGAGTCTCTCTTAATCATATAAATCTGTGAACTGACACTCTATATATAATGAGACTCAATGAAGTCAACTCTTCCACCTTTTTTTTGCAACTTGAGAAGGTAAAATGCTTGTAATGAATGAGATAAAGGTTACACAAATAGCGAAATGGAAAGAACAGGGTGGAATAACTCATCTTTCCTGAATACCACAACTCATTAGTTGTAGTAGCACAGCTTAGGGCAAGGAGCAACCACTATATACACCTGGTCCTTCTATCTGAATAACAAGGTTTCTGGTATTTTTTTAGACAATAGTTAAAGCAGGTAAAAAATGCGGTGGCTTCTGAGCTAGTCCATTCTCTTTCTGCTGAGGGGAGTAGGAAGTTTATCTATCAGTTGAAGTATCCTGAGAGACTACCATCACCACCAAGGGAAGATGCTGATAGAAAACCAAAAGGAGGTTTCTGGGCCCATGTGACTTTGGTCTGATTTTCTCATTACTGAGATCCACAGGATTTGCAAGTTATATTGTTATGTCTCTCACCTTATTTCTCAACTCTAACCCATCTTGCCTGAGGAGAGCATTGGCAAGAAATTTTGCTGCGCTCATTCCTTGTATAGCTTTACACATAGGACAGGACACACGTTCTGTGACATAGTTTTTCCTGTTTTTAAGGAAAGGAATTTACTGAATGTTTATACTAAATAGTTGCCTTCATACTGATTTTTCTGTTCGTAGGGTTCTTATGTTAAACCACGACTATTTAATATTTAAACACATTTAGTGTTATGACAGAGATAACAATGCACATCTCAACACCTCACAAATCTCAGTGTATATTCATAGGATTGATAGATTGTAAGGCTGGAAGGGAACTCGCAAGATCATTGGGTCCAGCAACCCTTCACCAAGCAGGAAAGATAACTGGGGGTCAGGTCACCCCAGCAAGGTGACCGTCCAGTCTCCTGTTGAAGATTTCCAGGGTAGGCCATTCCACCATCTCTGGAGGGAGCTTATTCCAGTCTGGACACCCTGATTGTGAAGAAGTTTTTCCTAATGTTGAACCTGAATCAGTCTTCCAGGAGTTTGTGGCCATTATTTCTGGTTTTCCCCTCAGGTGCCCTGGTGAACACTTGTTCACCGAACCCTTGATGTTTCCTCTAGTGTCGCAGTAAGCTGCTACCAGGTCCCCTCTCAGCCTTCTTTCCTCAGGCTGAAGAGTGCCAGATCCCTCAGCCTTTCTTCCTATGGCTTGCCTTTTAAAACTCTGATCATATGGGTGCCTCCTCTTTGGACTCTCTCAAGCCTGTCCACGTCCTGGTCAAAGTGTGGTGCTCAGAACTAGATGCAGTACTGCAGCTGCAGTCTCTCCAGTGATGAGTAGAGTGGAAGAATCACCTCCTTGGTTTTGCTGGAGATGCATCAATTGATGCATGCTAGAGTAGTATTTGCCCTACTGCCTACAGCATTGCACTACCGGCTCATATTCATACTATGGTTTATTATTACCCCCAGGTCCCTTACATTCGTGGTGCCAGTCAGTTTGGTGCTGCCAAGCCTGTAGGTGTGTTGGGGGTTGCTCTTGTAACTGTTTAGACTGACCTTCTATATAAAACCAAACATAGGAATTCCCTGAATTAATTCCTGCTTGGACTACTATATAGTTTTCAGAGATTTATTCAGTCTTGATTCAAATGTTGCCAATGGTGCTGAAGTGATGTAATAGTGAGTTTTTGTGAACTAAACAGGTTTTGAATTGTTCTACTTTTGAATAGTTTAGAAATTAGGTGAAAAGAAAGCTCCTTTGTCTTGTGAAATTTTCTTGTCCCAATTAACAGGTGCTTCTAAAACTGTAAGAATCCCTTTGTACTGAGTTTTTGTTCTGGTTTCTGTTTAAATAAGCATAACCTAATGCACATTTAATATTTATTTCCTCTTACTGGTCTCTAAATTGGTATTGTTTGATAACCTGAAGCATCAGTAATGATTTAAAAAAAAAATTATCCCTGATGTAAATGAACTGAACTCTTTAGATTTACATAGGGATCATTTTGGTGCTAACATACTTAAGGTAGTACATATTTTGAATGTTTCATTGGGAAAAGACCTTGGCAGAAAAGGTAGTGATCCAATAGATTGTGTGGTTTCAGAACTCAGATACTAGTTAATCCAAAGCATTCATGCATGAGATGAAACAGTTCCTATATTATCTCTAGCTCCTGAAGGCCTTCAAAATGCTGCGTGGAACAGCATTCCAAACTTATCCAGATGTGGAACTAAGAAGAAAGCAGTTCATTTCAGATAACAGTTTCTGGAAAATATTCAGTAAATATCATATTGTACTTAAGAAAACTAAAACGTTTATTCCTAGCAAATATCCTCCTACTTCTAAGAGTTCACTTTCATCTTCCATCAGCTTTGATTAAAGTTTCACAATATTAATTTCTCCTAAAAATATAAAAATACTATTAAAAAGAAACATGTATTTAATAAAGACTATCACTCAGTAATCACAATTTACCAAGACCCTTTTCACTATCATTGTAACGCAATTCAAAAAGTATCTCTTTTTTCTTTTCAACAAAGTTCTGTTTTTGTTTCCCCTTATCTCTATCTGGGGGCTGGTACTTGGGAGTTTTACTGCTTTGAACTGTTCTACCAAATTAGTTTTATACCTAGCACCTTAGAGATTTGGACTTAAAAATCTCATCCTTCTGATTATCTTACTTTTCTCACTTGGATTTTGAAATAATCTTTTAACTATTTGTCAAAAAGCACAAGAAAGCAGTGTTTTGTGCAGTGGGAAAGCTCTCAGAGGGCATAATATTATCCATTTGTGAAACTCTGGCTGCATCTGCATGAGTTGCTGACTGCACAAGAGCTCATTACTACTGTGCAGTAGTTTGTTACTGCTGCACAGTACTGTCATGTTGCATGAAGCATGATGTGACGCTATTGCGCAGCGGTAACAAGCTACTGCACAGTCAGCTTCACCAAAAGGCCATTTGGGGACACTACTGTGCAGTAATGCTGGTTACTGCGCTGCCATTTAGTACTTGTGTATGGACATAATATATGACTGCAGAGTAACTGCACAGTCAGCGTCTCATGTAGACTCAGCTATGGGCTGTTAAAATTGTTTGAATCCAAGTTGGAGTAAAACAGAATGAAATCACAATATTGTATATTTATAGGTGGAAATACAAAATAGAATGCCTTATATAATTTACCTCTGAATTTATTTCTGGCTTTGGAATTTCATAAAATATTGTTCCTTAAAATGATTACTGATGCCTTAGCCTAGCATTTCCTTTGAGGTATTGATTTGTCACTCATGTATTTCCTGTCATAACAGACACTGCAGGAAGCTGTTGATCGCAGCTGATCAGCAGCCCATGCCTGGTTGACTGCGGGACACATGCCCCTATGCTTGGTGTCAGCTGCAGGGAGGAAGAGAGCCAGCTCAGTGGGCTGCATGTGGGGGCTTCCCTGCCTGTGCAGTATAAACCCCTGCAGCAAGGGGGGGCTGTTGTCAGGCTGGGAGGTGCATTGCCTCCTCCACCTCTCAGAGAGATTAGCTGCTGATGAGGAGGTGGGGCTGAGACTTTTGCAGCTTGGGGGCTTGCTGGGCTCAGGGCAGGAGAAGCCCAGGATCCATTCCCCTGCCCCCACATCCCCCTGGGCAACAAGCACAAGCAGGATGCAGGCTAGGGAACAGTCTTTACTGCTTCAGCTCTGTGACCAGAGCGGACAGCACAGACCACAGCTGCAAAGCACCCTGGGATGCTGGGGAACTGTGAGGTAATTTCAGTCGGGAGGGGATCTGGGACACAAGTTCAGTAAACTGAATCAGTTGACTCCCATACTACATTCAACCAGGTTTATCTTAAACAAGGTTCAGCCATTTTGAAATTAGTTTCTGTGTACTGAACTTATGTTGTTATGCTATTGAACTTACATACATTACAGCCTGGAATTAGTTTCCAATCATTTATACTGGTGTACATGTATGGAACTGCTGTTGATAGCCTGTATATTGAATGGGCACTGGTGGGATAGGTGTATCCGCTGTCCCACAGTCAGTCATTTAGATGAGTATGCTACAAAGAAAAATGACCCCTAGAGCTTCATATCAACTTTGCTCATGTCACTCTTGGACTTAACTAAAGTTAAGCAGATGGCACCATGTTATTAGGATTGGCACAAAAATATGACTAAATATTCACAATTGTTTTCTAAGGATTAGTTGGTTGAGGCCAGTAATACTCTTGAATATCCAGAGGATGCGCAAGAACTAAGCAGTGTTATAACTTTGTAGTTGGTATATCACAAAGACTTTTGTACAAACATGGCAAAGTGTGAACAAGGAAAGTTTAGAGCATAGGTAATCTTATAAAACAAGCAGTCTGTATGTTTTTTTAAAGCAAGACATAGAATGACATTCTTTGGAATATGTTCCTAAGGATGTGCAGATGCTTTGTATATACAATGTTTAATAGCACAGCCTTGCTTTAGTAACAGCTAATAAACACTATTAAATCCTTTGGTTTGTGTACTGTATCAGGGTGTGTGGGAGTGAATGGAAGAAGGCAGTAGGAAAGGAGAGCTTGATAGTCATCTTATATTAAATTGCACGAAATTTAATACTAACAGTTACATTCAGTGGAGTTACATTGTGAGGGCAAATCCAAACCTTCTAATTCACTTGTGGTATTTACAGTTTCCAAAAGTGCTAAAATGCTGCACTGGGGTGCGGGTGCAAGACTATGGAGAGGAGAGAGTGAAGGCTGAGAGCTCTCATTTGGCTACTGTTGCTATGATACTCGTTCCAAGCATTTCCTTCTTTTTTCTTTTTTACCCTTTTTTTTGTTTTTTTCACTGAGCCTGGAAAAGCTGGAGAAAAGCAATGATGCTGAGGGTCTGACTGGAACAGGCTTTATAGGGAATCATCCTGTGTGTGGGTCAGAGTTGCTAATGGAGTGAATACCCAAATCTCACATCTCATTTCCATAGCAAGCCAAATTCCTTCAAGTAAACTGGGGTGTACTCATGTAAAAGGAGAGTTGTTCTATTTCTGTGTACCCCTGTAAGCTGTACACCAGACTGTTGCCAATGTAGCCATCTTCAATTCATCAGATATCTTAAACTGCAAGTTTTTCAGAGGGTTGTTTTGGTTGCAGGTTCTTAACTGCTGCTCATCTCCTGCTGATATTGCACAAAACCTGCCAAAAGTCAGCTTTTGTAGATAGAAATGAATCTGGATTAGTTTCCAGACATTCTGTCAAGAAATTATACAGTACCTAAGCTCCAAAAAGCAGGGTTTGTTTCCATGACTGTTTCTCTATGGAAATGTGTCTACTTTTATCCGCATATGGTTTGTTTTGCTGAAATATTCAAATAATTCAAGTGCATGTTTCAAATGAATGGCTTAATGGTCACAAAAAAAGGCTGCTTCCAGTGTTGTATGGTGGCTAAGAATTGCCCTTTTCTATTGCTTGGAATGCAGTCTCATCTTGAAATAAACAATTACAGCGATGTCCATTTTATTTAGCATATTTGTGATTATCGTGGTATGAAGACATTGGTCTTCTGTATCTGCTATTCAAATCACTATGTTCATCTCCTTATAATTTAATTGCTTATGGTAATGAATAAGCTAATATCCCATCTTGGCACTGTTTAGTAAACTCCAACATCCAATGAATTTATCTCTTCTTCACCCTATAGCACTGCAATGATAACACCCATAACTGTCAATCAGACATGAATATAGTAGGTGCTTGGAAGAGAGGCTACACTGGGAAGAATATTGTAGTCACCATCCTGGATGACGGCATTGAAAGAAATCACCCGGACTTGATACAGAATTATGTGAGTCTTTCTAATGGTTCATATTGCTGTTTTATTGTCCTGAATTTAGATTTCTGGCTGTTGGCAGAAAAAAGAGAGGGAAGAAGAGCAGTGAGTATTATCTCCCAACAGTAATGACAAAAGGATGGAAATTACAAAAACTTACATTTACGTTGGAAAAACAGAGACTTGGTGGGATAGGGTGCATGACTGGAGCACTGTCATGGATAGGAATAAACAGTTCAGAATGGACAGGAAGAAGAGTTATACTTTACTTAAAAGAGCCATATGATTGCTCAGGGCTGTAGTATGAAACTGGAGATAGCCTGTTGAAAGTCTCTGGATTAGGGTTAGAGGAAAGAGCAACAAGGGTGATGTCATAGTGATGCTATAGATCACCAGACCAAGAGGAAGTGGTGGATAAGGTTTTCTTCAAGCAGCTGTCAGAAGCTTCCCGATCACAGGCCCTGGTTCTCATGGGAGACTTCAGTCACTCTGACATCTGCTGGGAGAGCAATACAGCAGTGCACAGGCAATCCAAAAAGTTTTTTGTAAAGTGTTCAGGACAACTTCCTAGTGCAAGTGCTGGAGCAGTCAACTAGAGGTAGTGCTCTTCTTGACCTGCTGTTCACAAACAGGGAAGAATTAGTGAGGAATGTAGTAGATGACAACTTGGGCAGCAGCAACCATAAGATGATTAAGTTCAGGATCCTGAGGAAAGGAAGGATGGAGAGCAGCACAGTAAGAGCCCTGGACTTCAGAAAGCAAAATTCAGCTCATGGGCAGGATCTCTTGGGAAGCCAGACTGAGGGGGAGAGGACTCCAGGAGAGCTGGCTGTACTTTAAGGAAGTTGTATTGAGAGAGCAGGAACAAACCACCCCGATGTGCAGAAAAATTAGCAAATCTGCCAGAAGACCAGCTTAGCTGGGCTTAGGGAAACTTGGACAAACAACTAGGGATCAGTATTAGAGTATTTCTCGGGTATGCAGAGATGAAGTCAGGAAGACCAAAGTGCAGTTGGAGTTGCAGGTAACAAGGGACATGAAGGATAACAAGAAGGGTTTCTATAAACATGTCAATACCAAGAGAAATGTCAGGGGAAGTTTGAGTCCCTTACTGAATGGGAAAGGCAGCCTAGTGACAGATGTGGAAGAGGCTGAAGTACTCAATTGGCATTTCTGAATGAGATACTACATCACTGCAGTGAAGAGATATGGTGATGTAGCTTGTTGCTATGGCAACGTAGTGGTGTTGGTGGGCACAAACTGTGATGCCACTGCTACTATGCAGTAGCAAAAATCTACTGCACAGTAGGTCTTTGCTAATGCGCATTAGGGTCAGAAATGACCCAGGCAGTGCCTGAACTATGCAGTACCAATGGTTACTGTGCAGTTGGGTATAAATGCAGACATGCCCAATACCTTTTTCACCTCAGTCTTCACAGGCAAGGTCAGCTCCCAGACTATTCCATCTGGCACCACAGCCTCGGGAGGAGGTAAGCAGCCAACAGTAGCCAAAGAGCAGGTTAGGCACTATTTAGAAAAGCTGGACATATACAAGTCCATGGGGCCAGATAGGATGTTCCTGAGGATGCTGAGGGAGTTGGATGATGTGATTGAAGAGCTTCTGGCCATCATCTTTGAAAACTCATGGTGATTGGGAGAGGTGACAGATGACTGGAAAAGGGCAAACATCGTGCCCATATTTAAGAAAGGTTAAAAGGAGGATCCAGGGAACTACAGACTGGTCAGGCTCACCTCAGTCCTTGGAAAAGTCATGGAACAGATGCTCAAGGAATCCATTTGTAAGCACTCAGAGTAAAAGGGTGATTAGGAACATTTCGCTTGGATTCACCAGTCATGCCTGTACAACCCAATTGCCTTCTATGTTGAGACGATTGGCTCTGTGGATGCAAGGACAACAGTGGATGTGATATAGCTTGATTATAGCAAGGCATTGGTATGGTCTCCCACAACATTCTCACAGGCAAG
>JAGPOW010003395.1:7700236-7756115 GCA_030014935.1 Caiman crocodilus | reverse complement strand
TGTTGTCAGCAGTTCAAGGGAAGTGATTATTCCCCTCTATTTGGCACTGGTCAGGCCATATCTGGAGTACTGTGTCCAATTTTGGGCCTCCCACTACAGAAGGGATGTGGACAAATTGGAGAGAGTCCACTGGGGGACAACAAAAATGGTGAGGGGGCACATGACTTAGGAGGAGAGGCTGAGGAAACTGGGCTTATTTAGTCTAAAGAAGAGAAGACAGAGAAGGGATTTAATAGCAGCCTTCAACTACCTGAAACAGGTTTTGAAAGAGAATGGATCTAGAGTCTTCTCAGTGTTGACAGATGACAGAACAAGGTCATCTGCAATGGTCTCAAGTTGCAGCAAGGGAAGATTAGGTTAGATATTAGGAAGAGTTTTCTCACTAGGAGGGTAGTAAAACACTGGAACAGTTTACCCAGAAAGGTTGTGGACCCTCCACCCTTGGAGGTTTTTAACGCCCAACTTGACAAAGCTTTGGCTGGAATAATCTAATTGGGGATGGTCCTGACTTGAACAGGGGGTTGGACTAGATGTCCTGAAGTCACCTCTAATCCTAATTTTCTATGATAATGTGATTTTGTTCATTTGGTAATACTTCTTCCTTTGTTCCCACTCCCCTGGCGTTTCTTGGACTTACAGTCCAAACTACAGTCAGCACAGTTCTGTATGACTGGTTTTTGTGCCATCACATACTCCATCATCCATCATTTTTCTTACGTCCGTTTTCTATACATTTGATTTATTAACAATGGAAATATTTTTTGTCAGTCTGTGAATATGAGGTGAAATCAACATTTATTAATGTTTACCAATAAAATTTGAATCCTGCCAAGACTATTAATATGTCTTCCATAGGGAGTCTGTGCTGAATTTATAAAGCATTGAAATCAACCATCTATTTTTTTATTCTTTCTCTCTTCTCTAACTGCTGTGGCCTAAGATCATCTCACCACAGCCACTTCTAGAGTTACTAAATAGAGTGCACATCAGCTGATTTCATGAGCATCCAGCTGTAAAACCTTTATAGGCCAAAAATATATAGCTAATGGAACTTTCTTGAAGGTCTTTCTTGAACTTTCTTCAAAATGAAAGTTACCAAGACTGGCATTACCAACCTTCAGTATGTTGATGACAGTGTTATCCTCACACAAACTGAGACTGTCCTGTAGTCCACCCTTGACCTTGTCTCAGGTTCCTATCACAGCCTGGGATTTTCCCTTGACATTTGGAAGACCTAGGTGCTCCATCAGCCTGTCCCAACACAAGCAGCTCCTCCTCCCCACAAATTACCATTGGTGGAGAACCCCTGGAAAACATTGAGCATTTCCCATACCTAGGCAGTCACCTCGCCCAGTCAGTCAGTCAGTTGGTCTTGATATAGAAATCAAACAGGATTCGCTGTGCCAAAATATCTTTTGGAAAGCTGCTTTGCCGTGTCTTTGATGACTGAGATCTGCAGATAGAAACTAAAATCTTGGTCTATAATGCAGTGGCTATCCCCATGCATCTCTATGGACGTGAAATGTGGGTGACATATAAAAGCCATCTTAAGTTCCTGGAATGTTTTCATCAGCATTGCCTCAGGAAGATCCTTTCCATTAGATGGGAAGACCACTTCACCAATGCCAGCATCCCCTGCAGCTAAAATAACCAGCATTGAGGCAAAGATGAAACATCAACTCTGCTGGGCTGGCCATTGCGCATGGATGACTGACACTCATCTCCCAAAGCAAGTCCTCTTCTCTCCATTTAGTCACGTTAAGAGTAGCCATGGAGGACAGAGGAAGCATCACAAGGACACCCTGAAAAACTTAGCTTAAAAAGGGTCACCTCAACCATAATTGGGAAGTGGTGGCTGGTAACAGGTATCAACAGACTGCATCGTGCATCAAGCTACAGTCCACTTAAAAGAGAACCACTTGCTTAGGAAGCTGAGAAATGGCAGAAGGGAAAGGAAATCACACAACATCCTGACCAATGTGCCTGCCCCAAGGCACCACTTTTCATATCTGTGAAAAAACTTGCAGAGCATGGAATGGACTTCTCATTCACCTTAAAACTCACAAGTAACACTCTCCTCCTCCTGTCAGGCATTATCCGCATATAAAGGGATTATCAATATATAGCTGTAACTTTTATACGCCAAAAATATTTAGCTGATGGACTTTCTTGAAGGTCTTGATTACATCTACCTGATCAATACATCAAAGAGCTACAAAGCACACAAAGCAGCTCACAAAGACACTCTCATGGACCCAGAGGGACAGACTTCCATCTTCAGCTCCCTCTGTGCAAAAATGAGGTTTATTTCCTACCTATGGGGACTTTTTACTGTCTTGTACCATCTACAATTTTCCCAGAGCCTAATGAAGGGACTTTGATCTTGAAAGCCTTGCAGAAAAGGACAATTTTCCTGCCATTTTCCAGTTGGTCTAATAAAAGGTATCATTTTGGAACCAAGAGTTCTAGTGTTTCGTATGTCTTTTTGACTATATCTATCCACTTACATAAAACTATGTATTCTCTTGCTAGAAATGACATAGTGGGGAAAGGACATGTATCATAAGTAAATAGGCAAGTGTGGCTGACCTGGGGGTCAAGACTCCTCTGACTCCAGTAATGTTATTTCCCTATTTACACTGGAGTAACAGAGAAGAAGCAGGCCCATTGTTTACAGTAATTTTCACATGCCCTTGGAGGGTTTCATTTGTGTGTTTTTAACTGTATTTAAAAGTTTGGTTTCAAATAAATGTGAAGGATCTCTTCATATGCAGCAGGCTGCTTTATGGCTACATTATGGTTTGGCTTACAAAAAAGTTTGATAGTGTCCTTTCAAACTACATAGAACCTCAGCACTATGCATTGCTAGAGTTTCTTATTCTATGATACAGGCATATTTATTACCAAGAATTGTGCAACCTTGAGTATTAAATGTTTATAGGAAATAGGAGGTGCCTACTGTATGTGCATAGACATGAAGAAAACAGACCAATAGTGTTGGGAGTGAACCTTGCCCACATGCAGCGGGCCAGCACAAAGCCTGTGCACATATTAACCTGTAAAAGTCCATGGGCCTTTTGTAAGACTTCAGTGGTACACAAGCTTTATGTTGGGTGAATTTCATGTCGACAGAGCATTTAAGGTATGGGGGTAATGGTGGCATTATTAACAGTCAATCAAAAACTTACTGTGGTGTCCACAGTTCTGAAGTTGTTTATTTTAAACTACCCATGCTTAAGGACGTATCCTGTCACCAGTCATACATATAAAATTCTGCTTTGAAATGAACATTCCTGGTTTGATGACAAATCCCTCCTATATGTCCGCTTGCTGCAAAGAGGAGCACTTGAAGTAGATGTGGTAACTGGTTTTCAACAAAGAAGAGATTAAAGAGAATGACTTGCTATGTCAACACACCACATGCTACCATATCAATTAACAGAAGCCACGCAAACCGACAGCTGTTTGCACTGTAAACCATTTTCAGCAGGAAAAATCTTCGTAAATTCAGGAAACATCACAAAAACATTCATTGCACATACCTTAGAAATGGATATGCTCACTGAAAATGTGATGGAAATTTAGAAAAGTATACTCCTTTCCAAATTTGATGCATTTTCCACTGTGTGTTTGAAATGTATCTTAGTACCTGCAAGAAAATTTTCTTGGAGGAAATATATATCTTTCCAAAATATAAGATAGGACTTTTTTTCTTTTATTGTACACTATTTGGGATAGTTTGTTGACCCTTGATAAATTTAATGCAATCGTGGTTTGGAACACACAGTCTTTATTTCATAATGTCTCAGGGGAAGAATATCAGTATTTCATTTAGTAAACTTACATATGTGTTAAGCAGCTCTTCCCATTTCATAATAGTTGTTGGAACAGTGTTTTTTCCTAGAACATTTGCTATCTTCCAATTCTTCCAAAACAAAAATTAAAAAAAATGCAAATCCTATAATTATTGAACATCTAAATCCTTTCCTAAAACAGGCAGTCATCACAAAACCACAGGAATGTTCCTCTAATTACTAATTACTTTCTTGTAGAAACCTGCTGAAGAATGTATGGACCATATGAGTCAATGACTAATTAACAAGAAATTGGTTCTTTTTCTTCTGTTGGCTGCAGGATTCCCAAGCCAGCTTTGATGTCAATGGCAATGATTTTGACCCGATGCCTCGGTATGATGCCAGCAATGAAAACAAGTAAGGCCTATTTGCTGTGACATGTGACATTTTATGTGCAATTCTTCATGTAAGACCATATCGTATTAGTTCTGCTACTACATCACAGATGCACCCTAATGCGTCTGTCAGTCACTGGGATGATTTACATTTACCTCTCTGATCTCTTTCTCACTCTCTCTCTCTCCCTCTAATGTATTTCCCTCACGCATAAGAATATTATTTGAGCATCCTGGAATTATTGGAAAATTTGTAAGTAAAAATGCTAATTAATTTAAGAGTTTGAAAGCAAGAAGATGGTGAGTCTAAACTTACATTTGGTGAGTGTAAGTTTTTTTTAAGATGATGTTTCTGAGGTTACTACTGAAGTCTGATAACGTGTTGTGAGCAAACAGTGCTTTAGCTTATTTCATTGCACTTTTTAGTTTTGGTGTGATGATGAAAAATACTTCAGAAGCCTCAGTTATGAGTTAATGGAGCCTTTTGGGTGGGCATTTTACCAGAGACGATTTAGAGAAAACACCAAGAAACCTCAGTCCATTCTGATTGTAATAATATGCCCCTTGCTGCCAATGGTCAGATATTTTTGTTTGAGTGATGGGTTCCTCTTTCATAGGGTATATTTTATGGCAACATAATGATGTACTATGGTGCGATACAGGACACTAGAGTGATGCGGCAATCACTTGAGTCTACACACGAACATCCGCTACATCACTGTACTGGTGTGCTCCCCTGGTATAGCATGCTGCTATGGTGACACAGTGGTGAAATCTAACTGTGCACTGCACTCACGGTGCAGTAACTGCCCCTACTGTGCCATGCTGTAGTACTTCCAAAAGGAAGTGCTAAAGCACGGTGCTGCAACAACATCATCGTATGACGGCATGTAGACATGCTCATAGCTCATGAACCTGGAGACTGCTTCATCTTCCTTGGGATACCACCCCAGGAGGTTATCTAGAAGGTACTCTGAACTCCCTTTTACAGGACCCAGGAGATGCTCTTGGGTCCCTAGAATACATTTATTTTTCCTATTAAATATCATGATGCTGAAGCATCCTTTTTATAAAACTGTAGACCAATGGTTTTCAACCTGCTTAGGCTCTAGACACCCTTCACTATACTCAAGGCACCATCTACTAGACTCAAGGCACTCCTTATAAAATGCCATCATTTAGGTTTCACTTGTTTTTTGACTCCCTAACAGTGCTAACACTGTGTCACGTTGTAGCACCTTTGGAAAGATCTCAAGGCACCTCAGGGTGCTGAAGCACCCTGGTTGAAAACCACTGCTCTAAACAGAAGTGACAGGGGCCTATTAGACTGCCCTGTTTCCTTGACTGTTGCTTCATTGTATATTCTGCCGGACCTCATGATTTTTAGCATGGAAAGAACTGTGGTGTTATTCTTCTATAGGATGGATTTACAGAAGGGAAGCTGCAACAGAGAAAACCTTTTCCTTCTTACTGCTCCAGAGTCTCAGGCTTTTTATTTCTTTTTCTCTTCAGTCTCATAATAACCATAGTACACTAGTCCTGCTGGATTTTTTTTGTCTGCAGTTAGTCAGTGCCATAGCCATTGTGGTCAGAGGGGTCTGTCTAGCTCTCCTTGGACTTAGTAGCAAAACATCCACTAACTTGAGTGGATGAACCTTGCCACTGCTGCCGGACTGAGATTACTGCATAACGGGTGTATGCAGGTATATGCATCTCCTGACCTGTCCAAGATCTCTGATGGTTAGTGAGACTTGTGCAAGTGCAGGAATGAAGTATGGGCAGAGGAAAGAAGTGATGGTACTGAGCCAGATTACCCATAGCCACTTGCCTTTCCCCCTTTCTCTGGATAAACTGCATAAGCTGGTACCTATTCCTGGCATTGGGTGGCAAAGGACTGCCATGGCCACAATATACTGCTATGTACCCAGCTTGTCTAGTTGGGATGGGTGCTGGGCTTGCATTTGCACATTTGTATGGTTTAAGATCTGGATGGGAGTGAAAGGAGATCGTCACCATTAAATATGAGTGATAGAGCAGGCTGTAAGTGATCAGGAAGTTTGTTCAGCATAGGTGTAAGATACACTGATGTATACTAATGTAGTAGCAAATTGCTCATCAAGTATGATGGGGAAGGGGGTTGGTGGCAGAAATAGAGGCCTTCCCGCTTCCCCCACCACATTAGGTTGGGGTCCGGCTTCCCCTTCTTCCCTGCCTGCTGCCTCAGGACCAGTCCCACTCCTTCCCTTCCCCACCCACCACTTTGGGCCCAGGCTTATTCCCTCCCTTTCCCACCGTTGTTTCAGGTTTGCCCCCCCCCCACTGCTTCAGGTGTGGGCCTGTGCACTCCCCCCCACTCTCTGCCTGCCAGGACCGGGGAGGGGAGGAGGGGAGCTTGCACATGGTGGTGGGCAGCAGGCAGTGGCAGCAGTGGTGGCAGGCAACCATGCACTGCTACCAATCCGTCCCTTTCCCACTCCTCTCTTTCCTCCCCTCTTCCCAGCTGCCGCCCCCTCCCTGCTGGCTGTTGTTGGTGTGGGGGCCTGCTCTGGCCCCTGGCTCCAAGGAGCGGGATGGGGTAGGGGGGGCAAGGCCAGCCCCCCTGCTCCGGCCCCTCAATCCCCGCTGTCATGACGACACTCTACCATGTATCTCTGTTGGAGCACTCTGATTGACTGCCAGGACAACCAATCAAAGTGCGAATAAAGCATTACAGACAGACGGACAGACTAGGGCTCTTATAATATTAGAATGTTATATACGTGTATAATACATTAGTATAATATATTAATACGGCAATACTGCCACCAATGATAACAAAAATCATAATAGTTCATTTGGGGTTCCAATAACAGCACATATCCTAATTCAGTAGAATTACCCCCGGCATAACATTCTTGTCTTATTTTTGTACAGAAGCTCAGTTTAGTGAATCATGTCTGCCTTTTCTTTACTGGAATATTTTCTAAAATATCACTACAAAAAGACAGTAGCTTCCAGTAAAACCATTTAGCTCTGAAATGGGTAAACATGCTACATTTATAGTTTATGGTAACTTTAAACCAAAGGGTTTGTAAGCAACAAGCTGTACTAACCTGGTGAAGGCAGCAGCAAACAGAAGTTTATAGACTGCATGTCAAGGAGAAAAATGTTAACGGATGGATGTTCTTAGGAGATGTTCCAAGGACATATGTTAATTAAAACAGAAAAGAGGAGTTAAAAATTTATTAAATGTCCCATACCTCCTCCTTCCCAGGTAAGGCCGCTCAGGTAATGTAGGTTTTCTCCAAAACAGTGCATAGAACTGAGATGACTCAGCAGTGTCAAGACTCAGGCAATTCTGGTTCTGCCCAGAAATGCACTTCGATGTGTCTAGAGAATTTTACTTGTGGGAACTTCAGTGCTTGGGACTTTAAATATCACCAGGGTTAGGTAATAGCAGCTGGTGCTTTTGAAGGTCTAAATATTGATTTAGGTGTCTACAGTGGCCCTTAGGCCAGTGGTTTTCAACTTTTTTGTATTTGCAGACCCCTAAAATTTTCAAACAAAGGTGCAGACCCCTTTGGAAATTTCAGCTGGAGTTGCAGAGCCCTTTGAATTGTAAGTGTGGGTATTCACATACTTCTGATTGATCATAGTCATCTTTGATGGACCCCTTAGCTATGGTCTGCAGATCCCTAGGGACCGCAAGTTGAAAACCACTGCATTAGGTAGCACTAAGACATCCTATACCTTTTGTAGCTCTAGTCCTTTCATGCCTAACTCTTAGAATTGATAAGAGCTGAACACTTTTGTGCATAAAAAAAAATCACAGGTGCCTATCTGCATTTCATGCCTCTAAAAATATTTAGGGGGGTGGTCCCCACTGACTTGGATGTTCAGGATGTCTGATAAATTGGCTTTCAGTGTCACTAGATAGATGTGGAAAACTAGCACACACTTTTGATGCATCTAACAGCACATACAGAAATAGGAATGAATCCCAAATTACCAAACTGACTCCTAGCTCCTGCTCTAACAACTGCAAAATACAAATGGCCTATCAGCCAACTATGTAAGCAAATTTATTTTACCCCATTTCATAAATCATTATTGAGGGAACAGAGTGATAAAAAGGAAAAAAAAAAGAAATAGTGCACAAATAAGCAGGTGCCTTTGTACAGCTCTACTAGGACACAGCTGGGAATCATCAGGGTATTGGATCTATTTGCTAGCTGTTCACTTTTAATTAGTAGTGAAGGTTTTCTGTTGGTCAGGCTTATTAGAAAATATAAATTTATGAGATGTAATTACAGGCTGTAGATAAAGGAATGATCTTTTTTAAAATTATATTTAAAAACAAAGTCTTCAAGTAGGTGAAGAGAATGTGGGGGAAGAAAGAAACCTTAAATCAATCATTTGAGCCTTGTAGTCAAAACCAGGGTGGGACGATAGTTTCTTTAACTACTATGGTATGTAAGAATCCTGCCAAAAGTTTACTTTGGTTTCTACAAATTGGCAGTGAATCATGAAGCTTGTAAATGGTACAGGCCTATACTAGAACTTCCCTTTGCTCAGCTAAAGACAGCAGTCAGCTGTGGATGAAGTCATTCCTGCTATGCAAGGCATCTTGTTTTGGTTAAATGCTGAGTGCTGCTGCTTTTCTCTTTGTTTGTTATTTAGCTGTAAACATCATATTAAAACACCTGTATCATGTATTCTTCTGAGCTTACTAGATACAAAGCAAACAGGCTTGCTGGGTATAAACTCAGAAAATAAAGAAATGAAAATGAATGTTCATGATGGTAAAAGAGTTTTGTTTTGGAATGCAAATGGTGTTGTTTCATACTAAGATTTTACTTTGATGATTCAGAATCTAGCTTTTTTTTCCCTCCACCAGTTACAATCTTTTAAAAATACAGGACCTATTGTTTTTCAAATAAGTCCCACTGACTTTCTTATACAGGTGTGAAGAAGGCCAATAAGGATTCATAGTTTCTATGTTCCCATATCCTACTAGAATAGAGTTCCAAATTTTGCAGCTTTACATTCAATAAAATTAATTATCTTTATTTTGGTAACCCAGTAAATGTTTTTCTTTTTCAATAAATGAATTTGTATTTTTCACCAGAAAGTATTTCCATCTTAACTGCCTGATACAATATCTTGACATCAGGAATTTTTGCTGGTCTAAAATTGTAAAGGATATAATGAGATTACGTTGACTTCCTAATAGTGAGATAGTACAATGTCCAGCAACTTTATATGCACTCTCAAAAAGGAAGGAGAGTTATTAAATCACTGAGTTTTTGTTTCTAGTTGGTCTAAAATAATGGCAACCCGTTCCCTTCCTCTCCCCCTCCTCCATTTTAAATTAGTCAATCAGACGGATACTAGATATTTGACAGGTGAATTAGCTTCTCCTGCATCCTGGATGGTCAATAAAGTGAAAGTAGAAGGTTGCATTGACTTTATAGCATCATTCAGTGTGACGAAGCCATCAGAAAAGCTAATGGCACTTTATCGTGCATCAGCAGATGCACAATGAACAGATCCAAGGAGGTGATATTTCCCCTCTATTGGGCGCTGGTCAGACCGCAGTTGGAATACTACATAGAGTTTTGGGTGCCACACTTCAGGAGGGATGTGGATAACCTGGAGAGGGTCCAGAGAAGGGCCACTCGTATAGTTAAGGGCTTGCAGGCCAAGCCCTAAGAGGAGAGACTGGGGCACCTGGACCTCTTCTGCCTCCGCAAGAGAAGGTTGAGAGGCAAGCTTGTGGCTTCCTACAAGTTCATCACGGGGGCACAGAAAGGAATTGGCGAGGTTTTATTCACCAAGGCACCGCTGGGGGTTACTAGAAATAATGGCCGCAAGCTAGCAGAGAGCAGATTTAGACTGGACATTAGGAAGAACTTCTTCACAGTTAGAGCAGCCAAGGTCTGGAACGGGCTCCCAAGGGAGGTGGTGCTCTCCCCTACCCTGGGGGTCTTCAAGAGAAGGTTAGATAAGCATCTAGCTGAAGTCATCTGAACCCAACACTCTTTTCTGCTTATGCAGGGGGTCGGACTTGATGATCTGTTGAGGTCCCTACAGACCCTAGCATCTATGCATATGAATCTATGAATATGAATATTATTCAGATGTGGAACACTGAAGAACCCCATTCACTCAGAGAGAGCTTGAAGTCCTTTGACTACTAGCTGAAACGATCAATCCAAAAATGTGTTTTTTCTTATTTCATGATAAAATGGACCTGTGACCATTTGAGGAACCTGTCTCCACAACTTCTGAATTCTGATACATGTTGTATAAGTATAATGCAAGGTTCATGTGAAAATGGCTGTATCACGATTATCTTTTTTAGTGTGTTTTCACTTTCCTGAAAGGCCTACAACACAAATTGACCAGACTAGAGACAATGGAGGGCACTTAACTTGAAGGGTGCATTTGGACCAACAATGGATATGCTGAAAATGTGGATGGGACTGGAAGAGCCTTCTTGTCCTGAGCCTTAGAAAAATGGAAGAAAGGGGGTGTGTGTGGAAAATTACCGACAGCAAGGCAAAGAGACAGGAGTGAAAAGAAGGAATTTTAATACAATTGACAGAGGAAGGACAGGAAGAGAAAAACAGTCATGAGCAGGAGAGGGAAGAGATGGACAGGTTTACTGTGGTGGGAGGAGTGTGCATTTAGGTTCAACATCAGTCAAGAGTTGGAGAAGAGAAACCATAAGTAGCCTGTCTGAAGGGCGGGAAGAGTGGACTTGATGGAAGTACATTACCTTCAGGAACTTTGCTGTTCATTAATTAGCTATATTATCTTGGGCACTGTCTCTTAAATAAAGAACAGTGCTATGTTCATATCCATTCTCTTATACCTCTTGTGTGGCTTCAAAAAAGAGATGTGATTGAATTGCTGCTTTATGAGGATGAGGGACTTGGCACATTGGCAAGCCAGCTAAAATACCCTGAAATACATGCCCTGAAAGCTACAATAAGTGCGTGCCAACCTTAGTCACAACATTCCCATCATTTAAGTTTGGGGCTTTTCCTAGATGTACTGCTCCTATGGCCATGCAAATGTATTCTCTAATTGTAACAGTTGTTAATAACTAAACAGTTTAGGCCATGTTGCTTATTACAGTTTTTCAAGGAAAGCTGCTGGTCATTCAGCAGCTAGCATCTGAATTAATATTGGTCTAATATCATGTTGAAAGGCACTGTTAAATAGAAAATTGTGTTATCTTGAGGGGTTTTTTTACCATTTTTTAATATCCCATTATACTGCTTATAAGAGTATCAGTAATATCATTATGTGTAACTAGTTTCTCCTTGCATATTCATTTAGAAAAGTCTTCTCATTTTTTGTCTTAAAGGCCACTGGCAGAGGGGTAAAGGGCAGGTAAACAGCCCTTTACTTTCAGCTTGGTGCACCCCCACACCAAACACAGCACATGCCCAGAAGAGGAACCACGTCAGTTTGACCTAGGTTGCCTGTTGTCTTTATAGAATGTGAACTTCACCAGTGCTTTTTGGCACTTATATCTAATTGCTGATTCAATTGGATAAAAGCTATTACATAAAAGCACCAAAAAGCCCCAGTGAAATGCACAATGTATACAGATATTGCAGAGCTGGGTCGAACTGACATATTTCCTTTTCCAGTAAAGAGTCATTTTTTTTGCTTTTTTCCTCATGTTTGTCAGCGGCCAAAATGTTACGTAGAGTCTCTGTGCACTTATATCAGATGGCTGCATTTCAGTGATGCATGTTTGCAGAATCCTTTGAAACATGCTGCATGCTTACTACTAATGATCTTACAATGTATTAGATATGCCAGTGTAAAATGGTCAAAAGATTACTTTTATTCTAAAATCATATTATAACCAATGTTTGAAGTATAGATTTAGGTTTGCACTTCAGGCTGGCCTGAAAACAAGAATTCTCCTTTGTGAAAAATGTCAAAGTTTTGAAAATCGTTTTCATTCTACATCAAAATGAAAATTAGACCTTGCCATTTTTCCCCAGAGGGCAGACCCAGGTAGTCAGTAATCCAGAAGTGAGGGCATGCTAAGTCCTTGCTTACTTGATTCACTTATCCTAAGCATTTGTCTAATCACTTGGCTAGAGAACCTGTTGGAGCTGCTTTACTTGATCTAAACTACTGACTGACTACTTCCTGTGCAAGAAGGAAAAAGACTTAATTACCTACTGATTACTTTGGATCTTTTTCTCTGGTTTTGACCCCAGATACCCTTCTGGACTTGAGAAACTGTAGTTGACAAAACTTTTGTCAGCAAGAAAAAAATGTTTCATTGGAAAATGAGTGTGCTATGCTAACATACAATATTATAAAATCTTTGAATTGCAGATCTGGCTTGAGTGATTATGGATCTAAAGTCAAAGGAAGTATATAGTAGTATTTTTGGATGATTGAGAATGATCTACAAAATGCTACATAAATTAAATACAGTCCTGTTTGTTGGTAAACTAAAAAACCCCCACATTTTTCTTGCCTTGCTGTGGCTTAATGAGCAGTATAACTCACTTGAATAACAGCTGAATGAGGAAAAGCTGTTTTCACTTTTAGAATGTCTAAAAATATATTTTCATATTTCAGCTTTTCCTTTAGTTCACTAAGAGATAATAGGAAAACTTTTCCACATACTATAGACCTTAAAGGTAGCTGAAGAGTGTAGGTCTCATTCTGTTTCCATTTTTGTGCTTGAGTAACTAGCTTTTGCAGACTGCTATTTAGTTACACAAGTACAATAGAGTGAAAATTTGACACAGTATTTTCTGTGCTGTGCATCTGAAATACATATATAAATATTCATTCCTCTTGATATAGTAGTAAAAGCAGATCTTCAGTTACAAGTTCAATAAGGTCGATAAGCTCCTGTTTTGTTATAGTTAAAAGGTGGTGAGTGAAACTTGTTTTTAAAGTAAAAAAATGTTAACCACAAGTGGAACTGTATAAACCTAGCCTAAAGAAATACAGTTTCATTAGCCAAGAATTGCTTTTCTAAGATAATTTTAAGATAAAACTTTGGGCTATCCCTTTATCTTCCAAATGAAGAAAGTAGGTGTGAGTACATTTATTACTGTGGGTAGGATTGTTTTTATACCAAATAGATACTGCTTTCCTAGTATCTCCTAAATATAAGTTAAATTACTTGGAAAATCTAATTAATATGCCATAGATTCCAATGCTGTCTTGTAATACAATTACTCTAATCCTTCTTTCTCTTAGTGTCATAGGTTCATAGGAAACTAGGACTTGAAGTGACCTCACAAATTTATCTAGTCCAGCCCCCTGATCAAGACAGGATCACCCAGTGGTGATGCATAAGGGGTGCACAGGGGTGCTCATGCACCCCCTGAGAGCATTGATGCTATTCCTGATTCCATGTGCCTCTGGGATTTATAGTCCACAGTTGCAGCCAGCAGTAAATCTGAGCGGGGGAGAAAGTGTTGGGTGTTTAACCCCCTTCCATGGCCCCAGGCCCAGACAGGGTTTGCTTGGGGAGGACAGTACATCTCTTGTAGACTGGGCTGCATCCCCAGCTGGGCTGGTCCCCCGACCCCCTTGTCAGCAAGAAGGGTGGGGCCAGCCCTGCTCTCTGGGACAGACAGCACAGCATAGCCTAGCCCAGGGCTGGAAGCCATGCTGGGATGTGATTTAACTTGAACCAGAAAGGGGCTTGGGACAGAAGTTTCACAAACCAGTTTGACCCAAATCAGCTAAGTCTGATACTACATTCAACTAGGTTTATCTTAAACTAGTTTCAGCCAGTTTGAAATTGGTTTATGTGCACTGAACTTCTA
Organism: Caiman crocodilus; assembly: GCA_030014935.1. Taxonomy (NCBI): domain Eukaryota; kingdom Metazoa; phylum Chordata; order Crocodylia; family Alligatoridae; genus Caiman; species Caiman crocodilus. The sequence continues at coordinate 7,742,120 of JAGPOW010003395.1, read as the reverse complement.
TTGTGTTACAGGTTTAACCAGTTTCTGATCCGTTAAGTTCATTTATGTGAAATTTCTTTTCCTAGCCCCTTTCCTTGAAAGTTTCCAAGGAAGGAGATTCCTTGTTGTTTGCATACCTAACTGCTAATATTACACAATGCAGAATACCCTTTAAAGTGTCCTACAGCATCCCAGGGTGCCTCATCACCTTAATTGACAATCACTGTCCTAAAATAAAATGCTATTTTTTGCGGGGGAGGGAGTTTCCTTTTTTAAACTGGAATGCTGTCAATGACCAAGGAAATCACAATCTGATTGCCTTCTTGTTATACCAAACATAAAACAGGCACTCAGTGCAGACAGGAGATGAGGAGTGAGAGAAATAAAAAAGTTAAAGCAGCTGAAATTATTATCTGGCAAATTGGGACATCTCAACGTCCAGTCAGTACTTATCAGGAGTGGGGAAGGGTCATTTTGCAGACAAATGGTTGAGTACTATTGCAGACTCTGGGGAACAGTACAGTGAATGTGGCGTGGGAATAAGAGTGTTTTCAGAGACATTTTTATTCAGCATTTATCCTGTGCCTATTTTCACATGCAGCCCACTGAGATCCTTTGTCACTCTCCAGATTTCTTCTCTAGCAGTGGCAATACCAGAAGCTCAGAGGTCACAGTATCCTTGTGAGGTGCTCTGGTATAGACAAAAGAAAAACAGCAGGGGAGGAAGCTGTTGACACCAAGCCCATGCTTCTGACTCCTCCCATTACCCCAGATTGCAACTATAGTATTCACTTTGCACTTGCCACCCAGAGTCTAATTCATTTGATTTGAATAGTTGTACTAGTGTGAGAGTGTTTAGACATGTTTCATTAATTCCTAAAGAGTATGTCCGCTGTTTATAACACTAACTGGAACAGAAGGGAAGCAATCTGTCACAACTTCCACAATAAAAATATAGGCAGATTGGTATGGACTGTGGGGATTTTTCCCTTCTTCTGTAGCAGAGAGCCTGGCTCTCTTCCTTGGATGTCTTATGTCCCTTGCAGTGGCAGGATACTGGCAGTCTCTTGTTTTACCTGTGGCCATTTAGGATGCTTTTGGTCTCTTTGGGCAATACGCCTTGCTGTTGTGCAACAGGATTATTTTGTAGGAATAGGGTAGACAATGACTTGTTTGGGATGATTTGGGTATGGTGATCCTGCTTTGAGCAGATGGTTGGCCTAAATGACTTCTGGAGGTTCTTCCAGGCCTACCTTTCTATAATTCTATGTTTCTAAAGCCTGGAGAGACATCCCCTAGCTGGAAAACATTTAACAAAAATTGGGGTTATTTGGTAGTGTTGAATTCATTTTAATGTGGCACAGTGAGTGGGCTGGCACTGAAACTATATTAAAAATTGTGATCAGTATCTTGCATTGCTCCTGGTAAGTGTTGTGTTCCTTCCTCAAAAGTCTCCTTCTCTTTTTTCCTTGGGGTCAACAAAAAAATTCCTTGGGTTAATTTATGACTGTGCTGCTACAAACACGTACCTTGAAATCCCTATATCAGTGGTTCTTCCTCTTATTATTTTTTTAGATTCAGGGTTCCTCTCAACAACGTTTTTGAATTTGGTTGCACCCTGAATGAGATCCACTCTTGTGCTACCTCAGCTTACTCCAGTTGTTCTCGGCTGGGATTCAGCTGCCATCATGACTGCCAAGTAAAATTGCCCCACGAGCCTCATGCACAGCTAGGCAGGAAAGGCTTGGGCATGTGCACGTGCTCCTGAAAAGTATCCCTCATGGCGTCTCCTGAAAGCAAAAATAGGTGGGATAGGAGGGACTGTCTCATCCACCTTTATTTCCCTAAGGAGCATAGGGAGGGGCCAGACTGGGTAGGTTAGTGGCAAGAGGAGGTTATCTGCCTGCCTTAGGGTCAACAGGTAACCTCAGTGGAGGCAGGAACATGCACACAGGCTACAGCCCTTTCTGGTCTGGCTGTGCATCTGGCACACAGAATAATTTTAGCTGGTTCCAACAGCAGTGCCCACCCCATGGCACTCCTGAAAGGGACTGATGGCATACCTAGTGCTGTGGCACCCCAGTTGAGAATTACTTGCCTAACAGATGAAAAATATTTGTTGTACAGAGAAGGCTCCATGCATCTTATTAGCCCCATGTCATTTCTGCACTGGCAGAGCAACTCTTCCCAACATACCACATAACACTTGTGCCAGTCCTGCATAACCCAGTACAGAAACCCATTTGTGGGACTGAACCAAGAGTCTACCTGTAAATGGAACGGTACTTTTATACAAATGTACCCATGGACTCCACCCACTACTCTTTTCTGTAAGTTAGAACCAGTTGCAGATATGAAGGTTGCATCTATACAAGACATTTTACTGTGCATTAGATTCATCTAATGTGCAGTAAAGTGTCAGCATCTACACGTGCATGGGATTTACTGTGCAGTAAATTAGGCTAATGCACCATTTGCTAGAACCAACAAATACAAATAGTAGATTAATGGTGCATTAGCTACTCTGCAATAGCACACGCGTAGATGCTTATCAAGAGCAATTTGCTCTCTGTCAGCCTAGGCATCGAGGTGCCAAAGAGAGTGAGGAGGCATGATGGGGAGCTGTCCATGACTCCAGCGCTGCTCAGCCTGACTCTCCCCGGGAGCCAGGACCTGAGTAGCACTGGGACCGGGGAGCTCCCTGTTTCCAGTCCCAGAACTGCTCAACTCCCGGCTCCTCCCAGGCATGAGCAGGGTGCATGAGCTGACTGGGGCATGTGCTGCACAGGCCATGGCAGGGCTGAGGGGTGAAAGGGCTCTCCTTTCCACTCAGCCCTGCTGCTCATGTAGCACATGCCCTAGTCAGCTCCTACTCCCCGTCCATGCCTGGGGGAAGCCAGGAGTGCCTGAAGCAGGGGCCAGTGCTGCTTCACCCTCACATCTTCTTCCCCTGGTGCTTGCACTACTTCCTCCTCACATCTCCTCTCTAATCCTGGTGCTGCTTACCCCTTTTCTCAGGTACCTGGCATTGCTCCAAGCCAGCACCACTAAGCTAGGCTGAGATCCCAGGCTCTGCATAGATGGCAGCTGTCCCCCATTCCAAGACATCTCACTTGCTCCCATTCCCTGGAGCCCAGCCCTGACCCCAGTACCTCCTGCCAGCCTATGGCTGGCACCCAGGGAAGACCAGACCCTGTTTGTTGCAGGAGGGCAGAGCAGGGCTGGTGGGCAGAAGCATCCCTGGGATGAACTCCTCCCATGGGATGCAAATTTGCTTCTGATAGGGGTACATGGGTAGATGTTCACCAGGGAACACTTTAATGAACCTGAGTTTTCTTTACAGAAAATTTGGGCATATTCATTGCTAACCTGTATCAAAGAGCTCTGCCTGACTCAGGAAGTTCATGGGCCAACCAGAGATAACCCTCTCCTAGACTTAGTGTTGGTCAAAGGACATGATATGTTACGTAACTTGAAGATAGAGGATAGCCTGCATGACAGTGACCATGAAACTGTCACATTCACTGTCCATTGCAAGGCAGGCAAATCAGCTAGCAGGGTTGAAGTTTTGGATTTCAAAAACATGAATCTCAGCAGGCTTAGGGCAATAGTAGGGAAAGTCCTGTGGGACCAGGGACCAAAGGTGAAAGGAGTGCATGAAGAAGGTTTGTTCCTTAAGGACACGGTCCTCGAAATACAAAAGAAGTCCATTCCCATTAGAAGGAAAGGTGCAGAGGGGCTGGTAAGCTATCTTGGCTTAATAGTGATATCATGGTCCTCTAGAAAAAGAAGAAAGAAGCATACAAACAGGGGAAGCTTAGGACAGTCTCCAAGGAGAAGTATATAGAAACAGCCCATGCTTGTAGGGAGCAGATTATAAAGAATAAGGTGGTGACTGAATTTAAACTAGCCATAGAAATCAAGGGCAATAAGAAAACCTTTTTTAAGTATGTAGGGAACAGGAAGAAAACAAATGGAAGTGTGCAGCCATTGCTTAACAACTCAGGACAGCTGCTTACTGACACTCAAAAGAAAACAATTCCTGAATGACTACTTTGCTTCAGCATTTTACTGGACTATGGGAAAAATCATGCTAGATGTGTCTCAGAATGGGCATGGTGGGAATGACTGCCTTCCTACTATTGACATTGAGTTGGTACATGATCAGTTAGAAAAATTACACATTTATAAGTCAGCAAGACTGAATGAACTTCATCTGAGAATGCTGAAGGAGATGGCTGAAGTCATCACAAGACCTCTAGTGAAACTCTTCCAAAACTTGTGGTGCTCGGGGGAGGTCCCTGACGACTGGAAGAGGGCCATCTTCAAGAAGGGGAGGAAAGAGGACCCAGGCAACCATAGGCCAATTAGCCTAATTTCTATCCCAGGGAAGATCCTGGATAAATTCATCAAGGAGTCTGTGTTATACACTTGTAGAAAGTTAGGATTCTGAATGATACCCAGCATGACTTCCTCACGGGCAGGCCTTGTCTTACAGTGAACATGAGCTGTTAGTGTGATGCTGTAGCCAACAGGGCAAACAATGCTCTGCAATGCAACCAGCGCATTTCAAGCAAAACCAAGGAAGTGATTCTTTTACTTTACTCAGCATTGGTGAGATCACAGCCGGAGTACTGCATCCAGTTCTGGGCACTGCACTTCAAGAAGGACATGGAACAGCTTGCCAGAGTCCAGAAAAGAGCCACCTGTGTGCAAGGCAAGCCATATGAGGAAAGGCTGAGGGACTTGGGTCTCTTTAGCCTAAAAAAGAGAAGGCTCAGAGGGGACTTAGTAGCCACTTACCACTATACCAGGGGAATAAATCACGAGCTCAGTAAACTCCTGGAAGACTATTTCAGGCTTAACACTAGGAAAAACTTCTTCACAGATCTGTTAGGGTGTCTAGACTGTGGAATAAATCCACTTCAGAGATGATACAATCACTTACCCTGGAAATCTTCAAGAGGAGACTGAATGGTCACCTTGGTGGACTTACCTGACCCCAGTTGTATTTCTTGCCTAGTGCAGGGAGGCTAGGTCCAATGATCTTGCAAAGTCCCGTCCAGCCTCATACAATCTATAATTGTACGTGTAGGTGTGCTTGCATTGTGCTTCAGGTTGACTGCTGAAATTACCTTTTTTAGCATCCCATCCTCATAAAGCTTGATTGCTTTGGTTTTATGCAGACACTGGGTGCTATGTCGCTGTAGTGACGAGCTATGGCAACATAGCTCATCACTACTGCACAATAGGGTCAGAAATTATTCATGCGCCACTGCAACTGCTCAGTAATTTAGCAAGTACTAAATGACTGCACAGTAACAACTGCAAAGCCAGGGGCATGTGTAAAGATGGCCAATGTGAACTTCAACTATAGATATCTGAGGTAATGAATGAACCTGGGTGTGTTTACGTGTGCAATTAATGAGACTGAGTATTCTAAATAAACTAATCCCAACATCACTGTCTACATGTGCATTTAAGCACAATAATTTACTGAGCTGCTGGATACCATTTGTATCCAGCAGTACAGTAAATTAGTCTACTGCACCCTAATTACCATGCACGTGTAGCCAGTGATGCTTTACTGTGCAACATATTAGTCTGCGAAGCAGTAGAGTATCTTGTTTAGATGTGCCCCCTGTAAAGGTTGGTTGCTGCTGTCTGTTTCTGACAGCATCAGTATCTTATTTTTTGTGTCGAGGGAGTGACGCTGCCACAAATCGAACTATTCTGCACTGTTCGTGCCTTGCTTCAGAAATTTTAAGTTTTCTGGGTTTGTCCAGGGGTTGTTTCAAAAGTGATATTTTGCATCATCCTAAAATTCTGGAACATCAGAATTTTCGTAGAATCACATTTTGAGGATTGTATTAATGGTCCATGCTTGTCCTAGCAAAGTGGAGAGAACTAATTTTATTCTTGTATTAAGCCATGAAAGTGCAAGACTAAGAAATTACTCAGGTTGACAGTTTTAATGCAATCATTACAATGATCTGTGTTGTGTAAATTACATGCTTATCTTGTTCTGACTGTCTTTTTCTCTCATTAAGTTGTTTAATGTAGTAGACTGTTAGTAATTCCTAATTTAAACACTAGTCCATGTTCAGGAGATTAGAATTGGGGCCTGTATTTGTGCTCTTTACTGTGTATCATGAGTGTAAAAAAACTGTCCTGTCTCTGCAGATTTGGAGTGGGGGAAGGTGAAAGAATAACTATATATTACAGGGGTTGGCAATCTGTGGCCCATGGAGCCATTTTTTTTAGCCTTCGGAGCTGGGGGGTTTCTGAGGTATGTCAGTGGGACAGGGGCTTTAGACAGAAGTGGTGGCAGCAGCACTGTGATGGAAGGAGGGAGGAGCGGTGGGTCTGGTTGTGGCAGCAGCATTGTGGGATGTGTTGAAGCAGCCTGCTGTTAGAGCTAAGTTCAATTAAAGCAGCACCCCCCACTGCAAAATGTTGCTGCTAACCCCTGGCATAGGAAATACTTTCTTATTGCATTTATGCCAGTCTTTTATGTTGGCTACTCATTAAAAGAGGGAATCAAGAAACAATTTTCCCAAGTATATAATTATAGGATCCTCCATATTTTATGACTCCCATCCTATCCACGGTTGCTCAAGCAAGCTGGGGATTGGGAGAAGACATTTTTCTGCTCACATGGCTGAGTTTCATATATGTAATAATAAGAGCTGTTTCTTACCTGTACTTCTTTGGCCCAGGGTATCAGGGAAAAATTATTATATTCCTGCACAGGAGTAGAAGTAGGCATTGCACTGTGAGGAAAACCATTGAGTTTGAATCTGATATTAGTGGTATACTAGGTTTAAAGCCATTAACTTCATTTTTCTTACTCCTGACGTTCACTAGTGAATATGAACTAAGAATTTCCTGCACAAAGGACCTGGAGTCTAATTAATCTGAAACCTTTAAGTTATTATTTGTGTGTGTGTGTTTGTGTTCACATATGCAGTATATATGTACACACATACAGCTGTGTAACTACAGTGCATTAGCTTATATTCTGTTGAAGTGGTATCACAGTTTCACACCTGTGTAACATTTGTCTTTACTGTAATAGGGGTTCTGTATTTAGTTGCATCTTCATAGAATATGAGAATCTGAATTTTCCCACTGCTCTCATCATAAAGATCTAAGAACCTATTAAGTGAAACATAGTGACAATTATGATTATGCATTTGTTTCCATACTATTATATCCTTTTTGTTGTTGTAAGACACCATATTACTAACTTTAACTGATAATCAAGTTTGATTTGCTCTCCACACCTGCTCTCTTCATTGCTGGTTCTTCACTATCTCCTTCCAGTTAAACATCTTCGCATTCATTATTTTACATTATATTAATTAAAGGGCTGAATCTCATTTTTCTTTGTTACCCACATTTTTAATTTCAATGGATTTGCAGTTTAGAGCTACATGGGAATATCTTTAACGTGTTCTAGATCATTAAAGACTTATTAGTTAAAACCTCTAAAGATGCATTTTGCCTCAGTATTCACTAAGTATATTTCCAATGGTTGCTGTTTTAATAATATTACCATTTTGAAGAGTGACCATGTTGTGACACCTATAATATCATCATTTTCTGATTTATAGATAACTACATGTGAGCCTCACTATTCTCAGGGGATACGTTCTTGTATCCCCTGCGAATGATGAAATCTGTGAATAAGGCACTGTGTTCATGAACGCAGTGCCCCCAGCGGCTGGAGGGGAGGGGGCACAGCTCTGGTGGTGGCGACGGCAGCATGGCGGCGGCTGCAGGAGCATGGAGGCCACAATTGTGGAGCTCCTGAGGAGCTCCTGTAAGTGTATAAAGCGTATTTAAAATGTGGGTTTGGCATTCGCGAATATTTGAAACTGCAAATGCCGAACCCACAAATAATGAGAGTTCCCTGTATAACAGAGATCCTGGGAGTCATGTTAAACCTTAACTGAATAAGTATGATACATAAAAGAATTTCAGTTTTCACATAAAATCTGGTTAAATATAAGTGCTTAAAATGGCTTCCCCAAGGAAATTTTGAAAATTATGGTAATTTATTACTGGATATTAAGTGATGACAATATAATTATCATTTGGCCTTCATAAACCTATGGATCACCTGCTTGTCAGTAGTGAAAATAGCTATGGCAAACAAGTGTTTGTTTTACATGCTAGCTTTTGTCCAAATTTCCATCCACATCCATGTGGGGGTATTCATAGCCATTCCAATTTGAGTTAGTTTATCTGTATTTTCAGTTGTGATGTGCAGAGGGGGGCACAGGGGCGCACATGCACCCCCTGAGAGCTCTGGTGCACCCCTAACAGACAGCACTCCCCACTTATCTGACGGGCAGAGGGACCAGGCGGAAGCGCCGGACAGGGAGTCGGGGTGCCAGGTGAAGTGCTACTGGTGCTTCCCAGTCAGTGCGATTTAGCCATGGGGGACCTCTTCCCCGGTTGGCGAGATTGGCTGTGGGGAATGGTCGGCACGATTGGCTGTGGGAGGACCTCTGTAGGTCACTAACTGGCTGCTGGGGGGGCATATCCCCCCCCCGACTCAGATGACACCAATCGCCCATGTGTATTTTCATGATATCTTGCTCAAATGAAGGAGTCAAAATTTACTAGAATAATGCTGCTGTATACTGGCTGAAGATCTGGTTGAGAATGTAAATCTTTTACATTTCTGTTATCCAGTAAGTTCTGTGAAATAGAAGTCAATTTTTCCAACTATTTAGTTGATCTAATAAAATATATCACATCTACCACCTTGTCTGCCTATGTCCTTAGATCAAAATGGCTACAACAAACACTCCTAATAAAATGGAAGTGGTACACAGCTGAAGTAGAACATTATTAATAACAAGTTTCCAAGGGGTTCTGTGTATTCTTAGTGTTCCAGGAAACCTTGCTAGTAGCTAGTGGAGAGTAGGTTTGTCACATAGTGGTGGATCCTCACCTTTTTCCCAATTGACAATTTGCATTAAAAACAGTACTAGTTTTCTAAGTGGGCAATTTAGGTAGTTGGCACCGGTACATCATACAGTTGTAGCTAAGTGGGGAGGTTGCTCAGAAATAAGATGGATAGTTGTTAATAATAGTCTAATAAGAAGTGCCATGTCCTGTGCAAAATTTGAGAATGCCTACTTTATATCACCACAGTGATAGGCACTTTGGGATTTGTAAAGGGCTGTAAAACCTACCTTTAGTTTTATTCCTGATGGAAAACTTTTCCACAGATAAAATCAATAAATATTTGTTTTGTTTAGTTTGTATACAAACTGTTTCCTGACTTGAATATCTAGTTTAGAGTGCTTAAATATTAAGGTAATGGTATTTCCTGAGATGTTTGTGATGGACATGCATTGAAATGTTCTGTAATCCTTTTCTCCTAAACTTCATTCTCTGAGGAGACTCAGTAGTGACAACTTAAAGTGAATTGGAATATAGTGTTAGTGACATGAAAAGCTGGAGGGCTTTAAGCCCTCTGGTCTCTACAATTGTTTATATTCTAAAAGACCTGACAGACTATGAAAGAAAAAAGGATGATAAAGAAATGTGTTCTTAAATCTGTATTTGGGGGCTCCAAAATGGAGGACCAATGTATATGGAAAGAGCTTTGCAAATTACCTGTATGTGTGTTCCTTACAAGAAATAAGGAATATTTCCTTACCGTGAATATTCAAAAGAGAATTCAGAATTGTTTAACCTTCAGGTCAGAGATGTTTTAGGTCCCATGTACCAACTTTATCTTCTAATGAGAAGGCAAATTAACTTGTGCTGACTGACAAGATTCACGTCTTATGTTTAAGTTATAACTGTAGCATTAAACAGGGAGGAAGAATGATATAACAGATGCCCAGATTGCCATGATTTTTTCACATCTTTAATCTGTAATATTAATTTCAAATTCCAAAGAAAACCCAGGGCTGAAAAAAGATATTTTACATAATATTGTTATACCTTAAATTTCTCTTTCGCTCTCTTACTTTTTATCAGCCATCAAAATGGATCCCCCTTTTCTTTTAGAAAGAAAGTAGAAGCCTTGGTATTTGACAAAACTTAAATTATGACTCATCCAATGTAATTGCCACTGTAGAAGCTGATAATCTTCTAGTGAGGTTTTGTAAATGTTGATTCGTTGGTTTTGAATAATGGCAGAATTCTTGCTCTTTCAAGATGGACTGTCCTCTTCTGAGAAATGTAATAAGACATTGTTTTAGGTACGGTTTGTCTTAAACATAAAGATAGTCTTCTGCTTAGAGAAACAAATATTTAAACAATAGCTATATAATATGATAACTCTTGAGTACTCATTAAGATACTTGCATTTTTCTCAGAAGCATTATTGGTAGTATTCAGTGGAAGGCTTCTGCTTGTAGCTTCATTACAGTATTCTAATATAGGACTTGCAAAGTTAAGGTCTAATTATCCACCTTTTTGACCCTACCATTGCCCATACCTTTGCAAAGTAGTGGCAAACTCTAGTAGCATTTAGATTTATCAGCTGCCCATTAAGGGAATGGCTTGAAGACAGAGTACACTGAAATAGCTTTGCCCCAAGACACAAAGTGATTCTTCTTCCCCCTCCAAGCTTCTGTTCTGTTCACTTGCAATACTATTATGGCATTGTCAGAATTTTCCAAATACCCATTGTTCCCATAAATGCCGACAGAGTGCTAACAATAGTGCTCAGCTTAGGCAAATTGGTACCCATCAGTTCATGGTTCTTGATGCTTTCACTGAAGTGCATCATCCCCCTAATTTTGAAGTCTTGCATGCACTTTATCATGGCTGTTTAGCTTCTGAATGGCCAGGGGCTGTCTACCCCCATGCTGAATGCTGTGTACATGGGCTGTACACCTTCCCCTCCCACACTGTGCTGTGCTGTACCGGCATTCCCATGCCATGTGAAAGTCCCAGCCTCCCTCCGCATCCCCTCTCTAGCCATGGATTTCCTGGGTCCTGCAGACAGTGTTGCACTGCCCTGTGTTGCCATCAGGGATGAGGCAGAATGAAGAAGCTGGGGAAGGGAGTGGGAGCCTGGATTTAGGAATAGCCATCTGATTTAGGAGCCCAGGGGCTGCAAGGTAACTTTCCAATCCATAGGCTACCAGTTGGACAGCTCTGCATGATAGAAATTAGGGCTGTGAACATTTTGCCGGCTATTTCATTTCAACTTGTTTTGAGCTCGAAACAGTGAAATTGAAATGAAAGGTAGCTTTGAAACAGCCTCAAAATGAAAACAAGGACAGTTAAAACATTTCAAAAGTTTCAATATAGTTTGAGTTTTGAAGTGGAAACTGGGCTTGCCTGCAGGGAAACAGAAAATAAGGTGAGGGAGCAGGGAAGAACTGCTCTGATATTGACTGTGTAGCTGGCCAGTGACTATGATCCTTCCCTGAAGTCCCTTCCAATTCCAGTGCTGTGGGGGAAGGATGGAAAAACAGCATAAAAAGCAGCATTATTTAAACAGGCCTTTTTTCTGCCTTGGGGTCAGTTATTGATCTTTTTTCCAGAAGGTCAGTAGCTTTAGACAACAAAGGCTACTACCATTGATTTCCTACTTGCTAGCCTAGCAAGTGGGATTCCACAATACCTTTTGCTTTCTTTCTATACCCCTTTATTTTATTATTATATTTGTTGATTGGTTCCTTTCAATTTATTCCTCCCCCACATTCTGATATGCTACAGCCTGCCAGACATCTGACTCCCCAGGTACTTTTCTACTTTTGCCGGCACTGCCACAATCCCCCTACCCCCTCTCCCTCCCTGCCACCCCAGCCTCTCTCTCACCCATGTATGCCTCCATTTCCATTTTCACTGACTGACTTTCTTGTCTGCATTGCATGCCAACCTCCAGCTTCTTTACTATTCCTTCTATCCAGGACCAGCAGACACACCAACTGCAGGTGCTTCCTCAGCCTCATGAAGAGTTTTTCAGCCTGAAACCTTGCTAAGATTTATTTCTGTAACTATTCAGTTGGTCTATTAAAAGATACCAGATTAAGTTCACCCAAAGAACCTTGTCTGTCAGTGCCATGTCCTTAGACCAACACCCCTAGCACCAGTCTCCATTTAGCTGACTGGAAGGATGCAGAGCCCTGGGCACATCTAAGCTCCAGGGCTGGGGCTGGCAGGGAGAGGTCTCTGGCAGCTGCTGGAGAAGCAGCTCCTTCAAGAGAGGAAAGAAAGGCTCTGTGACAGTTTGGCTGTCTGAGATGCTGCTAGTGCTACTGTGCGTCTTACTAAGTTATTATTACCTGTTGTTATTTAAAGTGTTGGACCAGACTGAAGCTGTAGGGGAGGAGGAGTTCTCATTGGGGCACACTACCATGTCACGTAGAGGCTCAATTGCTAGTGAGGGTGCGCCTTAACACACACTTACACACCGTCACACGTCATGAATTTTGCTTGTCAGCAGCTTAAGGCGCAGTTTCCCAGAAACCCCTGCACCTACATCCTTGAAACCTGACAGGCTTTATGGCCTCAGCAGGGGCTATCATGCCTGCTGTTTTCACTCCCATGTGCCTTTGCACTTACAAGTGACACAGGTTTTTCTTTCAAGACTTTGAGGTGCAGTTTCCCAAAACCCCCTGCACCATCTCCCTGAAGCCTGGCAGTCTTCATGGACTCAGAAGTAGCTACCAGTTCTGCTGTTTTCATCCAAATCTGCCAAAAAATGACAAAGTTATAGACAGTTTCATAATTCCCCATTATAGCCTATGGGTGGAATGTCCAAACAGTGTTGAAACAGTTTTGATGAAATGTAACTGTGCTTCAAAACTAAACAAAACTCGAAATGAAACACTGTCCTGGTGAAATGGAAGTTGAAATGAAATGGTGACGTTTTGCACAGCCTTAATAGGAATATCTCCTTCACTTTTTTTCAGTAGAAACTAGCTCACATACAATATGCACCTCAACATAATAAATATATGAGAGCATAAACTCCAGCAAGCTGTGGGACATGAATATAATTATTCTCTCTAAGGTCTTTACTGTCTCAAATGAAAAAAAAGGTCTTCTCGGGATACACAGGAATGACCTTTGATGCCTTGTATGCAAATCTGACTGTATTGCAACATTTAGAGATTTATATCTAGACTGGTTTGTACTCCTGACATTTGTGAAAAGTAGGTACTACCTATTAACCCCCTCAGCTACTGTCTGCACTTGCAACTACTGCATACAATATCAAATAAAACACTTGGAAACATCATATATGTAATACAGCATGGAAACAGTTAAGTTTCTCCATTTATAGGCAGTACCTTTTATATTTCTATCATGACTTGAAGAATTGAAATATTTAAGATCTCTTTTTGTTTTATACATCTGGAAGTATTTTCCAGATAAGCTTTAACCTCTTTAGTCTCTTTCTCTAAAGTCAGAGAGTTGACTTTACTCTTTTCCCCCTCATTCTCTGAAATTTTCAAGTGAAACAGCATGTCTTGAATGAATGTTGAGTGTCTGGAACTCACAGTTGACCTTCTGACACAGACAAGAAGGAGGCACTGAAAGATGTTTTAAACTGAATCTGCTCTTCTGATTTTTGTTTTCTCCTCTCTATTTTTTACATTCTCCCTTTCTGAAATTTGGAGAACAAAGTTTTGGAGTTCTTCGCAACATTTTCAGCATCTTCACTCATTTACTTGTCATAGAACTGCTCTTCATAACAGCAGACTGGCTCTTCTCGTACAAAATCCATCCAAGGCACTTAGAAAGAATGAGTGACAAGATTTACCCTTTCTTCTTTTACAGGTGCCACTATCCAGCACAGAACTAAAAGTGCCACATTATAATGATACAAATCTGACATGTTGCAACTGCTTATTAGAGTCTAGACTGCTATTGTGAAAGGCTTCTGGGTTCACTCCCTCATAAGATTCTGATAAATCATTGGGCTTTTCTAGGAAAACGATGCAAAAATAACATAGCTTCCTCACTTAGTGGTCAGTAAAGAAACAATAGCTGCAGTGGCAGAAATTGGGCCTCAGCTTCCCTCTCTTCTTTATCATTTTACTTTTAATGAAGGAAAAGCATTCTATGTTGGAGAAAATCTTAAAAAGCAAGATAAAACATTTGTTCAAGAAGTAGATGAACCTTAGAAAATGGAGGCCAAATCAAAGAACACACATTGTTAAATAAGGCAGAAAAGACAGACCTTGCCAGAAGTAAAGTTTCCAAAATGCCTGCATGTCTCACTCCATAGAAGGACCTAACGATAGGAAACATGACGGGATTATTTTTGCTGCCTTATTGCCTCATGATTGACAGACCTGGATCTCTGGGCAATCTCCTTTTGATCTACCTAGATACTCCTCTGGCAGTCACTGCCCTCAGTTCTGAACATTATATAGACATTAATTAATGTGCAGTTATGTCACCACAGGAGGTAGAGAGATGTCATTTATCCAAGTTTTAGAGACAGAAAACTGAAGACAGATTGACTTGCACAAGGTCTTAATATAATTCTAGAGTAGAGCAGGAACATGAACCTCAGTATTCTACGTCCCAGGTTAATGCTTGCATTGCAAGACTGCCCTTGTATTAGGAGATTCTGCTGTCTTTTGGCAGAGAAAACAGGGATTAATTAAAGATAACACTCTGATAACTTGGAGACTTTTTTACCCCCATTTGATTTTTATTTGAGAGCATGGAAGGCTAGGAAAGCAAAATGTCAATGGCTGAGAAAAATTTACTATGAAGATGTAAGGACCTTTGAAATATTCGTGCTTATTTATCATTTCCTCACCTCTAGGGTTAGATAAAGTAGTCATAGCAAACAACATATTTTGACAAAGGTAGCTTTCTTCTCTTCTTTCTAGCTACTCATTAACTAGGTATTACTCATTACTTTCAAATTCATTATTTGATTCATAAGTATTGATTCAAATGCTTGGTACAAACCTAGCTCAACCTTAAGTATCAAATATTTCCAAACTATTCACTGCAACTGTTGTTTTGAGTGATCACTATCCACAAGTCATTACTTGAATTGAGTGATTGGCCACCTAATTCACCTTCTGCTTCTGGGGCTGGCTGACTGGATTATTTCTAGATCCATAAAAAGCTTTCAAAATGACTACATGATTTTTGTTGCTGTAAATATTCAGGAAAATACATTGTAACATGAGTATTTGTAACACTTTTTCTGGCCAACATTAATTTGTGCAAACGTTTGATTATTGAATGCATAGGAATAGTGAATAAAAATACATTAAATACTAGAGAGGTAAATTTTGTTTGTTTTTATTTTACTTGAACGAAAATACCATTCTGTAGCAGTTACTCAGCTCTAAGGTATTAATAGACTATTGAATAAAAATCACTATTGTTTTTTAGCTGTTATTCTCAATGCCAATTTTTCTGATCTTAAATGTAGTTTTTTATGGTATGGTGAATTCCATGGAGAGGGATTTTAACATTTTGCTATTTTTAACAGTTTTCCATAGATCACTTATGTAGATCTCGTATATTGGTGGTGTGAACATTTCTTTGGTCAAAGATCTTTACAACATATTTATATCTGTGAACTAAGCTATCGGGTCTGAATAGTTATCTAGAAGGCATTTCCAAATTTGACATGGCTGTGATATTAAGCCTTTTACTATTTGAGGTATCACATTTGTAAACCAAGAAGTAGTCATTCAATAAAGCAGTTGACAGTAGATATCTTAAGGTAACTCAGAATCCAGTTGGTTGATTGGTATGTTTAACACAAGAAACATGTCCATGTGCAGTTCTGCTTGGCTCTCTTGCTCCTGCGTGTCCTAGTTTTAAAAAAAATGCATAACTATCTACTACCCAATGATACTTTTAGAATTGGAAGTGGAAAGGGAAGGAAGAAAACAGATGTAAAACAGGAACTAGTTTAAATGATCCCAGGAACGGGTCTCACAGCGTGAGATCTCTGTAGTGAGTAGTCTGGTTGGTGATAAACCTTTTCTGGCCATGTGGCTGAATGTCACAAAAGAAACTTTGTCTACACTTAAGTTTCATACTCACAAAGCAGCTTTTGTACAAACAGATTTTTCCACCCAGGGGAACACTACCATCTCTCAGCTCCCCTGTGCAAGATGAAGTTTCTTTTCTACCTGGGAGAAATGGTACAATCTTTGCAGAGACTCCCCATGGCTGAAGAAGGGTAGTTGCACCCAAAAGCTTGCTAAGAACTTTTCCCCAACTACTCAGTTGGTCTAATAAAAGATATGACATCTATTCAAAGAACCTTGCCTGCCTGAATAAAAGCATTTGGGCCTGAATGTTTTTGCAACTACTTAGTATTGTCTCTTATCTATATCGATCTCTATCTGTGCATCTGCTCCATTTTTTGGCTCTTTGAGACTGTAGCCATGTCTCTACCCCATGAGTTTTGTCTGTCTATCAGAGAAACTTGTCACAGACAGCAGAGGTTGTCACTGAGAGTGAAAAGTATAAACATAAAATAATAGACAATCTCGGGTATGATATCTCTGGTAAGAATCATCTAATCTTTTGATTCAGAAAACTTGATGGGGACCCTAGGGAGGGGCATGTGATCAGCACACAGATGGAAGGTGATAATGATACAGTAATTAGTCATAACTGCTATGAGATATGTTCCTTGGGAAACTGAGTATTAATCTTATTTAGGTAGTTTTAAGCAATGGTGCTCAACCTTTTTGGCTAGTGGCAAGGATAGGCAGTGCCCAGGCTATCTGCAGGCCAGCTCTGGCTGGTGGTCCCAATCCAACATGGGGCAGACACTGCGCGGAAGAGGGTATTGTGCATCTTGGCTTCAACCTGGCCCTGCAGGAGGAGGGGAGGGAGGGCTGTGGCCCAGCCCTGTGGGGGAAAGGTACATGGCCTAGCCACACAGGCAGGCATTTACCTGGGAGGGCATGGCCTGACTCTTTGAGGGAAAGAATGCATGGCTGAGTCCTAACCCAGCCCATGATGGGGCATAGTGTGGCCCATGGGGGAAAGGGGGTTGACCCAGTCGCTCATGAGGGGGAAAGGGGACTTGAACAGGACCCAACTGGGTGCCACAAGGTACAGGATGCCTGGCTTAACCCCATCCAGCCTGCTGAAGGAGAGGTGGGGAGGGTCATGACCCAGCTTCATCCAGCCATGGGATGGGGGGAAGGGGCATGAACGAGCCCCAACCTGCTGTGAGGGGCTTGGAGTTGGCAGCAGGGAAGGGTAGCCATATTTATTGCCACAGCTCCTCTTCCACCAAGTTTCCCAATCCATGGGGTGGGATGGGGGCCAGATACCTATGGCTCCATGGGCTGGACTTGGCTCATGGGCCAGAGGTTGGGCACCCCTGGTTTAGAGGACACATGATAGAAAAGTTTTTAAAAGTAGGTTCAGAGAAGACTTGTCTTCTAAACAATTCTGGAGATACTGTGTGTGTATTCTGAAAATATGACTTCTAGCTTACTCTTTTGGCTTTGGAATTGTAATTGGGTTAGCTCATTATATGATTACAAGATTTGGCTAACTGATAATTACCTGTGTCTATAACATCATCATATTAACTGCTTCCTGTGCAACATATCAAATCACAACAGGATCAAATCAGCAAAATGTTGCCACTAACTTAATTAAAGTAGAAAGAGGCTTCACAAGAACAGTAATAATGTGTGTGGGTAAGAGGAGGGCAGAGAAGAAAGAACACTGTTATCCATTCTTATATATGAGTTAAGGACACAGAGGTGTGCCTCAGTGTAGAAGTATACATTAGCTTTCTGATCTTCCGCTGATTTTTCTCAGCATAGATATGGAGATGTTCCCTATGCCAGTAACCAGTGAACTCACACAGAGAAATAATGCACAGCAGTGATAACTGAAGCTTAATTTTGAGTTCTCAAGGCAGTAAATCCAATTTTAATTAAGAACTTCCTGAGTGGGTTGTTTTTTTTTGAGACATTTCTGCTTGTTATTAATGACAGCCAGAGAAACTTCTCCACATGAAAAAAGAAAGCAGCAAATTAGCTGTTACTTTTAGGCTGTCTCCATTTTATATTCAATATGTAATGATGAAGTTGAAGAAAAATTCAGCTGGACACAGATAACTGGCATGAAAAATCCAAGCCAAAAGAGTTAGTTTGGTGAAAAAAAAAATTCTATCAAGAAAGCAGGATTCTTATAATGTACAGTATTTAACAATTTGAATTGTAAAATTTTAATTCCAATTATAAGCTTATAGGACAGAGACTTTGAAAATATGACAGCTTCTTTTATACAGAATGCTGCTGAGCTTATATCAACTTCGAATACTTTCCTCAAGTTTTAGTTTCTAAAAACCAAAAACCAAAAATGCTCTTTTTATTTTCAAGTAGCATACCCATATTGTAGATGGGCAAAACATATAATAAATAATAGGGCTGTGCAAAGCTTCAGTCTCTGATTCAATTGGGCAGAGATTCAGCTTGATTTGATGACTGAATCTGAATCGAATCAGAGGACCCTTTAATCTCTCCAAATTGAATCGGAGAGATTCAGAAAGATTCGGCCATTCGGACATAGATGCAGCTTTAAATGTTTTTTCTACGTGCCTCATGGTCACAGGTGGCTCATGAATGCTGTGATACTGGGGTGCATGGAATGTCCCACAAAAGCACGGGGGGCTCCCCAGCATGCTCGGCCACAGACCCAGACGTGGACCGGAAGCACTTCCAGTCCACGTCTGGATCTGTGGGAGAGCGCGCAGGGTGCCCCCTGCACCCTCCTGGCTCAGCAACTGGTGCCTCCTGGGTCTGGGGGGGCACCTGGGGTCCCCTTACAGCTGATTGCTGGGCTGGGGAGGCATGAGGGATGAGGGCCAGTGCACTCCCAGGTGGACCCAGAAGTGGACCAGAAGTACTTTCAGTCCACTTCCAGGTTCACTGCTGAGCATGTGGGGGACCCCCTCCCCCCGCACTTCTGTGGGACGCTCTGTCTGCCCCAACATTGCAGCATTCATGAACTGAGCCTAGTACCTCAAGGTATGTAGAAAAAACATTTAAAGCTGTGTCTGTGTCTGAATTGCTGATTCTCTGAATCAGCATCGAATTGGGGGCAGTGATATGAATCAACAAATCAAATAACTGTCCCCATTTCAGGCTGAATCTAAATCAAATAGGGTCCATTTCACACACCCCTAATAAATAATGGTTCCTTCATTCTTTTATTCTACATTATCTTGCTATTAACGCAAAGGACAACTGCAAAGCCTTTTAGCTAAGCATCTCTTTATAGTATAATTTGAACGGTTGGGAACTCATTTCTGTAAGTTTATCATGACCAGCCTCTATAAGAAGTCAAGCAAAATTACTTCTGGGATTGTAGCAGCTTGCTAGTGTTATGGTGGGTGGTCTTGTGTAATACAAACACCTTATAAAAGGTGTGTTGCCATTTGCAGTATGCTTATTCACATAAATTTTACATGAAATATCAACTTATTTGGTGCATACACTGTAGATAGTACAGTACAATAGTAACGATCTCCATTCAGTATATGTAATTTTAAATTTTCCTAAATTCAAGATCGAATAAAATTGTTTTTACAATTTTTTAAAACAAGCATAACCACATTTCAGGGATCAGATTCATTATTTAAGTTGTCTAGCCAAAGCTGGAATGAATGCATTGCTGAACTAGGGGTCTCTTTCTATATGTAGTCATCTAATTCAGAGTCTGTTGCTAAATTACTATTATTCAAACATCTTCTGGAACTCTGTAGAAAAAGGATTATTAGAAGGAATATTGATTCTTTAGAAAGTCTGTCCTTTCAAAACAATAATTAAAATAAAATGAGTCAATAAAATGTATGATATGCAAAGGAGAAAAATAGTTTAAAATAATATGATTAATTCACACACTGAGGAGTTGATTGTTAAAAATATATGTTTGTACATCTAGAAATGAGTGAAACAACTTTAAATGATGTAAATTTCCCTTATACAGTTGTACCATAATTATCATTTATGTTGGCAAAACATTGGGTCTAAAATAAACATCCGTCTACAATATAAATGTCTATGTTCATTAGATTTCAAATAAAGATTTAAAAATAAAGCTTTTGAACAAGATGAATCCTCTAATAGGTGAAAATTACTCAAGCATTCAGCAGAGTAAGTTTAGTTCATATGATCCAGGACTATCCAAGAGTTGTAATACTTTTGGGAGTAAGTATAGTTCATCAAAACTGTGCATATGACAATTTGATTCAGCAAACATATGTGGTTTAACCCTTTGCCCAATCTCACAAAGTACTAAACACTTGCAATAACTCTTGACTACTGGAAGTAGAGAATGTGCAGCAAGTTCAGAAGCATAGATTTCAAACAGATAGCAGGAATCCCAGAAAAACTTACAAGCAATGTAGGAACTATATTAGACTTCACAAACTTTGTGGTAATGGATCTGTTCCTTCTTAGGAAATCTACTTTTTCCAGATTTCTCTCCAGTTTCCTTTGTCCCTCTTTCTGTACTGGAATCCTTTTATGGCCTTTTCACTTCTCCTATACTGCTCCTTCCAAACATTCTCCCCGGCTGTTATCATAGTTTCGTAGTAGCTCGGGTCAGGAGGGACCTGAACAGATCAGCTAGCCTGATCCCCTGCCACAGGCAGGAATGAAAGCTGGGTTCACAAGACCCTAGACAGGTGATCATCCAACCTCCTTTTGAATTTGCCCAAGGTAGGGGCGAGGACCACTTCCAGATTTTGGCCACCTAACTGTAAAATATTGCCCTCTGATCTCTAACCTACACCTAATCCTCCATCAGCTTATTACTATTGTTCCTCATCACCCCAGGTGGTGCTGGGAAGAAAAGAGCTCTGCCTATTTGCTGTTGATCTCCCCTGATGAGCTTGTAGGCAGCTATTAGGTCTCCCCTCAGCCTCCTCTTGCTGAGGCTGAACAGATTCAGGTACTTCAGTCTCTCGTTGTAGGGCCTGTCCTGCTGCCCTCTCACCAAGCAGGTGGCCCTCCTCTGAACCCTCTCCAGACTGGCCACGTGCTTTTTGAAGTGCAGCACCCAGTACTGGATGCAGTACTCCAACTGTGGCCTGACCAAAGTCGCATATCCTTTCTCTTCTTTCTTCCTATTAAAGCCCATCTGCACCTGGACCAGGAGCAAAGCTGGTGATAATGGGCTGATACAATGGATACACCAAGGTGATGCGATTAGGTAAATTAAATTTACATTGTTAAGATTATAGCCATCTGTGCTTCGATGTTTGAATGACAAAACATTTAAATATCTAAATGACATCTAACCAAGCCTCATCAAAATGAGAAATACAATGTAAAGTTTTAGAATCAAGTATGTAAGTAGTTCTAAAGATAAATGGTTTTGCTACAAGTTGAAATACCACATTTGCTTGCCCTATAATTAAGGCAAGCAAATGTGATTCTATATATGGAAAATTAGATTCTATATATGGAAAATTTGTAAGTTTGTTATAATTTTTCAGGTATAGAATCTAATTTTTGGAAGTTTGCTTTGATTTTGTGCCTTTTCCATTGCTACAGTAGGGAAAATAAGTCTGGGGCACCAGGTGGCCTGCTTGCCCTCTTCTTCACCCTTCATCCCCTCCCCCTTACTATGAAACCTTGCCCTTGCTGAGCACATGGAAGTGAGGGGAAAATCTGAAAACAATTATGCATGAATTGATAATCTTACATTTTAAAAAAACAACGCAAGTTTTAGCACAGGTACTCCACAAACATACTTTTAAGCAGCACTGTAGTACCTGTATGTAGAATACAAACTATGCATGATATTAATCCAAGGTCCAAAGGCTCATGATTTAACATATTGTTCATTAGGCTGGGCTCCATCAGAGTTAACACTTTCTCAAGCCATGGTGGCCCCAAAGCTCAGCACTGCTCAGTATGTGTGTTTACTCCAGATAACCCCCTGCCAAAGGATTCATGTGCTGATCAGCCCCCCATTCATGACTAGAATGAGTCCTGGGATCTTCCAAAAAATTTTATGCAGACAAGGTGCAGTGCAGCCTGGTCCAGTTCTATCTTATGGAGAGTGGGACCACACTAATATGTGACAGGCTGAGAGAAGGGGTGGTAGAGGAATTCTGGGTAAACTTTTTGGAGCCCCATTTGGCAATGTTTGCTAGAAATTTAAGGCTGGTGAAGAAATAGGAATCATTGGATAAGATAAATAAAGGCACAGCTCAGCTGTGAGAGTGAAGAAGTGGAAATGCATGCAGTTTAGTGGCTCACCGTGACTTGAAAAAGAGTTGATGCTCCAGGGAACAGAGCACAATGAGCCTCTTCAGATAAGCTTCACTAATGTAACTGTGTGATAGGTTCCCATGAATATGTTGGCCCATAATGGTCTATGTGTTTTACAGCCGTGGTCAGTGTTAGCTGTATTTAATCAACTTCATAGTTGGTTTCCCTTTCTGAACACATGCTGCTTTTGGCAGCAGTTTAATGATAGATAGCATATTTAATGTGATTTTGCTGTATGGGATTGTAAGACAAGGAACAATTTTTCCTTATGATGAATGGGGAAAACCTAATCTTATATTCAGGTAAATACAGTACACCCCCAAAAGGATATCCAGATGATTTTCAAAGATAGGTAGAAATTCCTAAAAGTATTTTCAAAGATATACAGAAATAAAACAGTGTTGGGAAAATATTTGAAAAGAGAAAAACAGCAAACGTTTAAAGCTCTTTACTTCTGTAACACCTTCCATGAATTACTCAAGACTTTCCAAAATAATTATACCTTAGAATGAGATGTGGCATGTGAAATGTACGATAGATTGGCTTGGTTCAAGTGAAGTTGAAAATTAGACTATTAATGAGGAATGAGCTTCAAAATTAGGCATAGAGGGATGCTGTGATCTGGCTGATTTATGAACAAATTAATAAAGAGGAGACTTACTGAGAAGCACATCATTCTGATACTGTAATCCAGCATTCTGATTAATCAGCATTTATCTTATTAAGTTGGTCTCTGGCTTAACAATGAAGCTTTTTTCAGCCAAGTATAGATTGTCATTTGCCTGACAAATTAAAAGATGTCCTTTGAAGTTCTTAATTTGTAGTTTATTATGATTTTTTGTTTTTGTCCACATCTAGTTTTCTTCCCTAGTCTTATCTTTTTTTTATTTAGCTCTTTTGTTTACGTGTGTATATTAATTATATTTTAATTACTTCTATCTTATAGTACGTCCTTAAAAGTTCTAGACTATTCCATTTGATTGCTAGAGGTTTTTCAGATGTTTTAAAATTCTCAGATGATTTTGTATCTCAAACTGGTTCATACTGGGCGTATCTACACATTTATTAATGAGCAGTAGTTACTGAGCATTTAGTTTGCTACTTGCTATATGAAGTACTACCTAAATGCTCAGTAACTACAGTTATTGCACAATCATGCCAGCACATTTTTTTCTAACACTTACTGTGTACTTGCCTTATAACACTGCACAATAATGTATTAGCATGGTGCTTGACCAGCACACTACTGTGCAGTGTTATTAGGTTACGGTGCAGAAAGCATCTCATGTAGAAATGCCCACTGAAGTGTTTGTGATACTTCTTTTGCTTTTATGTAAATTATGGGAAAGCATATTAAAGAATGAATTCTCAAATGTGAAAATAAAAGTAGTCAAATAGATTGTTGTTAAAATATAGACTTGAAAATAATATCACATGCTCTGAGTTTTGTCTTAGGTTTTAGATATTCAGAAATATGCATAATCACATTAACAAAAAGCTACCAGTTAGCCTGGATTTTCACAGTGATACCACTGAAATGTGTGTGTTTTTGACACTGTTACTATCTCATACCTGTCTACTCATTCTTTCTTGACCCAGCAAATTAGTTGCTTTGTCTCAGTTCCCCTCATCTAAATGTCTCAAAGGTATAAATCTTGAGTAAGAAAAGCATCTTTAAACATGCATTACTTCTTACTGCCCCGTAAATCAGGACTGAATCTAGTGAAGTCAAATTGGTTACTTCAGTGTGAAAAACAGGAACTATGGCTGTTGTATGTAACATCACATTATTCTTGATCCCAAGAACCAATTCTTCACCTAAATACCCTGTGTCTTCAGATCTGTATAATAGTACCTGTATAATATGGCCTGTGTATACAAGCACCTAAGCTCATCCCTCCTGCCATCTAATTTTATCTTGATTTTTATAACTTCCAAGCCCCAGGTTTATATATACCTCCATGGGGTGTGTCCACACATGCAAGCATGTGTGCTTGTAGCAGCTCAAGTAGAAGCAGTGCAAATTTGAGCTGGGGCTTTTTGCCTCAGTGCACGTGCTTGGACATGCACTTTTTTGTAGAGCAAATTGTGCCACTTGGGGCAAAATAACCCTGCCTAGCTCCTCATGGATCTGCAGCCAGGGGGAGCTAGAGGTCGGGGCCAGTACCTGTGCTGTCCCCCACAGTATAAAAAGCCACCCTGTCCTGGCCCTATCAGTACAAAAAGCTGCCTTGGCAAGGAGCTCAGGACTACTTGCTCTCAGGAGCTTCTGGGGCCCTGCCAATTGACTGGACATTAGGAGGAACTTCTTCAAAGTTAGTGTGTCCAAAGTCTGGAACGGGCTGCCAAGGGAGGTGGTGCTCTCCCCTACCCTGGGGGTCTTCAAAGAGGAGGTTAGATAGGCATCTGGCTGGGATCATCTGAACCCAGCACACTTTCCTGCCTATGCAGGGGGTTGGACTCGATGATCTATTGAGGTTCCTTCCAACCCTAACATCTATGAATCTATGAAGTGGTACCTGGGGACACTACGCCTTGTGCCAGCTAGACTCTGCACACTTTACCCACTGCAGCAGTCTGCCAGTGGAGGCTGCTGCCTGGCTGTGACCTACTGCACACCTGCCAGACCCAGATGGGGACTGCATAGCCAGTCAAGGCATCTGCTCAACTGCCAGTGGGCTCTGGCTGAAGAGTTGACCTTTGTAGGGCACTGCTGCCATGTATGCCTCCTGCCCGACCATCTGAGCAGCTATTGCCCATAAGATGTTCCGGTTGTGGTGGCCTGCTTTGAACTGTCAAAGCATGTCCTCCTGGCCCCATTTGTCCAGGAGGTCAGCCACAGCCAGCTGGGTCCAATGTGCCAGCTCTGAGCCAGCAGGGTCCTGCCACTGGCCTCCCTAGCAGGAATTCTCAGGCTCCCTATTGGAAAACTGAAAAATCCCTGTTAAAAAAATACCAAAGTCACTCTGTAAAATACCCCAAAATCCATGTTCCTCCACAGTTAAAACAAAAGGCCACTATAAAGAGAGAGAGAAAGTGAGACGGAGACAGTGATCAGTTAGGCAATATTTTATTAATATATCTATAGTGTTAAAGCAATGTGGAAGCATACCGGTGTCTCTTATCAGAATAATAAAGTGAACTCTAAATACATGTTTCATGAATACATGAATATATATTTTGCTGCCCTTCCACAGGGGCTATGGCCAGCCCCTACACAAGGGTTATGGCCCCCCACCAGGGTGTTCAGCCCCCACACAAGAGCTACGGCCCCCCACAGTGTTTGCAGTCCCCCCACAAGGGCTATGGCCCCCCAATAGGGGTTATGGCCCCCCCACAGGGACCAGCTGGCCCCCACAGGGGCTACCACCCCCCTGCAAGGCCCACATGCCCAACCCCAGTCGCCCAACTGCTACCCCATCTGGCTCCATCCTCCACCAGCTGCTGAAGGCCCCCGCAATGGCTGCCCCACTCAGACCCACTCCCTTGTTCCCCCAGACCCATCAATGGCTGCCCAGTCCAGCCTCATCCCCCACTTGTACCCCCAGACTCCCATGGCTGCACCCCCAACCTCAGGCACTATCAATTTATAAAAAAAAAAGAAAGAAAAAGAAAAGAAAGCCTCTACTTACTCTAGAAGCAGGGGCTGGAGGTGCTCTGGGGCCTCCTGGCAGAGGCCCCCCCAGGCAGCAGAGGGCAGTGGGGGTAGGAGGACCTGGGCTGGGGCTGTCCTTCTGTCCCGCACTATGCAGGCGGTGCCATAGTGATACGGACAGCAGCTGGACTTCTGGTAAGTGCTGGGGGGGGTTGTTTTTCTTATCCTAGGAGGATGCTGGGGTGGGGGGTCAGGGATCAGCGGCCTCATGGGGGATGGGGGTAATGGGGCCAGGAAGGGCAGGGATTGGGGGGGATTGAGGGAAAGGCAGGGGTTGAGGCCAGGCAGAGCTTGGGGGCTGGAGGAGTGGATAGAAGTCTAATATTCTCCCCAAATTTGCAGCATGGAGGAACATTTTTTCATTCCCACAAATGCCTCTTGCCCCATCTCAAACCCCTTTGAGATGGGACAAGAGGCATGTATGCATTCATTTGGATGCACCCAGCTTGTCAATAAGCCAACTCTTTCTTAATCTCATTTGAAATCCTGTTTTCTCTCTGATCTATATCTATTTCTCTCTTTGCATCTGCTTCATTTTTTGGCTCTTTGAGACTCTAGCCATGTCCACACATGCAGACGCGTGTGGTTTTTGGCACCACAAACCTCTTGTGGCACCACAGACCACATGTATTGCATGTTAAACCATGTGCAACACTGAAAATTTCTAGCATGGGGGCAAAATTTGCCACCAGGTTTTGCTGGTAGCAAAAAACCCCTATGAAAAAATGGACTTCAGGGCAAACATGGAGATGGGGGAACAGGAAACCCAGGGGTGCCTGCTCCTCCATTTCCATGTGCTGTGGAGCCCCCGGACACTCTCCTGCTTGCTGTGGCACAGGGTGCCTCAGCATGGATGCTGCCTACCAGCTAGCTATGTGCTCCAGCTAACCTTGTGCTCCAGCACCACCACCTCCCCCTTCCCACCCACAGCACATGGAGCCTGGCCAGAAACTGAAACTGGCCATGGGGAGTTTGACCACAGTGGGACAATGCATCTCACAACAAGGGACACATGAAGGGGAATGTGCTGCAGCATAAAGTAGCAGCACTAATTTTTCCAACTGGTGTGCAAGCAAAGCATATGCCACTACTCATCTGGAATGGCCTCTAAATGTTTTATTTAACTCTGCAAAGGATTGGGATAAAGTTTATGTTTGAAAGCAACCCTATGAAATGAAGCAACATTAAAATATATTGCATATAAAAGTCACCATGTACCTCAGTGTCCTCAAGGCTAGGGACAGACATTCAAAAAGCCGGAGCCTGAATTGATTCAATCTTTGCAGATTAGTCTAGCCTTGCTAGGCTAAATCAGTTTGTAAGTACACAGAGATCCCAGACATGCAGGCACATGCCTGCAATGGCTCAGGCTAGAAGCTAGGGGCGCTAAAGCAGCCCTCTTTTCCTTCCAGAGCGCTCAGCTGAGCAGGGCATGGCTAGGCCCCATCAGGTCTCTGATTAGTGAGGTCTGCTTGCACCATCCCTGGCTTTTCCCCACTCGCTGCTCAAGAGCAGGAGTGTTGCCAGACCCCATCCCCCTGCTATCACTCTGAGGTAAGTGAGGGTGTGTAGTAAATGCATCTGTTGATGATACAAAGCTTCTCAATCTCCCTCCCTGCTTTTTTATACAGTCTGCAGCAAACTGACAGGCAAACATCCAGGGGGGCTGATACTAGTGTTTATCACCCCATCAGCAAAACAATAGCCTCTCTCCATTACTTCAAACACTTCTTAAACAGTTTACCAGCTGATGTGTTGATTAGCTCCAAAAAGCCCTAAGTGGTCACTGTTCTGTCTGCCTGTCTCAGTGATATTGGAGACATGAACACACAGGCACCTCTCAGCATTAATTAACATACCACATGCCTAGTGTCCATGGGGCTGGGGCTGGGCTGTGCTGTGCTGTGGGAGATGGGAGGGAGTGGGGTGGATCCCTGCTTGAGCAGTGAACAGGGTTAGGGGTAGGGCAGGTGGAAGCCAGGCAGACCCTGCTGTGCCTGTAGTCTTTGCAACCAGGGAGCAGAGGGGAGGGGCCAGCCCAGTTCTCTCAAGCTGAGAGCCCTACCCAGCCCAGAGAGCATGCCAGGATGCTGGGGGACTCTGGTTTAACTTAAACCAGGAAGGGGTCAGGGACTGCCATTGCATAAACCGGTTTGACCCAAATCAGTTAAGTGACACTAGATTCAATCAGGTTTTTCTCAAACTGGTTTCAGCTATTTTCAAACTAGTTTATGTGCACTGAATATCTGTTCTATTATAGGGTTAAAGCAATTTCTGATTACTTAAGCTGCTTTATGTGTAATGTCTGTCCCTAGCCCAAGAGTAGACTTTAGCAGGCACTGTAGGATGGTGATTCAGATAGAGCCTTCCGGGCTTACCGTTTGCCAAAAATATGCAATGGAAGCAATGGGGAGAGAAGAGTTCTAGTTGTATTGTATGCTTGCCAGTTCTTTCAGAAGAATGAAGTACAAAATCCTGTTCTTATCTGGGTCTTTCACCAAATGGAAAAAACTGTCCAAATCAGACTTGTATACTGTACCAACATGATACCTGACACTATGGATTATGCATTAGTTGAATATGTCATTCTAACATGCTGTGTGGATTGCCTATTGCTAAAAAATTTGCACTGAGAAATTTAAAAAGATACTCATATGATTATCAAATAGACCCTAGTGGAAGAGATGGAATTTACTCATAAACTGCTGTGACAGAGCAAATAGTCTAAGAAATGATTAAACATATATGTGATAGTTTTGTGTCCAACATGAGCTATGGGGAGGGATCATCTAGTACCATCTTGCATAGGCATCCTGATACATTTTAAACATATAAGGATGACCAAGATCAAAGACCCTGAACACTCCCAATCTGCATTTTGGTGGATAATTTTACTTGCTTAAAAAAATTTCTTTCTGCCTGCAGGCATGGAACCCGTTGTGCTGGAGAAGTGGCAGCCACTGCAAACAACTCACACTGCATAGTAGGAATTGCCTATACTGCCAAGATTGGAGGTATGTGAAACAGTTTGAGACTATTAAAACAATAACTCACATGAACCTTTCTGAACAAGTTGTCAAAATTTGTTTGCAAAACAATGTTAACTAAGTCAAACAAATGTCTGCGATACAGAGGTAGTTGAATGAAGTTACTGAAGCAATGACTTTTGTTGTGATGTTTCATCAGTGCTCTTTAGAATACCACAAAGACACACAAATTTTTCTTAAAACACAGAACCTAGAGTGAGAACACCTGAGTTACATTCTCAACTCTCCTTCTTACCTTCTCTGTAAATCATTTGCCCAATTGATACTGGGATAATAATTACAGTCCTCAGAGGAGACTGTGCATTTGTGTGTAAAGATGAGTTCATTAATGCCTGCACAGTGGCTTGAAATCCTTAGATAATATAGACTACATTAAAGAGTATGTTTCCATGTGCTGTGGGATGCGATGCTGGATGCTTTAATTAGCAAGCCACACTAATTCAAAGCACCTGCACGTTTCGTGTGTCAGTGTTCCCACGCATCCCTGCACTGAAAAAATGACAGTGGGGTGCTTTGAACTCAATCTCATCAAACATGTTTTATTTCAAAACACACTACCATCATTTCTTCAGCATGGATGTTTCATAGATTTCATAGATATCAGGTCTGGAAGGGACCTTGGAAGATCGTTGAGTCCAGTCCCTAGCCCAAGGGGCAGGAAATCAGCTGGGGTCATAGGATCCCAGCAAGATAAGCAGCCAAATTTCTCCTGAAGGCATTCAGTGTAGGTGCGTGAACCACCTCCGGTGGCAGACCTTGGGGGCTCAGACAGTAAAGAAGTTCTTCCTTATGTCCACCCTTAAACAGTCTTGCTGGAGTTTATAACTGTTTGACCTTGTCGTCCCTTGGGATGGTCTGGTGAACAATCATTCCCCCAGGTCCTGGTGAACACCCCTGATAAACTTATAGGGTTAATAGGTATAGGTTACTGATAAACAACAAATCGCCCCTGAGCCTGAGCTTTTCCAGGCTAAGAGTCCAGTAGCTCTCAGCCTGTCATTGTAATGTCTGTTTTCATGACATCTAATCATTCACGTGGCTCTTCTCTGGACTCTCAAGCTTCTACACATCCTTTTTGAATTGAGGAGCCCAGAACTGGTTGCAGTACTCCAGCTGCAGCTTCACCAAGGCTGAGTACAGTGTTTCATAGTTGGTAGGGTCGGAAGGGACCTGAGCAGATCATCAAATCTGACCCCCTGCCATGGCAGGAAAAAGTACTGGGGTTAAACAACCCCAGCAAGGTGTTCATCTAACCTCCTCTTAAAGGCCCCCAGGGTAAGAGCCAGCACCACTTCTCCTGGAAGTTGATTCCAGGTCCTAGTCACCCTGACAGTGAAGTAGCGCCTCCTGATGTCTAGTCTGAATCTACCCTCTGCCAGCTTGTGACTGTTATTTCTAGTTACTCCTGGTAGTGCTTGGGGGAACAGGGACTCCCCCAATGCCTGCTAGTCTCCTCTGACTAGTTTGTAACAGGCCATTAGATACCCCTGCAACCTTCTCTTGTGGAGGCTTGAACAGGTTTAGGTCCCTTAGCCTCTCGTCATACGGCCTGCCCTGCTGCCCCCTGATTGTGCAGGTGGCCCTGAACCTTCTCAATGCTGTCCACGTCCCTCCTGAAGTGCAGTGCCCAGAACTGGATGCAGTACTCCAACTGAAGTCTGACCAGTGCCACATGGAGGGGAAGGATCACCTCCTTGCACCTGCTCGAGGTACATCTCTGAATGCACAACAAGGTGTGGTTGGCCTTCCTGACCACATCCTCACACTGTCATCCCATGTTCATTTTGGCATCAATAATGATTCCAAAATCCTTTTCTGCCTCTGTACTGATGAGAAGGGAGTTCCCCAGCCTGTAGGTGTGCTGCTGGTTCTTCCTCCCCAGGTGCAGCACCTTGCACTTGTCAACGTTGAAAACTATCATGTTCACATCTGCCCACCCATGTAACCTGTCTAGGTCCAATTGCAGCCTATTTCTCCCTTCTAGCATGCCCACATCCCCCCACATCTTAGTGTCGCTTATGTTCATCTTGTGATCATTCATGACCCCCAAGTCCCTTTCATCCATAGTGGTAACTAGCATAGCACTGCCAAGCCTATAAGGATGCTGCAGGTTTTTCCTCCCAAGTGGAGAACCTTGCATTATTCAGTGTTAAACACCATCAGGTTCTCATCTGCCCATTTCTTAAGCCTGTCAAGGTCAGCCTGGATCACCCTCCTGTCCTTAGGTGTGGATGCTTTACCCCAGAGTTTGGTATCATTGACAAACTTGGCCAGTCCTCTTCTGACTTCAATGTCCACATCATTAATGAAGATGTTGAACAATATAGGTCCAAGGACACAGACTTGGGGGACCCCACTGGTCACATGACGATTGACTTCCATCAACCACTACCCTCTGGGTCTGACCACAGAGCCAATTCCCCAGCCAATGGATCGTGGTGGACCTGAGGCCACAGAAGGCCAGTTTTGCCAAGAGGTGATCATGGGATACCAGATCAAAGGCTTTTCTGAAGTCAAGATATATGATGTCAATCTCCTCTCCCTTGTCCGGGTGATAGGTCACTTGGTTGTAAAAGGAGATAAGATTGGTCAAGCAAGACCTACCCACAACAAACCCATGCTGGCTATCCCTCAGGATGTTGCCATCAGCCATTCTGTTGAGAATGGCCTCTTTAATAATCTTTTCTAAGACCTTCCCTGGAATAGAGGTCAGGCTGATGGGCCTATAGTTTGCTGGATCCACTTTCCTCCCTTTCTTGAAGATAGGCACCACATTGGCCTTCTTCCAATCATCGGGCACTTCACCAGAGCACTAGGAATTCTTGAAGATGCGTGCCAGGGGCTGGGATATGATGCTCGCCAGCTCCTTAAGTACCCTTTGGGTATAGATTGTCAGGGCCAGCTGACTTGAAGATGTCCAGCCTGTCAAGGTGTTCCTTCTTGAGGTCACCATTGATGGAGGGCAGGGAATCTCCCTCACCCAGGCCCCCATCCCATAGTGCGCAGGGGTGTCTCTTGGGACTGGTAAAAAACTGACACAAAGTACCCATTTAATAGGTTGGCTTTTTCCTGGGCGTCAGTTGTCAGTTGTCCCATCTGCTTTAGCAGGGTTCCAGTGTTGCCCTTGCTTTCCCTCCAGCTCCCCACATATTTAAAAAAGGACTTTTTATTGTCCTTGATACTTGTAGCTAGTTGGAGTTCCGTCACAGCCTTGGCTTTCCTGATTTGCTCCCTGCAGGATCAGACTAATGCAGAATTTTCATCCTTGGAGGTGGATCCTGTCCTCCATCCTTTGTAGGCCTTTTGTTTTAGCCACAGGAGGTCCCCTGAAGAGCCAAGGGGGGCTGCTGTGCCCTTTTGCTGCCTTTCCTCCGAGACGGAATAGCATTAGCTTGTGCATCAAGAATCGCTCCCTTGAGGAGCAACCACCCTTCCTAAGCTCCCCTCCCCTTGGGGTTGTGATCCCTTAGGGCCTCACTGACAAGCTTCCTGAGCTTGTCAAAGTTGAGCTTTCCTGAAGTCAAGGACTTCTGTATTGCTAACTGACTTGCCAGCTTTATAGCAGATGGTGAAAGTGATCAGCTCATGGCCCCTGTCACCCAGCTTCCCTTCAATCATTAGGTTGCTGATTAGATTGTCCCTTGTTGCCAGTACCAGGTCGAGCAGCGCTTTACCTCTCATTGGCCCATAGACTTCGTGTCAGATAAAGGTCATCCATGCAGGAGAGGAAGCTTTATGATCACTCGGATTTAGCTGAGCACTCTTCTCATGAGATGTCCAGGTAGCTGAAGTCTTCCATGACAACCATGGACCTGGAACATGCAGCCTCAGCCAATTCCCTGGTAAACTTCTGGTCAAGCTCTTGACTTGAGGTGGGAGGTCTGTAGTAGACTCCCACCATTGTGTCCCCCATGCCGTGTTCCCCATGGATTTTACCCCAGAGGGTTTCCAGCCATCCACCCTGGTTGCCAATGCCGGCTTGCAGGGATTCATAGCTCTCCTGACATAGAGAGCTACGCCCCTGCCCCTTTTGTCTACTCTCTCTCTCCTGTACAGGGTATAGCCATTTATACCCATGGTCCAGTCATGGGTGGAGTCCCACCAGGTCTCCGTTATCCTTATGACATGGTAATTTTTTGCTTTAAGCAGGAGGACAGGTTCCTCCTGTTTATTCCTCGAGCTTCTGACATTTGTGTACAGGCAGACAAGTATCCCTTTGGGGGACCTTGCCTTGCCTACTGGTTGTTCCAGGGCTGGGGCATGTGTGGGCTCCCTTCAGTGCCTGAGCCTGCTAGCTTTGCAAGAGTTGCTTAGCAGGCT
Source organism: Caiman crocodilus (assembly GCA_030014935.1). Taxonomy (NCBI): domain Eukaryota; kingdom Metazoa; phylum Chordata; order Crocodylia; family Alligatoridae; genus Caiman; species Caiman crocodilus. The sequence goes on along the minus strand of JAGPOW010003395.1, from coordinate 7,708,884 downwards.
ATCAGTGGCAGTAGTCTCCCCGTCCCCCAGCAGGCTTAGTTCAAAGCCCAGTGGAGCAGCTCAGCCAATCTGGCTGAGAAGAGCCTCCTCCCCAGTGGAGAAAAGTGGAGGCCGTCCCTTCCCAGCAGCTCTCTGCTTCTCTCACCAAAGAGCTGACTGTGTCATGGAAGCCAAAGCCTTCCCAATGACACCAGCGCCACAGTCTTTGGTTCACTAACTGGATCCTCCTCAGCCTGTAGCCCGAGAGTGGGAAGATCTAAGAGAACACCACCTGTGCCCCCAGACCCTTTAGCTCTGCTGCCAAATCCCTGTAGTGTCTCATGACCTGGCTGGGAGTGCTCCAAGCCATGTCATTGGTGCCCACAGGGATGAGGAGCATGGGATAGTGGTCAGTGGGCTGGAGGAGTTTAGGGATCTTCTCCACAATGTCTCAGATGCACAGTGACACTGATGCACATGATGTGGAAGGCTGCCAGAGCATGTCAGTTTTTGTGCTTCAGCACATTGGAGCTCTAGTGTGTCAGTTTCCATGTTCCCGCTTCCATGATCCACCATGTGAATTTCCTGCGTGTTGGATCAGGCTCTGCATACTTGTGTAGGAGCCCAAAATATTTAAATCTTCTCTTATGGAATCTGTGTGGCTAGTGTGTAAAACGTATTTTTGTCCGTTTGGTGTACCATATCACCAATAATGAAAAATTCACAAATGTGTCTACAAAAGAAATTATTTTCAACTCTCAGGAGATCTGGAAAGGAATGTGTGATCTTTTATGTTTGTTTGTCACAAAGGTCCAGCATTCTTATATTTATATTTTAAAGGCACTTTTCAATTTAGAAATTATCATCATGTTACTGGTATAGATTTTTTTTTAAGATTTTAAAAGTAAGGATGAAAACAATTTTGCTAGAGTGCCTATGACCCCAAAACATCCACCCCTGCATTCTTAATGGCAGACACATACACAAAGTTCCCTGTGGGTTTGGTGGGGAGGGCAAGTATGTATCTAGCCAGATCCCCAGGCCACCTTACAAAGAAAAGAGTTTGTCTGCCCAGCTATCTTTGGATGGGCTAAAATATGGTGTCTTGACTGTACCCAGATTATGTCCCATTGTGATGGAGGTGTGCACCAGAATATTGTTCTCTCTCAGATCCTTGCTGATCAGGAATGGAAGGTCCTGGAATTCGTACTGCCTCAGAGGGAGGATTGTGGATTTTCTAGCCAGTGTGATACAGTCTAGAATTTAACAGGGATTCTCAGTTGTGTTTGAAAAATAGAAAGTTGAGAGGAAGGGTGACAGAGATGTGCACCAAGGACATTCAGGATTTACTGCAAGTAGCGGTAAAGGTCTATGAAAGCAACGGAGGCTTTCTTAAGGGAAAGTGAGAAGAAATGGGTATAGATGATGCTGATATTAATGGTTACACCAGACTACGGTTATTCTTCTTATCATTATTATAGATTAAGGCCAAGTATAGATGTTCAAAAAGCCCTTGGCAGAAAGTTGTCTACCACACCTTACATAAAGTGCTGTAAGTTAGAGCACGGTCCAGCTGAACAGACTTGTGCTGTTCAGTGTGGGGGAACTGTCTGACTGATTTGGCCAAAGCCAGCAGGTGGGGGCACTACCACACACCTCCTAGGAGGCTGCTGGAGTGCCCCCTCCCAGCCCTACCCCTCCCCATCATCTGAGGACTGTCAGAGAGAGAAGGGAAGAGAGGCAGGGGAAGGGAGTTTAAAACTGGGAAACATTGTAATCCAGGCTCATGAACTGGTGATTCCTTGTCTAGTAACAGAGAAGCCATCTGGGAAAGTGGAAGCATGAAACAGTGGATGTGTACATGTGCATGAAAAGATGGGGGGAAGGGTTACAAGAGATGGAACTGCAGAAAGTTACTGCACCAAAGTAAGCAGCTCTGGTCAAGCAACTCCACTGACTTAAATGAAGATTTTTAGCCACATGTTTAAAAAAAGGCCGTGGGGTGCTATGGGAATGCTATCAGGAATGGCACTACTATCAGGAATATGTTTGAAAAGGGTACCATTTCCTCTCCACGGACTAGATAAACTATAAATTTTAAATCGTGTTGAAGTGAAGCAGCTAATTCCCAGTATAATATAATTTAAAGAGCCTGCATAGAAAGCGTAGAGATAAAGTAGAGTAGTATAACCTCCTCCAAAAAGTGTACTTGTTTCCACTGAAGTTCCATCTTCACAGAAACGAATAGTTCTTGCACTTCAGCCAAAATCTGGGTTACTTCATCTCTCAGTCCATGAAGGGTTAGTGAAAAGATAAAGAGAATAGGAAGACAATCCTTTCCATCAATATTTCATCAAATGTTAGAAGCAGAACAAACATGATTAATGATCTTTGTGATGGAAAGTCATTAAGAAGATATCCACCAGTAATGCTCACTTTTTTTCTAAATGCTTTGTCCTCTCTGTCTCATTTCCACTTAAATCAGAAGCAATGGCCGTACAACAGATCGTGGAACAATTTTGTAGAAAGTCCGAATCTTCTCTCACAACAGAGTAAAACAGGAGTAAATCTGATGATGTGGGACAGTATTAATCTGGATCTTAGAGGGGGAGGGGTTTGTTTTTTCGGGTTTTTTGCTGGTTGAGACATACATTTTTAAAAATGTATACCCGTGCTTCCCCTGGCCAGTTCTTTCGGATCTCAGCTATTGTCCCCCTAGCCAAACAAAGGGAGTTTGATTATTTGAATATTTGCCAGCGTGTCTTTTTACAGCACTTATACATAGCAATTACCACCTACAGGGCTTCGAATTTGTTAGACTTTTCATAGGACAGGATGGGTAGCTTGTTATTGTTTCAGCCTTATTGTGGAAGTTGGAGAGCATCTGTGGGGATTTGGGTGCTTAGTTACTTGGCTGAGCTTGAGTCCTGACGGGAAAACAGTTACACTGAATTATGGCTGAACAGCTGTAGATTGTCTTTAACAGACAAGGATTTTTTTCAGCTGTTTCTTTATGCTTGAGAAAGAGACTGATAAAAAAAAAATTGAAAGGAAAAATTTTCACTTATTTTCTGCATGCCTTATTTTGATTTGTTAGAAGTTCATGTTAACTATAACTCCACCTACGTTATTGTGAATATTTGGAAAATTTTAAAGAGTTCTGAAATTTTAGGTGGGATAGTCTGGAAAGCAAGCCTGCTAATTGCCTTCTGGATAGTCACTATTGTGCTCTCACCGCTTGCCAAAAGCAGTTTGTATATTCTGTGGCAAAGCAAAATTAAAAATTATTGCAATTAAAAAAAAGAAATTAGAGGTTATTTGAAATATCCAATGCAATATCCTCTGATCAAAGGGACATTTGAAGGCTACATACAGACATTCAAAAAATCCAAGGCAGAATCAAAGGTATGTGGTCTTCTGTAAGTGGTGGTGTTCAGATCGATAGCAAACAGAATACACATTTGCCCTTTCTGTCAGGGTGGGGTGCAAATGTTAGACGAGGTTCCAGCATTTTTAAATCAGTGAATATGCACTAAACTTCTGTTCTGTTAGAGGTATAGACCAGTTTCTGATCACTTGTATTGGTAAAAGTGTAATGTCTTGTACCTGGCTGAAGTACATTAACCAGTTGTTGGCAGAACAGAACAGAACAGCACATATTTTGTAGTTTTAGCTGGGTTGCTTTGGATTTTACCATTGTACCAGTTGTTAATGTAAACTCTGGTATAGATTATTTCAGATGCCAGGGACAAAACCTGGAATTACTATTGACTATAGTAAATGTTAAATCTTTAAAGACTGTCATACAGTTCTTGAAACACAAATTAAAACTTTCTTTCCATTTTTTTTTAATCTTGCTTCATTTAAATATGGCTCATCCTTTGTTGTCTTAATCTGGAGTCAAATATCCATTGATCCAAGATGTTCCAAGTTTATAGCCTTTATTCTTTCTTGCTACCCTGATCCTAAAAAACACAGTACCACCTCTGTATTCTTTTTGTCAGAACTGGCACATTAGCTTGTCAAATACCATATATATGTATATGCTTGAAAGAAATGAGAACATAACTGTCACTCCTCATTAACTTTCCAAGATTATGCTGAGGAAGAAAAATAAAACCTGAGATTCCCAAAGTTGCTTTAATGGCCTTTTTTATAAAGTAAAGTTCATAGTGAGATCACTGTTTGGACAAGTTTATTATCTTACAGAACATGAGCAGTTTTTATGTGAACTTATTAATATGATCACTTCTCAGTTTCAGGTCAATTAGAATGAGAAAAATAGGCCCTCTATCAGCCTACCAATCCATACACCTTGTGTTAATTGGAAGTTAAAGCCTTGGTAAACACTCAAGTTAATTCAGTCTAAACTCACGAGCAAAGCTAAATGTTTTTATAATTAAAATATGCAGATTGGGCTTATAAATACCAATGGTCCTTTTACAGGGGAAAGACTTTGGATTTGTTAATTGTGCAAGTTAGCATCTTATACTAGTTCACACAATTACATGCTAATGGCTTTTTACAATATAAAATCCCTAAGATCAAATCCCACATAGGCTGTAGGGAGGTCTTCTATTTATTGCTCCCATTTGTAAATGTACGAGAAGTTTTTAAAACACATCAAATTCAGAATTAAATTAGATTGAAATATTGTGATGGACCTGAAAATATGTACATATTTAAATTCCAAGATGTTCTAAGTGTATAGTCTTTATTCTTTCTTGTTACCTTGGTCCTAAAAAAACGCAATGCCACCCCTGTATTTTAATTTGCCAGTAGTGGCACATTAGCTTGTTAAATAACATTGTTTGCTGTCCAGATGACACGCGTGTGAGTCCTGCACACAAGAAATGTGTTTCAGAATTTAAATTTAAGAAGTCTTCTTTAGTGAAGAAAGATGTTCACATTTTGGTGAACTGGGGCAGAGTAATGGTTATACAGATAGATGGTTCTTTTGCCAGTAGCTACGGGCACAGACAGAAGTGATAGTTTTCATCTGACATGGCCACAGAAAACAGCCTATAGCCATGACCAAATATTAGTGCACAGCTGCAGACTGCTTCAAAAATGACTGAATGAGTGAAAATCAAGATCCTCATTGCGTAAGGGGTCAGATGAAGACTTTCCAAAACATACCATCTTCTGTAACTTCTGTCTGCTCTGTATATAGAATCCTTTTAACTAATGCTTAGAATGATTTGTGTGTACACAATAACTTTCTCAGTGGCTTCTCTTTTGCACAATCCTAAATAAAGTCATAATCCTGTTTTTATCTGTTGATATGGGTCCTTTGTTCCTCTCTGTCAACAAAGTTGTTAAATTCATATCTCAAATTAAATACTGGGAGTTTCACAAAGAAGAAAAGAAAAACGTAATCTTTATTTTTAAATGATAAATATAAATATATTAAGGTTGATTTTTATTTAAATATTTCTTCCATGAACATTTCTCTTTGAATTTGAAAAGTTGTGTTTTTGTTTAAGGAATTTGAACACAGATATTTACAGAACACACAATCTAAATGCCATAATGAAAGGAACAAAAGCAGTACAGTCTACACGGAGAGCCAGGGCAGGGTGATACCTTCAAGATCCATTCAGAAAGAGAGAAACTTGTAGGCTACAGTCTTAAAACACATAGTTCCCTGTATCTCCTCTGTAATTCTCTGTATTTTGGTTGCAAAGGTATTTTTTCCCCATTTTAGAAAAAATACTATCCTTAATGCAGATTTTAAAAATGAGAGAGACCATTATGATTATATTAACTGGCCTCCTACATAACATTGTTTCCTTGAAAACAAATGTTGTGCAAGTAGTCTCATTCTTTGCCTTTCTTGTTTTGAAGGGGTACGCATGCTGGACGGTGATGTTACAGACATGGTAGAAGCAAAGTCTCTTAGCCTTAATCCTCAATATATCCACATCTACAGTGCCAGCTGGGGTCCAGATGATGATGGCAAGACTGTGGATGGACCTGCTTCTTTAGCACGTCAGGCCTTCGAGAATGGCATCAGAGCGGTATGTTTACATAACAACGTCTGTCATGGATCTGTTCTATATGTATGCAAAGGCAAGAGACTAAGAAAACTGAAGTTCTTAAAACACATTATTAACAAAAAGACACTCTTTACTGTAAGAGGAAAAATAATTTGTATAGCTAGTGCATATTAAATCCTATCTAAATAAAGAAACTTTCTGCATTGTCATTTGGAATACATCATCCTCAGTGTCCTTTAAAACTTTGCCTTGAGATAATGTTGTCATCTACTAGTGAACACTAAAACTAGAATTGTACTTTGAAGGATAGGACTGAGTCATCACATCCAGACTGCTATGAAATAATAAGCAAAAGCCTTTGTTTTTCCTTTTTTTTCTCTCTTGTTTTGAATTGTTTAATTTCTAAATTTAAGCTTACCCTATGTAATGTTGAAGAAGGAGCATGAAAAGGCTATATCCACATTCATTTAGAAAAATAATATCTGTCTTCAGAAAACACATACCCTCTTTACAACATAATTATTTACTTCTGTTCTAGTCTATACTATTTCAGTTGCTTATTTTGTATAGACAGCACAGTACAAAAAATTCTAAAAACTGCTTCATGAAAATAACTTTTAAGATCTTTCCAACTTTTTCAGTCACATATTAACAGGCAAAAGGCAGGAAGGATAGCACCTTATAAGTGAGCTTGTTCAGAGAGGGATGAGCTTTTGTAGGCTACAGCCTATTTTCACTCCATTCATAGTGTCTGATGAAGTAGGCTATATAGGAAGGTTTATACCTCTGTGAACTAGTTAATTTGTAACATGCCTCCTACCTGACTTCTGAGTAACTTCTGACTAATCTGACTAACTACCTCTCTCTCTACTACTAGGCAGATCAGTCCAATTTAAAAAAAAAACCTTTTGATGTCAGGTGCTGAGTTTTTAGTCCTTCCCTTCCCCTCCTATCTCTTAAATAGACTAAGTAATTCCTGGTCTTCCCATCCTTAAATCACTTTCTACTACATGGAGTTAAATGGAAACCATTTTAAAATTCTGTTTCTGAAGATATAAGCACTATTTTGAATGCCATGAGATGCTTTCTAGTAAAAAAGTTGACTAGCTACTTGATTGGAAAAATAAGATTAGCACAGAATACTTATTCATGAGCGGAACAAAGGTAGCATTTAACCATTTAATTCAGTGGTTAAATGCAGCAACGTTTTGGTTCAGATTAAGAAAATTAAGCTCTTATTTAGTTCAATTGATGCGGAATAGGTACAATTTGAACAACCCTACACTCTACTCCAAAACAGAGGTATCTTTTGAAACGTTAGGTGAAACTATACACTAGAGTAAGTTAAGTTATCATATGAGTGGCATGCCCATAGTTTTTTGGAGCAGCATTTGCTCAGTGCAAACAGGCTATTACCAGTGCTTCACCCCTTAGCGGAGAGACACAGTAATAGCACAGGTTGCAGGCAGCTATTTTGGGAAGCTTGGTCACCTGTCTATTCCGAATGGCTGTTTAAATTACTCGTATCAGTCTTCTACATTAGTGGAAAAAATAATGTAAGTTACACACTAACATTTCTGCCAATGTGGTTTTTTTTTACTCAGGAATTAATCAATAAAATTTGAAATATTTTTGAAGTATCTGAACACTGGGCCACTGTACAGGGAAAGAAAAAAAATAGTAAATGGAAGTTCTACTCTGAAAATTGGTTCTAAATAATGACATTATAGGGTTTTGCTTATGTGTCTTTTGTACCAAATAGGCTTAATTTACAGCTAAAATATATTGCCTCTAATTTACAGCCTGCCTTCTAAAAATAAAATGGTGCTTTTCCTATCTTCTTCCACATTATTACCAGTAGGAAAAGTCATACAGATCAAATAAGGTCCTCATTGGGTGCATCTACACAAGCTCATGTGCTAAAGCTTAGTAGAATTACTCTACTGAGCATTGGTGTCACTAAAAAGGCATGTGCACTGGCACTACTGTGCAGTAGTGCTGATTACTATCCATTGAACTTGTACCTGTTATTACAGCTACTAAACTTAATGCACCATAAGTATTGTGCATTAATGCATGTGGAGATGTACCCACTGGCACCAGCAAAAATTCATTGTTTTAAGTAATGCTGTAAGTCACTTGCATCCCTTCAATTATAGAAGCATAACTTCTTAATTTGGCAAACAGAGGAACAGAATATAGTTATGTCGCCCACTGCCTTCATTTACAGTAAAAAATGGCTCATTTTGTCCCTAACGTTAGAAGATTTGTCTCAATAAGAGAAATAAATATGTTTCATTAAAAGTTGATCTGAAAATATAAGTATTGTCTGTTTGAAGGAGGCAAGTCAGGATAAGATTAAAAAAGTGCTCTTTGACAAAGCTCTCCCATGGATTAGCAAGACAGCATGGAAACCTTTAAAGGTAGAACCATCTTCCTAATTGTATCCAATAAAGTTTCTTCTTTGAAGTTAGAATAGAAGTTATTATTTGCCTTTACATTTCTTTTACATTTTTACAAGATTGAGACTGATTTTGAAAAAGGTTACCTTGGACTCTTTGTGCAGTGTTTGGGCTCCTAAAACCAGATTATTTATTGAACAAATGGTTAGGTGCCATTCCAAATACTCTGAGTTGCACAAGAAGTTATAATAGCTGCAAACACAAGTAG
>JAGPOW010003395.1:7683364-7699802 GCA_030014935.1 Caiman crocodilus | reverse complement strand
GGCCTTTCCTTGAAAAATATTGGTATTAAATAGCAAACATAGTTTTAAATTTAGCATCTTCAATCCAAATAAAAGTGGCATACTGTGCAGGATTCCCTTTTGGAACCACACAGAAGATCTTCATTTGATATTTTTCTTTCACCCTACAAATGCAGTTCCGTCCTTGATGTTAATGCAGGTGAAGGGAGACAAGAACATTGAGCCAAGATCCTTTAAACGGGTCTGGGAGGAAAGATTATGCCCAGTATGTTTAATTAAGAAATTTACAGGAGGTGCTGAATAATTACTTTGATTAAAATATAACTAAACTCAGTGATCCCTTTTTATGGACTAACAAAGTAAAAATGAAATGTGTACTTCTTGAGAGTCACAGTTTCTTCCTCAGGCCACTCTGAGAATGGGATTCTTGAAAATATGCCTAATTTATCTTTAGTTTGTATTGTTCCAATTAATAAGCCCATCTAGGGTGTCTATGACTTTTTTTTTAAACTGCTGCTCTGCTGCTCTAATACGATTACCACTTCTAAATCCTGCACTAAATACCAAAGATAAATGGCTGTACATTTTCAGAGTTCCATAGAAACAGAAAAGTATGCCCTGAATTGTAAAAGAAAAAATCTATTTTAAAAGGACAATATGTAGCAGCAAAAGTTTATGAAACGAAACCCTAAAACATAAATGAAACATGATATACAAATGCTATGCAACATCAGGACAAAGAACAATGACAGGAAGCTTTGTAAACCATTCTCGAATACCATTATTTTTTGTGTCAGTCTGGATTAATTTGTTTAATTTTATTAGACCTAAGTATTTGCATTTAAGGTGTATTTTTGCTTCTGAAAGGTTTCCTTTCAAACAGTATTCATTGGCATAAGTATGTTTTCATCATAACCTCAAGTGGAAAATATCTGTTCCTAGAAGTAGTATTGCTAAAGGACTAGCTAGTATGGAAATAACAGAAGGCCTGAGTTTTAAATACTTGTGCATAAAAAGTACTTGTTTTAGTAACCACCAAAATCCATTATAATTGTACAAACAATGGAAAAATTGGAAAACCAAATATATTGGAGCATATCCATTTGCAACAGTTGTGCTGAAAAAATTGGTTTTGAAATATGTCATGTTAAGCCCTATTGACTCTACAAAAACAAAACAGACTTTTTGTTGTAAAACATGCTTGTGACCATATCATGTAATAAGAATGTACTCTTTCTTTGGTACGGTCTCAAGAACCCCAAATATTTCCTAGAAGAACCATTAGATTATCTAATCTCATTGCCCATATATCATAGTCCATATGTTATAACCCTGCTAGAGAGCTGCATTATGGCTCTTTGACATTTTTTTTTCTGTCCACAAAAGCAATTGATGAAAGGCAGTTAAAATCTCTTTAAATAACCATGGCTTTCAAGTATTCTGCTGTTGCTGTTAAATGATACTTGACACTTTTTCAATTTTTTGTTTTGCATTACCTATTCTGCATAATCATGAGCTAATCCGAATCTGTGACAGGACAGATCAGCCTTAATGTAACATACAAGACGAGGACAGGCAGTGAAATCTAAATCAGAAATTTTGGCTTTTTGCCTAGATGTCGGCACAGGGGCCTTCATCTTGTTCCCACTGCATCGTTCTATTTAGTGAGCTGAACACAAGCCAGAATGTTTGATGGCCATTAATGATCAGATGTTGTGCTGCTGAACTCTTGTGAGAACTCTGCTTGGTGCCTCCCCTCCCATCCTCACTGCCCCTTCCCATCTCTCTCGCTTCACCAGCTTTGACCGCGGAGTCTATGTTTCAAATATTTGTTTGGAGCAGAAGGTTCTCTTACAATCTCCAAACAAACCTCACAACGAAGGGTGAGCATTTGGAAGGTGGAAGAGAGAACTACATACATATTTATTAATTTTATAAACATGTGCTATTAGATTTCAAAGGCAGGTGGGGTGTGTGTTTTTAATTTGTTAGCGTTCAGGTAGCAGGGTTGCCACTTATGTTTGGAAAATAATACGCTAGTTTTAAATCCACTGAAGAATTTTTTTTTAGCATCTGCAATAATCAACATTTGCATGATAATTTGCATAATTACCTTGAGATGGAACCTGTTAACATTGTCTACATAAAATGAACCTTTATTTTTTAACATTGTTGCAAAGCTGTATGGCAGCTGTAATGTTACTAATAATATTTTGCACTTGGAAAGACCCTTTCAATTGAGCGTTTCAAAAACACTTCACAAAAATGACAATTATCTCGTTTTGTACGTGAGGAAACCAAAGCTCAGGGAGGTCAAAGCTAGATCTTTTAAATTGTGTGTTCACTTTTGTATGTCCTTATTTTGATGCCTACAATTTAGGATTTGCATGAATGCATACTTACGTGCATGTAAATCCCAAACAGTATGTGCATGATTTCTAGCCTGCCAGCATTAGCCATTAGACTAGCCATGAAAATTGCATCTCTTACAGATCTTTATGTTCTCCCTTACTTTAGCCTGCGGCATGTAAAATACCACAGGCTTGTCTAGGCATACAGGTATATCTGGGCATACAGGCATTTCAACATTGTGTGCAAAAAATTGGAAGTTTCTATATTATAACTGATCATGTGTATAGTTTACATCTTTCTAATAGTTATTCCTGAAAGATAGACTTATTACCACAGCACAGTGCTATCTGTGTTTTATTCTCATAATGTTGCTTCTGGATACCATGAGATACAACATCATTGTTCCTTAATAATTTTCAGATTCATCATTTAAAGGCTAGAAGAGACCATTCTTACTATCTAGCCCAACATGCAGCATATAATAAGTTATAACACTTCACCCAGTAGTTCTTGCGTCAAAATCACAACTTCTGGTTGAACAGCAGTGTATCTTTTGGAAAATCTAATCTTTACTTAAGGGCATCTCCATGAGGCTATGAACTAGCCTAGTATTAATACTGTATTAATAACTAAGCTAGTAATTAAAATGAATAATTACCTTCACTTATTAAAAATGTCATTGTTATTACTGTTCATCCTAATTTATTCAGTTTGTTTCCGCACATTAGCTGTTTTGATTCCTTTGTATGCTGAATTAAAGAGGCAAACACTGCTCAGTCCTCCTCAGAGCCTGTTGGCACATGCATAGCAGTGCAGTAATGTGGTTGCACTGATCCTGGTTGAGGAACAAGCTCACGCAGAGCAAACAAAACATGTTTTAGCACAGAGCTGATATGTACCAGACAGACATTCCTTAAGTTTCTTCTCATAAGACAGGCAGTCTCTTCCATGCTTATCCTACCTGGCCTTCTCAGTACCTGTTTCAGTTTAAATGAATTTTCCTTAAGTATAAGATGTCAGAATTGTATCCTGTATTCCAGATGTGGTCTTACCACAGCCCTGTACATGTCTCCTATAAATACCTCACTTCAAATATCCTAGGATCACATTTGTTTAATGGCCTCACCATACTGATGATTCATGGTCAGTCAACTAGTTCATTCAGGTGTTTTTCCTCCTATGCTGTTTCCATCTGATGAGCCCTTGGGTTACAGCATAGATTCTTGTCAGTGATCCCTTTTATTTTGTACTAGTAAATGTCATCTCATTTCTATTTCTCCAATCCTCAAGATTATCTATGTCTTAATATATAACATTCTGATCTTCTCTATTGATGTTACCTCCCAACTTTGTGTGTGAATCATTATTGAAAATATTGAATAACCTCAGTCCTCAAATTATCTTCCAATCAAACTATCCTCCAGCTCAAACTTCTTCTACCAACCAATCACAGTCATCTCCGCTATACATAGGTCTTTAACCATTGCACAATTCTTGTATTAATCTTCATCTCCTCCAGCTTAATTATTAATTTCCATGAACTACCATATCAAATGCTTTACTTAAGTCCAAGATGATTAGATTTATCATATTATCTAAAAGATCAGTTCCATTATCAAAACAAAATATTACATTAATCTGTCATGATCTTGTTTGGTATACTGAATTTTATCCCATTGATTTCAATTACTTCAGTATTTTTTATTATATTTGCCTTCATAATTGTTCTGAAGAATTATATACTACAAATGAGCTACTTTTGTCTCTCCCTCTAGTTTAGTTTTCCAGGCTTTTGAAAAAAATTTCATTTCACAAGCCTCCATTTTCAAAGTGTAGACACTAGAATAGGTAGTGTAAGAGTGAATTTGTAGCCATGATGATCCAGAAAGTATGCAAGAGACAAGGATTTCTTAGGGTGATATGTTTTATTGGATCAATTGCATAGTTGTAATGGAGTTAGAAAACTTTTGAATGCAAGACATTCTTTGCAAGGCCTGACCAGTACAGTATTCTCATAAAGTTGCTTCTGGATACCAGGAGATACAACATCATTGTTCCTTAATAATTTTCAGATTCATCATTTAAAGGCTAGCCTTTAAGTACAAGCCAAGCACATCATAGAAAAAACATTTGTGGGGTGGGTGGAGAAATAAATTGTCAGGGATTGTATACAAATAATTAGCAGAAGAAAAGAAAAGACTCTGGTATTGAGAGATCAAAGCCTATCAAAAGGCAGAGTCATTCTTACATTTCATGTGTGGAAAGAATTCAAGAGTCAAGCAGATTATAGTGTAACATTAGTGTTCAGTAGTTGGTTATGTGTAGAGCCTCGCTAAATTCACAGCAGAGGTGGCCTGTGCTGCAGTTCCTTTAAACCTGCAGGTTCCCCTGCATGCCACCCCGTCCAACCATTGATTGGTGGAGGGGCCCCACTTGCAGCTCATTCCTACTCAACGGGGAAGCAAAAAACATGGTTTTAAATATTGCACCATTTTTCTCTCCTTGCCAGTCACCAGCCCTCCAGGGCCCCTCAGCCAATCAGCAGTGGGAGGCAAAAATGGTGCCTTGTTTAAAACAATGGTTTTCACTTTGCTGATCAGGAGTGAGCCGCAAGCAGTGGGGCCCCTCCAGCACTCAGTGGCAGGGGAGTATGAGGGGGAACCTGTGAGATGTAAGGAGCTGCAGTGCGGCCTACATCTGCTGTAAAATTGGTAGGGTTAACCTAGTTATGCACTTGTCTTTGGACAAGTGGTTTCAGGATAGTTTCTATGCATCTTGATAGCTTGGCAGTTGTCACTTAAAGTTTTCTACATAACACAGACTTCCTCAATCAGAACATCAGCTATCTCCCTGAGAAGGCTATACTTGCACCCACAGATGTCACTAACCTGTACATTAACATCCTACACCATGAAGGCATAAAAGTTATCACTCTAACAAATCCTTGCCCCGACACTAAAACAGGACACAGTATTTCTTTAATGATATCATTAATGCTTAAGTAGTGTTAATAAATCCCCTACTTACATATTGTAGAATCAAAAGGTACCTATACACATGCTGAAGGGTGAGGGTGAGGGATGTTTTAATTAGAGTGGTCCCTGGAGAGCTTCTCTAATTAAAATGCTGCAGCATCATGTGTATTAAGCCCCCGTGGGGTGCTTTAACTAAAGCTCATTTGATGAGCTTTAGTTAAAGTGCCGCAGCAGCCATTTTTAAACCCATGGAGCTTATACACATGATGCTGCAGCAGTGCTAGAGCATTCAAATTACAATGTGGAGGAGACTTAGTTAATCCAGATTCAGTTAATTGAGTTTGCTCTGGCACGTTCTAATTAGAATATGTCAGAGCATATGTATAGGCACCAAAGGTTTTTTCTGTTAGCCACTGAATGGCATTATAGCTCCTTTTCAGTGGGTTTTCCACCATTACTCTTAAGTTCCCTCCAGAGCCATTGATTTCGAGGAAAAATAAGTAAACAACCCCCTGGCTCCTCTAAAGATCACTTCTACTCTTTATTACAAAATGTCTGATCTTGCATTTGGCTGTAGTAGAGAACGTTTCAGGGCATTTGGAACAGTTTTGCAAGAAAAATATATACTGATGTGATGTAGCCGTCTCCAAACTAAGACTGCCCAGCAAAAATTAGGATGGCTAATACCATTTGATATATGCCACAAAATGAACAGTCCTTCCCTGTTCTCCAGTTGGTCTATGTATTTAGCAAATGTTAGCAAGTGTTCAGTCCAAGTACTCTCAATTACAAATATTATCTTCCAATAAGTGAAGTAGCAGAGTTAAGGATCTGCAATACCTGGATGGGCTATAATACTATCTATGCTATTTTGTTTTGGAAACATAACAACACACCAAACCAGAAGATTCCTTTCCAGCAATATTATTTGGTAAGTGCTATTTTTCACAGATGATTAGTATGTGGTGCAAAGCAAAAACTTACAAAAAATAGAATAATGTAACAGAAATATTCTTTCATTCAATTCAATGGGATATATAAATCCAAAAGGCAGGAAAGCTTGGAAAGAAAGTTACAGGAAAATGTATCTCAAAATGTCCACAATTCCTTTATAATGTGACAGGATGTACTGGAAATAGAGGCTATACTGATTACCTCATCCCATTTCTCACACGTTTGTGGAAACTTGTAACAAGCCAGAGGGGTGTTACTGCTTGAGGGCCAGCTTTCCAAAAGTGGAATCTGGGTACCCAGCTTGAAACAGGTGAAACACTTGAATGTAAAAAACACATCAGCTCAACTCAGGAAAGGGCCAACCTTAAAATGTAACTTTGTAGAAACTCATCTCAGCTTCAAAGTGTCAAACTCGTTTCAGTAAGGGAGCATTCACAAAATAAAAGAATCCAGTTAACTTGTAGGGAGAAGTCTTTCATCCCTCTTCCCTGCAGAATTGCAGGGATCTGAACATAAAAGGTGCACTCAGAAGTAAGGGGTAAATCTTACAGGTCAAAATTGCTCCTTTCCTTGAGAGGAGAATTTCTTCCTCCAATCCTTGTGGAAACATTCTGTGCCTTTCCTATTTACATACCTTAAAACCGAGGGCTTATTTCTCATCCACTCATGGCACCAGGGCTGCAGGTCATCTCATGGTGCTACTGCTATGCAGCTTCAGAATTTGCAGTCTCTGGCCACATCCACTCGTGTCTGGACATTTGTTTCCCCAGGAGCACCTTGTGCCACTGCTGCTTGTCCCTGGGGAATGCCTGTGCTACTCGTCCTCTGGAAAGCAGCAGATTAATCTTGGCAAGGTAGGTCAGCCTGGAGACTGGGCTGACCCAAACAGCCTTATCTGTGGTTTTGGGGGCCTCCTGAGGCTGCAGCAGCATAAGTCCTGCCACTCAGAGCCTGACTGAAAGCTGGAGCATGGCTCCGTTTGGTCAGGTTCTTGTTCTGGGTGGCTCGGTGCCCCCGCATGCACCGCACTGCTTTTTTTATTTTTTACACAGGGGTTTTTTTTACCCCAGGATCTCCAGTGTGCAGTATATGGCACTGCAGACGTATCTGCGGTGCCACATACTGCACGGCCACACTCTTCTGGATGTGGCCTCTATGTGCCATGTAACTAAGCACCACTCTACTTGTGAACGGCTGGTAGGAATCAGAGGATATAGTCAAAACTGTGTCAGCCCCCAAATCCTTTTCAAGGGGTCTTAGAGAGGTTACAGACAGGGACTGCAAGTCCTGCCAGTGTTTTCTTTGTAGATAAGGCAGGTTAACGTATTTAACATTTAATATTTAGCGTGAAATGAAAAAAAGGCAAGCGTCAATATAATAATGGCATTTGAGTTGAAAAAAAAGACAAGTGTCAATATAATAATGACAGCCGAGTGGAAAAAAAGGCAAGTATTAATTTAATAATGACAATTGAGCTGAATTCACTGCGTCCAAAATGGAGTGGTACCAGTCTGTTATTTGAAAAAAGAAGTAATCCCAGTCAGTGGGAGCCCCAAAATGAGTCAAGTGAAAAATAACCCATCTATAATTTTCTTTGGGTGGTATTCAGTGATTTTGGAAAGTTTAGAACAGGGTTTTTCAACATTTTTGGATCGGTGTACCCAGACGGGGTGGAGGGGGGGATGGCATGCGGCTGAACGTGGAGTGGCAGCAGCTGCCACAAGCAAACTTCACTGGCCCTCTGCATCAGCTGGGTAGGCGGCGCCTGCACGGCAGCATGAGACGATGCATGGCAGCACTCCATCCCCACCCACCCGCACGCACGTACCCTCTAGGGCCTTCTCAAGTACCTCTGGCAGCATGAATACTCTCAGTTGACTCTGGTTTAGAGTACTTAGGACCAGCCATTCTCGAGTTATAAGTGAATATACATACAGGCATACACTTCATTTTATATATAAAATATATATAACAACACAGTAATCACTATGTTATTGCATAATCTACTTTGGTTGTTTAATACATTATGATTTTATGTATACATAAAATATTTTCATTCTATAATGATTTAGAAGGTAGCAAATTCTGTGGGTAAACAGTACACAACATACATTTGTGTACTGTAGATATTGAGTGCATACATTCGCTACAGCACTTACTGAATCCCCATTTATAATATTTCTAATTTTTCTAAAAATATAATTTTGAAAAAGTAATTTCAGGTGTTAAAACATTTTGGACACAATTTTTAAACTTGTCTCTAAAATTACATCAGTGGATTGTATGTGCAGAGCCTTTGTGTGCGTTTTTTACTCAGATCTATTAGACACAGTTTTACTGAATTTATGCGCGTGAGTGTCCATGTTCTTGAGCTCACCAATCCTGGAAAGTATATAAATCCTCATTGAAAATATTGCCTTTTTTATAATTTTACACTTGGTTCTCAGGAAATGAAGTACTTTGGTAAATCCATCTTCTTTTTCTTTCTTTTTATTTTAGTTTTATAGTGCCTACAGCACTTTGCTTATCATTAGCTGAATTGGAGGTCTATAGTACGTGTACTGGGCTGGAAACTCTGGGACACTACCAAACTTTTCACCTTGTATATCAATTCTTATGAAAGAGATTGATCCCTCATGGACTTTTTTTCAACTTCCCAATTGGGACTGTCCCTAGTTTTTCTGTAGTAATAATAACTGTGGAATATACAGTATTAAGTCGATGAGAGGAAACTTTAAAATTCTGGGTGTACATAGGATGCCCCCTCCTTCCTTTCTATTTTCTGTCTGATTTGTTTCCTTGGATGCAGGATTTCATATTTAGTAGTACAGTACCCAGTTGCCTCTCATTGCTGCAGCCCCCACTACTCTAATCTCTCCAGGTCACTGGTTCTGCCCTCCCCCCACAACATTTCTTGCTCCTCCATATTTAGTTTCCTGTCCTTCAACAGATTTGATCACTGCTCAGTTCGCATCACAGAAATTCCCAGTAAAGAAAGAGCATTCTTGACAGTTTCTTTCCAGGATCTCAGGTCACCAAACAGAAGTGAAGCACTCACACATGCTTCACTTGTTTGATGGAAGGTATTTCAGAGACAGTTTGGCATGTTGAACCACTTCAGTTCATGGAGCATGGTGTGAAGACCATTGCGCTATAATGATATCTACCACCATCAATCATGATTTATTAATAAAACTGTAAATCTCTGGAACATTGGATGTTCCTTCAGTATTGTTGGAAAAAATCATTAGAAGAATGTTCATTTTGGCTCCGATTCCTCATGTAATGTCACTAAAACTGGATTGGGTTGCCAAGGAAAGATCACCCCTGTGTGGGAATGATCCTCCTTTGATGTTGGGATTCAGCAAGGTCTTTTATAACATTTACACTATCTGCAGCTAGTAGAGCAAGGAAAAGGAGGCATGGCCAGAAGGACAGGGTCATGTCTTACACTTTCATGTTGCAGTTTTTCAGATGCAATTACAGGTCCCTGTAGCCTTTTGCAGCTTGCTTAATTTAGAATAGCATTCACACACACTGGGCTCACCTTCATAAGATGCTGACTCCGTAGTAGCTGAATAATACTGCACAGTAGTGTATCACAGCACAGACAGTGTCAAAACACTACTGTGCAGTAGTGTCATTTAAAAGATGTTCACTGGTGCTTACTGCACAGTAACTCTGGTTATTGTGCCTTTATTTCATACTTGCTAATACAAATAATAAATAAATGCACAGTAGTGATTGCGCAGAAGCATTTCATTTAGACGCACCCATTGTTATGAACTGTGCTTTGTGCAAATCAGCAATACCTGTAAACTGTCCTAGTGAATTCTTCATATTACTAGATTGGTATTGGGAGTGGAGTCTTTTTTTGTTGTTTTTTTAACGTTTAAGTATCAGAGAAGACAAAACAATAGGAAAATATCTTATAAGGATACAAAATACAGTCAAGCACAAGTGCAGTTGTGGAATGCTTTATAATGTTTGGAAGAGTGAGTCAGTAGTACCATTGCAAATGCAAGACATACAGCAGCACAG
Organism: Caiman crocodilus; assembly: GCA_030014935.1. NCBI lineage: Eukaryota > Metazoa > Chordata > Crocodylia > Alligatoridae > Caiman > Caiman crocodilus. The sequence continues at coordinate 7,689,501 of JAGPOW010003395.1, read as the reverse complement.
CACTGTGCCCAGAGCGGATGGTTAATGAATTTTTGTGTGACATCATTGGCATGAGCTCCAAGGATGTTCCACTACACACACATTCCAGGCCTTGCCGTTTCTCCACTATAATTCACATCACTGACTATGCATTTTGCTTTTGTCTAAGAGCCTGTACCCATACTGGTCAGTACTGCCTGTACTAGTCAGTAAATACAGATTTTGCTTTTGAGTAATAAAAAAAAATACAAAATTTCCTGGCATCCCACAAACTGACTTGTCATCCTGACACCCTTGGACATCTGGAACATGATGTATGACAGATTTAGGCAAACTGAAAAATCTATGGAGTGCATAGTATACGTGTTTACCTGAACGTTATAATATAGTCCAAATCTCTGTTATTTAACTTCATGCGCTGAAAGGAGACCAATTGTAGGAGGGGGTTCACATACAGTAGGACAGGCGATGCTATAGCACTAGTTACTTGTTTGGTATAAAAAGTTACTGACAAGTTTATAATTTCCTGAGCGTGACTGAGTCCATTGAATTAAAGTAGGGTGTGAGGGTAGAAGGGAGAAGAGAAAACCGAATGGTAATCAAACAAAAGGCAGTAAATGAAAACCAGAGCATATTTACTTGACGTGTTATTTTGGGCAGGTTGAATTTTGCGTTTTTTTAGGACTATCATTTGCTTTGCCAAATAGTTTTTTGGACAAGAACTTTAGCATATTGTCTAGACTGAAGGTTAAATTCTGTTGTTTTCTGTGAAATGCTGAGTTGTTAAATGTACTATAGTGCAGTACATTAGAGGAACTGGAATTCTTTACTTCATGTGGAGTAAAGGGTATTGTTTTCCATTAGTCAGTGTACTTGGTACCTAGTTTTTATGGAAAAGACATAGATTTTTAAACTTTTCTTTGCAGGAGTCTTTAATTTTGGAGAAATTTATTTATATCCCTAATAAATTGTTTACAAAATAACTCCACGCATAAGGAAGTTAACAGTTCTTTAGAAAGACTTATGAATAAACAAAATGTAAGTTGTGTTTATTATTTTATATACTGTACTGAAGCATTTCTAACACCTGGACTATGTTTCTAGAAGCCTGCTATTCTGCGCATGAACAAAATATGCTTGCATATCAGTTTCTGCTTGCATAATTCTAATTCTTCATTATGATGATAGCACCATGGGCTGTGATAGTGCTTTATAAAAGTAAGACCTGCTTCCAGGGAAAACAAGCTATAAATTCAAGGCAGTCTTAGTAGACTAAGAAATCACATTACACTAACTGTAGTAATGGATGTGAATATTTGAGTAAGGGTTGTAGGACTAGTTCACAAATTAGCCAAATGCAGCTAATGATGATAAAAGAGGATAACTGGAAAAAGGGAGGGCATGAGGAACTAGAGATAGTTAGATTTCTTTTTTTCCTTTTGTGGAAAAAGTGTGAAAAAAGTTTATAAAAGTGTAAAAGAAAAAATTGGCTTTTTGGCAAATTATTGATTCCAAAGTACTCCTTCATAGGAGCTGGGGTTTGCGTGCCATCTGTTCCCAATCTCTTCTCTAGTTTGGGTTCATTGATGAGTACATTTTGTAGAAGGCACCAGGGTCTTGTAGCCGTCTTTGTGTTGATGGATGAAGTCTACTCTTGGAGAAAGACTCACAAAGGAAGGTAGGAGAGCCACGTCTTAAGAGATGTCACAGGGGCATTTCACAGCGGCACGTGTTTAATTTTTCATTTCACATTTATATTTTTATAGGAGTTGGAGGGAAAGCAAATAAAGGAAAACCCAAATGAGAAAGAAAGTGAACAAATGAGAGAGGAAAAAAGAGACTGTTAGGTTTTTAAAAAAAAGTGTATTATAGTCCTCTTTATCATTGGAGCAGCTAAGATCAGCCAGCCGAAGAGAGGAAAAGAAATTGAAAAAATTATACTTCCTGGCTGGTCAGTCTGATCTTGTCTGGTGTGTGTGAATTTCAAAATACATTTAAGTTGGAACCCTGGGAATTTTTTCTCCTCTGCTTGAAATTTTTTTTAATGAGAAATTGCACTTTAGAGGCATAACCTTATGTAAACACTAGCCAGGAGAATTGAATATTTAACTTATTGTGCTGGAGAGAAAAGTCTCTCCAGGTGCTATATTTTTTTTAAAACTCAGAGGATGAAATTCATCAACATTTCAGAACTCAAGCACATGTATCTGCCTCTATTGTGAACTGTGGGGATCTTTCCCTGAAATTGATTTAGTTTCTATTACACTTGGAACAAAATACACTAGCGAAAACCCCCTGTGCATCTGGATTAAATGAATCTTTGAACTGCTAATTGTTTAAGATTGACCTAGTAGATATCCAACAGCTGTCCTTATGTCATTTGCAGTACACAAATCCATGCAGTTTATAAATAATGAACAACACAACACATATGCAAGTAATCCATGATCACAGAGTGTGATACAGTATGATATTACTTTATCACACATAGAAAGGTCCTACCATTTACACAAAACACACTTCATGGTGGGCTACAAACAAATGAGAGATAAATTAGACTGTTAATTGTAAGGGGGGCTCTTTCTTTGCCTTAAAAATAGTAAATGAGGTGGTTTAATTTTGAAGAATTAAGACAAGTTTACTCCTTTGATCATAGAAAATTAGGGTTGGAAAGGAACTCCCCTGCTCAAAGCAGGACAACCCCCAATTATATCATCCTATTGATAAAATGTCTTACCTCAGTAAGGGTCAGCCATTTTAGCAGCTGTGTCACAAATTTAAGCTCCCACCCTCCCCAAGTGCTACTCAGAGCCCCTATCCCTATCTGATCTGCTGCTCTGCTTTCCGCTCCTTGCAGTGTCTCCCACTGTGCTGCCTGTCCCCTCCCTAATATGTTGCATGCCATACACAAAGACTGTCCATGACACCTGTGTCATTTGTGCCACAGGGTAGCCATTCCCGTCTTACTAATTAATATAATTTTGCTCCCTGATAATGAATGAAGATGGTGAGATGACACAAGTTATAGGAGACTTGTGTGTGAATAGGAATGATAGTTGGACCTGCATTAAGTGCTCAAAGCATAAATCAGGAAGACCACAATTCCCTGCTAATCATCAGTCAGTGTAATGAATTTAGGCCAAAACTTTAAATATTCTTCATCTGTATTATCTGTTTTAAGCCTTCATTTAGTAAATTACTTTAGCATGTTCTTAACTTCAGTGAAGCTGTCCATGTGTTTCAAGTGTCTGGCTAATCAAAGCTTTAGCATTTAATACTGATATATTTATAAGGACCTTCTCGACTTGTCCGTGTTTTGTTTTTATAAAGTGTTTTACATTTACCATTTATAATATTTCTGGAATGACTCCCTTGTGGTCCATGGTATTTAATACAACCAAACAGAACATAGCATCACTTCGTAATTCCAGGAAGTAACAGGCAAGAGACCTTTATAAACAGATGGCACTGTATATTAGGAATAGTTTCAGTTACAAACGTGCTCTTTTCTTTTACAGTTTAAACCCTGTATAATACTTGTAATGCATGCTGTATGTCTTCAGCATCTCTTTTTGGGGCTTGACAGAATAAAGTTTTGGCCTTCTACAATCTGTTGTTACTTCTCATTGTTCTGCAATGAGCCTTTTTTGTCTTTTGGGGGATGGGAAGAAGCTGTAGGTTGGGAAGAACCCATTTGTTAAGTGAAAAAAACAACATTAATCATACTTTTCCATTTGTTTATAAACAGGGACGAAGAGGCTTAGGTTCCATTTATGTCTGGGCATCTGGAAATGGTGGAAGGAGTAGAGATCACTGCTCCTGTGATGGCTACACTAATAGCATCTACACTATCTCCATAAGCAGTACAGCTGAAAGTGGAAAGAAACCTTGGTATCTGGAAGAATGTGCATCCACGCTAGCTACGACTTACAGCAGTGGGGAATCGTACGACAGGAAAATAGTATGTGTTCTTGTATTTTAATTTATTCATTTCTGTATTTTGTTTAATATTTTAGGTAAAGGTAAGTTGACCATTAGCTCTGTCTTATTGAATGGGCTTGTTTAAAAACTTCAACAACTGAAAAAAATAAATCTGTATATTTAGCTTATATTTAAATGTAAAGTGTTGCCACCAAAATCCTTCTCTATCACATCCTTCTTGTATTATAATACCTGTAATTGTGCAGAATACTCCTGATGAGGTCTTAGGGGTGACAGAGCCAATGTTGCTCTGGGTTGACAGAGCCAATGTTGCTCTGCCAACTGGGTCGCTCCCAGTTTCTGCTCCCGCTTGTGTGCACCTTATATTCTTGCCGCTTTCCTCATTGCTGAAAATATCTGAGGAATGTTTTCAAAGATTCAGTCCATTGTCACCTATACAGGTTTGTTTCCTGACTAACTTCTTTTAGTATGTCAGCAGGACTCAGAGCAAATTTCCTTCTGAGACTGTGGTTTTTTTCCATCCAAACCTCACTATTTTCCATATTTTAAGTGGACATTTACTAATTCAGTTTTCCAGCCCATATCCCCATTTCCTCAGGTATATTTGTATTCAGCTTACTTTCATTTTTGCATTCATTCACACTCAATAGTTATTCATATCGATGACTATTTCAGGGTGCTGATGATGGTAAGCAAGATTAAGTTGAGTGCTCATCCTTTCTCTGTGCAATTTATCTCATTCCTATCCAGGCTATTGCTGTTTTCCATTATATTTTGATCTGAAGTGCAAAGCCCATTCTTTTTACTCCATTTGAGAATTTTGTTATTGATGTAATCATTACTGATCTAATATATATCTGTTTTTTAAGTGGAGTTCTTTCCTAAAGTCAAAATAAGTCTTAGGCTGTGTCTACCCAGACAATATACATTTTGTACTGTATGCATAGATCTAGGAACAAAGAATGCATAGATAGCATGTACAAAATAGGTGGCTCCATACTGGAAAGCATGATGAAAAACCCATTGGTTTCTGCATAATCAGCTGAACATGAGCTTGTAATATGACAGTGTGGCTAAAAGGGCTAATATATTTTGGATGTATTAACATCACAATGCTGAGTGGGAGTATGGAGGTTAAATTACCTTGGTGTTTGACACTCATGCAACTGCAGCTATAATACTGTGTCCCATTCTGGTGTCCAAACTTTGAGAAAGATGTTTAAAAACTGGAGGTTAAAAAAAATACACACTATATTAAGGGACACAATCAAAAGGATTGTGGGCTGACTTGATCATAATCTATAGCTTGCAGGGAAAAGACAGCAAAGAATAAAGTGATCTTTAGTCTAACAGACAAATATAGATCCATTTCCTGGAAGTTGAAGCTAAAGAAATTCTTACTAGTAAAATATATTATTTTAGCAGTGATAGTAATTAAGTATTTAATCAACTTAGTGTATTCTCCATCTCTGGAAATTTTTAAAGCAAGAGTGGATGTTTTTTCTGAAAAAAAATGCTCTTTGTCAAATGTGGCTATTGGCTTAAAGCAGTATTAATACAGGAAAGTCCTGTGGTATGTATTATTCAAGCGATCAGACTAGATGGCCATAATGGTCTCTTTTGGCCTTAAAATCTATTAATCATATTTAAATATAAGAAAGAGGTTAGCAAAGGTAATTTAAACAACAGTATAGAAATTTCATCACCAGATTGAGTATTATTAGGAAACTGAATAATTTCTTTTCCTTATTATTAATTATCAGACAGAATGCGAAACATGCCAGAAACAGAGATACGATTTCTGTGGAAAGCAGCTAGGAAAGAAGAAAAAAATTACTGGAACGACAAGTTACCTCAGAACAAGTTTAAAACAAAAATTAGATCATCTGCAAAGAGGGAAGGTTCCAAGAGGGGATGGCCAGCATCCCAGAATCCTGCAAGGACAAGGCAGGCAATATGAAAAAAAAATAGCTGGAGAAACATTTAACTCCTCGCTGGCAAAATGGAAGGCATCTAGTAGGGACTAGGAAGAAGCTAACATGAAAATCATGTTTAAAGAGGAAGCACCTGGAAAGGTACCTAGAATTTTGGATTAGGAAAGACATTTGGGCTGTGTTGAGACATGCAGGCGTGTTCGGTTTATGGCACTGCATAACTCACTCTTGGAATGTTAAAGTGTGTCCTGCACTGCAGATTTGCAGCATGGGGTCAGAAAT
>JAGPOW010003395.1:7663591-7675499 GCA_030014935.1 Caiman crocodilus | reverse complement strand
CACACACACACACACCAGTGGACTTAACCTAATGGATATACTTTAAGGCTAAATACAGACAGTCAAAAAGCCCAAGGCTGAATTGATTCAATCTTTGCAGGTTAGTCTAAGATGTGTAGATTGAACCAAGAACCACGTGAACAAACGTTCACTTTTGACTCTGGAAATGCAGCCACATGCCTGCAGTGGCCCAGGCCAAGAGCCAGGGGGCCCCGGAGCACACCGCTCTGTTCAGCTGGAGTAGACAGCTTAGGCCAAGGGTACCCTGCCCACCGTACCAAGGGTGGGGAGTGAGGGGGAGGTGGAAAGCATCCTGGGATGCTGCGGGACTGAGCTGGTTTGAATCTGGAGGAGATGGGGGACAAAAAAAAAAAAAAAATCAATAAACCAATTTGACCTAAATCATTTAAGTCTGATACTACATTTATCTAGGTTTACCTTAAACTGGTCTTGGCCATATTGGAAGCAGTTTATGTTTACTGCACTTCTGTTATGTTATAGATTTGAACCAGTTTAATGTGTACTTTCTGTCCTTAGCCTAAAGATCTGAGGAAACAGTTTTGCCTCTGTAGCCAATCCACTCTCCAACCAAGCTCTTTGTCTCCAAGGAAGTATGCTTATACAACCCATTCATTTCAACTGCTGTTTTGAAGAATTATCAGGTGGCAGTAACCTTATTTCTAGAGGTGCACTGATACATTAGTCTGATATCGGATTGGTACCAATATGTAGAAAATTGGCTGTATCAGAAATTAGCCTGATACGGCCAGTCATTTGGCTAATAAATGCTTGTGTGTTCACGCCACCACGGTGCAGCACTCAGGCAACAGGGAGCAGAACTGCAAGCAGCTGGTAAGTCCATTGTGGTAGAAGGGGAGGGAAATGGGGGCAGATCAACACCCCCCACAGTGGCGGAGAGGGCAGAGACGGAGCAGATGCTGCCCAACCGAGACAGGGGGCTTGGGGCAGGGGCTATGGAGGGAGCTGCAGCCACCTCAGTTTTGACCTTAGCCCCCCCACCCCACATAGTTCTGCTCCCAGCACTGCTGCTATTGCACACCTGATGCAGCCCCGTCTCAACATCCTGCCTCCGCACATGTGCCAGGAAGAGCCGGGGCTGCACCGGAAGCATGGTGGTGGCACCAGAAGCTACGGCAAAATTTGGGGTGGTTGCGGCCCCCTCCATAGCCCCCTGATCGAGCCCAGTCCCCCTCCAAGAAGAGCCTAATGCAGCCCCGGCTCCAGCCTGCAACTGCAGCCCACCTGTCCTGCCTCACTCTGCACAGCTCCAGTGGCACATGCCACCCCCATGCCCACTGCCGGGGTGCAAACAGAGGCAGGAGCTGCCCCTGCCAGGAGCTCTGACTTCATCCCACACCACCCTGGTTGGGTAGCACCTGTCTCTGCCCCCTCCCTCACTGCAGAGGGTGTTGATCTGCCCCGCGCCCCTCCACTCCACTTTCACCACAATGGACTTACCAGCTGCAGCAGCTGTATCAGAAATCGAATTGGTATCAGCCCAAAAAATCTCTTGTATTTGAATCAGAAATCTAGGGAGGGAAGCTCTGTGCTAATCCCTTAAAATAAACAGTATCAAAACTAGTTTGAATACATTTTTACAGCTGTCTTGAACTCACATAGAAACACCTACATGTAAGTACTCTCCAAGATGTTCGTGTCTTAATGCTGAGTGCATGATCCTGTCTTGTATCATGAGTTAATATAGTACTGGGCATTTTGTACCTCCACTTTGGCCATATTTTAAATGATTGGTAAAATGTTTTTATTTTGTAAGTAATTTATTACAAGATAACACTGTGTATTACATATGAAGATGGGTAGCCTGACTGTTACAAAATTCTTTGAACATGATTGAAGTAAGTTATTTGTGCAAGTCAAAGTTTTTTTCATGAATTCTTGCTTAATTTCAGATGAATTCTTATATAAGGAAGGAAGCTCTTTCAGTTAAACGATATCACGTAGAGTCAGCAGATCTGTTTTTTTTTCCCCCAACTCCACCACACACTTCCTTTGTGACCTCCAGCAAATCAGCTAACCTCTCCATGTCTCACTTTTCTCATCTGCAAAATGGACATAACTGATACCAGCTTGCATTATGAGAATGTAGTGAGGTATAACGCATCGGATTTGTAAAGCACTTTGAGATTCATTGGGGGAAAGTGCTGTATAAGTACAAAGTAATGTCAGAGTGAAAATCTAACTCATTTTTTCTGTATCTCTTTGCCCAGTTGGCAAGTTTTTTGCCATGAAAATAGAGTACTTACATTTTCAGTGCTATCCAATCAAGTGAACACTTAAATTCACAAGTATCTGTCAGCTCCCAGTGGAATAAGAGAGTTCCAAGTCAACGTAGTCAGAAGCCTTTCTTATTCGTCCCTCAGTTGAGAAAAAAGAAATCCATCCATCTGCATGCGACTCACTAGAGCAAATGAAATCTGTTCTAATTTCTGACACTGTGTTCTAAATTTCATACATTCCCTTTCTTCCAGATCACCACAGACCTGAGGCATCGTTGCACAGACAGCCATACTGGAACCTCAGCCTCTGCACCAATGGCTGCAGGTATCATTGCACTGGCACTGGAAGCAAAGTAAGATTTGAGCTTTACTCTGAAAAAAAATTGTAATAAGTAATTAACAGCTTTCACCCAGTGATCTCAAAGTGCTTTAGAGAGATTCCCTAGTAAAAATTCACAATATAGTTGAAAAGTAAGGAAACATTATCATCCCTATTTAACTCATGGGAAAATTGAGATACAGAGATGAAGGCAAAATATTCAGTGGTGGATGCTTAAAACTTTGACATAATACACATAATACTTTGACTAGCACACCAGCAGCTCTATTGAAGGACTTAAGGAACTTTCATGGTTCGGTTGAACATACATCCCACTTTGACTGGAATTGCAGGGGCATGGGGCACAGTCTGTCAGGGAGGTGGAGTGGCATGGTGAACGAGGGAGGTGGGCAGCAGGCACCACTGCTGCTAAATTCAACTTTTCCATCATGTAAGTATCTACATTACAGATTTTTAAAACATAGACTAGTGTCCAGTCAAGAAAAAATTCTATTAACTTCTCTAACTGCAGTATTTTGTCATTTGTATTTAGAACATATTTTAGTGTATGTAAGTTATAGAATGTATTCTCTAAGGGTTAGAGGGCATTTAACTACATTGAGATTAACTATTGAGGGTATCCCCAATAGTCAAGGGTTACAAGATCCTGCTTTGAATGGAGCAAAAAATGTATGCATGGTACCTATTTCAGCTATGTAATTTGTAACAACAAACAGATTTCTATTTCCATTTTTTAGGACTATTACTTTTTTATAGAGAATCTTTTCACCAGGATTCAATGCAGGACACATTTTTTTTTTTTTACCACTGTGTTACATAGCCAGGAAAGTAAGAGATTGTAATGGAAAAGCTGATATAATCTTAAGTAGAGAAGCACGTGTTGTCATTCTAATTAGATTTTCTTAATGCAATGGTTAGTGACAAAAATTACTTTGAAAAATGAATATAGCACTATTATTTCAAGAAGGTATTCTTTCAATCACTTCTTAATCTCAGTTGTAAAAATGTGTACATTAATTTTTAAAGAACTCACATATACAGATAACATTACATTTGTGCTCACCAAAATTTCATGCTGCCAGAGGTTTTTTCTATAATTACTTTTTAACAAATTGATGTTTCCTGTAATTTTAATTTGTGTCTCTTTTTATGGTATTTTAAGTGTGTTTTCAGATGATTCATTGTTAGAACAGAATCTTTCAAAGTACAGTAGCAGGCGCACAATATCTGCAGCCTTACTATTTCTGGTTACAATTTTATAACATGCTCCCATGGCTCCCTTTTGCTCAGGAGGACTGGACCTGTTGAGTTATTTGATGGGCACTGAAGGTAGTACTGGTGATACAGGAGCTTCTTCCAAGTTATGCTATGAGAACAGACACTGTAGAAATAAAAAAAAAAAACTGTACTAAAATATTAATGTAGATAACTGCTGAATGCTGATGAGATACAGACCAAGACCCCGACTATTTTTGTGTCTTTAACTATTCTGCAGGACTTTACAGCAGAGTCGGGATTATAACTTTAGTAGTGTCCAAATTCCAGTGACATTCTTCATTCCTAACCTCCCCAGGCAGTTTCAGTGGATAAAGAGTTCTTCATTTCCTTTCCAAAACTGGAAATGGCTATGTGTGTGTGCACAGGGAAGGATGAACAATGTTATTACAAATGTGATAAATGCTGTGCTATGTAATAAATGTGCTTTTCTTGAATTTTTACCTGTACTCTTTCCCCCTAATTCTTATCCACTGGGTTTATTTATATGATATGTCTAAAGCCAACTGTCATTTAAAGTAAAACTGGCAGAAGAAATTTCTTCTGTCTTCTTTTTACTCCCCATTGGAATTTTCCACCAATATTACAAAATTAAGTTGAGCTGATACCCAGAACATGGAATATTCACTCCCATAAAGTGATAGATTTATGATCCAGTATTTAATTTTTCTTGAGAGCTAGAAATTGGAACTGTATACCATTAGAAACAAAGAATAACTCCTTCACAATGGAATAAGGCTTTTTAGTAGACCAATGAGAGCATAATATAATACCATATTTTCCTGCATACCATACACCCACAAAAAAGACATGCACTTTGGTTTTGGGAAGGCATAGTGAAAGGGGAAAAGATGTTACAGACACATATAATAAGGATAGAACCTAATCTTCAGTTTGCTTACTTCCCCCTTCCTACTTTACCAAAAGTTGAAACCCTAGTGGCTGCTGAAGACTGGTCTCTGTTGGTGGATCCGTGATTTTGAAAAGAACTCAAAACAGTCAGCCTCAGAGGCTACTATAACTTAGAATCATAGAAATTAGAGTTGAAAGGACTTCATGAGGTCATCTAGTCCAACCCCTTCCTCAAAAGCAAGACCATCCCCATCTATATCATTCTAGCCAGGGCTTTGTTGAGCCAGGCCTTAAAACCCTCCAAGGATGGAGATTCCACCACCTCTCTAGGTAACCTGTTCCAGTGCTTCACTACTCGCCTAGTGAGAGTTTTTCCTAATATCTAACCAAAACCTCCCTTGCTGTAACTTGGCTCTTTCAGGTATCTAACCCAGCTGGCTCCCTGACCTTGCTCAGCCTAGCGTTTTGGCCCTGGCTCAGACTCTAACCCTCTAGCTTTGAACCCAGCTGCCCCTCAGATCTTTGGCTAATGGCTTATGAGAATTACCTGTCAAAGTGCCTACACCTTGGTCTGTGACACTCTCCCTAGCTGCACTTGTCACGTTCTAGGATCATGCTGTAACTTCACTAGTTCTAAGATTTACGCTCCAGTTTTTTATGATCAGTCAAGACCTCTATGGGATAGCAGGTTCCTTACAAGAGAGGGAACCATTTTGTAAAGGCCACCTTGATGGCCAGAAGCAATTTGTCCTAGATATCATAGTTGCATTATGCAGGCATCATGTTCTTGGAATAGTAGACACAGGGATGTAGCTGTTCCTGAGCCCCCTTGTGTTGGGACAGTACTGCCCTGATGACAAAATTAGATGCCTCTCGTTTGAATGGGAGGACTTTGTTCATGTGGGCCAGGACTATTGTGCTGGTGAAGACTTGTTTCAGGTGTTCAAAAGCAACTTACACTCCAGTGAACTTTAAATCAATGCAGAGAGGATATATTGAATCTCTACTGCACTTATAACATTCTCTTTGATCATTCTCAGCCTGCCTTGTCCCTTTCCTGCAGCAAAATGTGGTGGGACACCTGTTACAGAATACAGCTGTACCACCTGAGCGTCTTTGCTTCCCCTGCAATGGGACTTCTCTGTTGACTTCTCCAGCTAGAACGCTGATGATTGGGAATTTGGGGGGGATTTTCTGAATTCATTTCAATATTTTAACCTATAATAATTGCAAGCTTTTTTTGCAAAAGAAGAACTGCTCACTACTATTTTTGTATAAAAAAATACAACGTGTCCAGATGCAGACACCAAAGGAGCCTAACTGAGCTGCCAATATTCAAGTTTCTCAAATGTTTGTACCACAGAACATAAGCACAGAATTGAGAAGTTTATTGCTTTGATACATAGAAGTTTGTTGCTTTGAAATAACTAAGGAAACAGTGACACACAAAAAGCCAGACTCCTGGTCTTTCATGTTTCAGTTCATCTTATAATATGCAAATAGTCATTTACGTCATACAGTCAGTTCCTATTAGAGTTAGTATCCTGCTTCAGCTCTGTAAATAGATGTTTAATTGTATTCCATTCCTTCATCATCTTTGCATAATGCAAAATTTTCCTCACTGTAAACCACCTCAGGAGGAGGTAAATTTGTAATATTCTATTAATTTGGCTTGGGTAGCACTCTTATCTTTAAATACAAAATGTTCAACTTGCTTAATACCATTCTACTGCCAGATCAAAAAAGCTTTCCAATTGAGGGAGGGTTTTAACTCAGGATTTGCATAAATCAGAATTAGGGGAGAGCCTATATGAAAGAAGATTCTTTCCAGTGAGCAGTGTGTCATCTTCTTAAAGAAAGTTCAAGTAAGGAATGTCTCAAAATTACCTTCGGGGTGGTTCCTACACTTAGGAGAAAATAAGCTACTTACCTCCAAGGGAAAAAATTCACGTTCCGTTATTAACAAGAACCAGTGTTTCCCTCTATGATTTGACAAAATATATTACTTAGAAATAGCACCTGAAATCAGGCAGCATTAACTTGCTATTTTTTATCTAATGCTGCAGTATGCCACATGTAGCAACCAGGTTTCCTTCCCTAATTCCCCTTATATGTGCTGATAGCACTGATCCACTCAAGAAAGTAGAAGTGAAATTACCTTGAATTGTTCAAGAAAGATCAACCTAGGACACATCTACACATGACACTATGACACCATAGTAATGTGCTACAGTGATGTAGAGTCCATAGGGATCCACATTTGACCAGCAGCTACTTCACTGTAGCAATGTGCTCCCCCATTATCATAGTATCATAGTATCTAGGGTCGGAAGGTGCCTAAAGCAGGCCATCTAGTCTGACTCCCCGCCAATGGCAGGAACAAGTGCCAGGGTCACAGGACCCCAGCCAAGTACCTATCATAGTATCTAGGGTCAGAAGGGGCCTAAAGCAGGCCATCTAGTCTGACCCCCTGTAGTAAAGTGGCTGCTAAAAATAACCATATGCAACAAAAGGAAGTACTAAATCATGGTGCAGTAGCAATGTCACCATAGCGACACATGTAGATGTGTTCATAGTATAACATAAAAAACTGAGATGTAAAGAAATCTATACCACCTAGACTTTATCCCCACCTGTAGCCAAATGCACAGTTTAAATCTTTTATTTTTTGATACCCACACACACAAGTCCATGAAACAAGATGTATCAGGCCCTTAAACCCAGCATGTCTGATTGCCGCAGATAAGAGAAAGCAAATTTAAGAAAGCCACATATGACGTGGGGAAGCCATGGCAGAGTAGCTAAAGTACTCTTCCCTTTTATTCTTTATCCACTAATTTTTATGCTACCACAGTAGCCTCTCCCAGTAGTTCCAAAAGCATGAGTTTGAGTCCATCTCCAGACCATATGTTACAGGGAGCCAACTCAGGGCCATGTCGTAATGTCAGCCCACGTGCCTGTCTCTGGGCTAACCACCCACCTTCCTTACCTGCCACGCCTTGTTAGCAGTAATTCTGAGAGATGTCACTAAGGCAAGAGGCTGCCCATTGCTCGCCCTGGTGACAAGGGCATTACACACGACTCCGACCTCCCATGTCTCACAGATGACAACCCAAGTTGAGGAATAGCTCCAGCCTGAGGCCGGGCCAAACTCTGCCCCTTGTAGGCCTGTAACAGTCAGCGCACACACTCTGTCCTCCACCAGCACTCTTTCACACACCACTTTCTCAGAGGGCCTCTTGGACTCTGCCTGCTCTCACCAGGCCTCTCACATACTGCCCACTTCATGGGCCACGCTCAACCTGCCTTATTTCACACAGCACTTTGGACTCCCCTTGGGCCCTACTCTATTCAGCACTTTGGGCCTGCCTACTCAATCTCCAGCCAGGGTGCAATCATCACTTCAGGCCATCCTCTCGCAGACCTTACTCTGCGTGGCTTATGCTGTACTCTGCGCTGAACTTCGCTGCTGGCCTCTCTCATGCACAGCACTTTGGGCTGCCATTGTGTACCCTTCTCTATGCAGGCCTCTACATAGTTCTGTTCCTTCACTGGGGCCACACTCTCTCTGTTCCCTTCACTGGGGCCACCAGGGTCTTTCACCCTGTGGGTTTCAGGTGCTTCTCCTAAGTATGCCCAGCCTCCGCTAACACTGGGGTCTTTTACCCTGTGTGTTTAGGTGTCTTTTCCTAGGCATGCCTGGCCTCATGCCATCAGGTTCTTTCACCCTATGGCATCAGATGCCTCCCTCTAGTTTGTGTCTGGCCCCATACCTGTCCCTACCTCAGGGTAACCCACCAGGATGTGGGGGATGGGGTTTTAAGATGCCCCTACCTGCCTTTCACCAGGGAGGAAACTGGCCCGGCATTTGCGGGGATTTCCACCACAGACAGCCCTACCAGACCACCCTTCCCTGGCAAGGTGCAGTTTGCAGTCATACCCAGGATCAGGAGCCTCCTGCTAGCCCCATAGCTCCTGCCCTTACCTCCAAGGTGTTCTGAGCAGCAGCTCAATCAAATATTACCTCCTCAGCTCCTAGCAGCAACCTGCTGCCTCAGCTCTGAGGGCCTGGGTTAAAATGGAGGCTGTTCCACCCCCTCCTTCAATCCCACGGCCCTCCCAGGGTCATATGACCCTGATTAAGGCTAGCCCACACCTGCAGGCTGCCCTACTGCTTGCTTTCAAGACTTAATGTGGCAGGCACCAAAGGTACTCTGTCACACTATGCTAATGGCTCTCCCCAAGTGACCCCGCTCTAAATGGGTACCTGGCCACTTGGGCTGGGGAGACAGAAGTACTCACACATGATAACAGACATAATTCCTTGTATGTTGTTAGTGACAGAAACTGGTGTGTCTTGACCATGCTGGACTTATGGGCTGTTACTCTTGAGGGGACCTTTGATATATGAGGTAGTAAAACTCTTTGGGCTTAAATAGTTTCTGTTTATCATTTATAAATGTATGTGTCTAAATCAATTTATAAATAGTTTTATTAACAAATTATACATTTGACAAGTGTAAGCATATATCAGCAGTTTTGGACCCAGTTCATCTTGAGTTATAACTGAATTTTAATATTCTATTGATAATAGTTTAAATATTGTATTTAGGCAAAGCCAGGAACAATGCCTTCATTTAAGGTGACTCAGTAATTCCCATTATAAATACTGTTGTTTTCATATATAAAACAGTGCCAAATTGTAATTGTTTTCCCTGGCTGGTGTCAGAAAACATCAGGAAAAGTGGTTCACTGAAATTATATTGTATTTTTCCTTGTTAAAAAAAAGTACAACCTTTTCAGTGCGAAGCTCTAGAGAGTCCATTCTAGAAGCTGAGTGGGTAGGAGTTACTCACATGTCAGGTCTGTCTATTTTACTTTATCAATGATGTTTGTCCAAGTTATGACCCTTGGAAAACTTCAGTTTGCATATGCTCATTCTATGAAAATTCTGCCTTCATGGAGCATTCTTCAGCCTGGGTTGCAGGGACTGAATAGGAATTTATCCGAGTTATTCTTAGATATTACTATTCACTGATGTAGTAGACACCAGATTATCTCTCTTGTTCTATCAGCATTCCTATTACATATAACCACATGAGGCCTGACTTGCAGGCAGAGAGGGTAGCAGGATTCCAGTAGTTCAAGTTCTTAGTTTTAGAGACAACATTACAAATGCTTGACTGTGCAAATTTGACATTGTTTTAATATTATTTGTCGGAAGTAACATATTAAATGGGGCTACATTCTGAGAATTTTCAAATTTCAGTCAAAATTACATCTTAAGCGTTATGCCATAGCTGCCTATATTTTTCTTAATGTAGGCAGGAGTGGATCCAGAGAGAGTGCAATGATGCAGCTGCACCCCGCCCCCCAGCCCCCGCCTCCCTTTGTAGATTGAAGCAAACTGTGGGAGCCTTTTTAGGTCCCTAAAGCAGGAGAAAATCCCTCCTCCCTTACCCTGGGTGCTCAGAAGCACATTCCTTCCCCACCTCTCCTACACCACCTGCTCCTGCTTTCCTGGCTGTCCTATGGGCAAAGGGAGCTCCAGCGCTACTTCAGCCCACCCCAGCTGGGCAGCTCAGGGAGCTGGGCTCAACCAAGACAGAGGCAGCAGCAACAGCATGGTGGGAAAGTCATTTTCTCCTCCCTGCCCAGTCCCCAGCAGCAGATTTGAGGATGGGAAACTGTCCTCCCATCCCTGCCAGTGCTTTTCAGTACCACCCCTAACTGAGCCCAGCTCCTATTCACCCTGGCTGGGGCAGGTAGCTGGAGCTTCTCCTGCCCCCTGGGACAGGGGGGAAAGCTGCAGCAGTAGGTGAGGTTGAGAAGAGGATGTACCTGTGAGCACGAAGAGAGGATTTTCACTTGCTGTACCGACTTTTTAAAAGTTCCCAGAGAAGCCCATGGCACCTGCGCCAATGTGGGGTGGGACTTGGCTGGGAGCAGAGGTAAGGCTCTGTGCAGAGTGCAATGCTGCTCCTGCACCTCACTTTGGGAAATCCTGGCTCTGTCCCTGCATGTAGGGTGATTTAGGCTCACCCAAATGCATATAGCTGCTGATGCTAAAAAATCTAAATCCATCCCAGGTTCTTGTTACTTTGGCTTTTAGGCTATAGTCGACAGCTTGGGTAGGCTGTGTGTTTCTTCAGTAGTTCTCTTTTCTTCCTGAGAAGGCTGGCTGAGATTTTTGTTCTTGAGGTACTGTTTTATCACCACTGCTGTTCTATACATGTATGTTTATGTATGCCTGAACCACAACATATGAGCAGCAGAGATATCAACATCAAAGCAAACGATCTTCAGGTTGTTTCTTTTTCATCAGAACTTACCATCATATGTGTCTGGTGGATATGTGCCCTCTTTTAGTCATTTTATTGTATTCTGGTCTTGGGCGGGGGGGGACGGACTTGAAGACCACAGCTGGTGCAAATATATCACCCATCTAGCCATGCAAATATATCACCCATCTCAAGGAACCT
Source organism: Caiman crocodilus (assembly GCA_030014935.1). NCBI lineage: Eukaryota > Metazoa > Chordata > Crocodylia > Alligatoridae > Caiman > Caiman crocodilus. The sequence continues at coordinate 7,664,292 of JAGPOW010003395.1, read as the reverse complement.
ACTAAGATTTCCCCTCTGACAACTGCACTTTCTACCTATTTCCTTCCAGGTGCAACTCAAGGTTCTAACTCTGACACACAAAGCTCTTCAAAAGAGCTAAAAAATTATCTTTGCTTGTGAGTCACCACAGCAACTGAAGTCAAACAGAGTGTTGAATTTAGCAATCTGGGCATAGGCAGACTCGCTTTTTTAAGTGGAGGGCTGTCGATTACAAATGTGTGAATAATTGGTAATGAATAATTTATTTAGCAAAATTACTTTGGAATGTCTGTTTTTTCCTGCTATTCAGAGGGAATGTGCCATATTTAATATACACCTGCAACCTTATGACTTGTAATTGGCCCCTGCTTAAGAAATATTAAAAAAGAATGAATATGTAGATGTTTAATATTAGGGAGGCAAAAGGCAGTTAATAACCCATTTTGGAATTTGGCCAAAACAGGCACCGTTACATTAGTGAAAAAGTGCTATGGTATCTTAAGTACCTATAAGAACTGAATCTAGCTTCAAGTACTATGTAGATGTATTTATTTTGTTCTGATTGCTAAAAAGAAAAGATGTCACATGATGTTTTCCAATATCACTTCAGTACTGGCGGAATATTTCCTTTGGGAAATATTTAAATTCCCATAAATTGGAGTGGGGATTTATGGTTGCTCCTTAGTTTAAGAAAATTGATGAGATCACAATTCAAGGTAGCA
>JAGPOW010003395.1:7612430-7637102 GCA_030014935.1 Caiman crocodilus | reverse complement strand
GATAGGTACTTGGCTGGGGTCCTGTGACCCTGGCACTTGTTCCTGCCACTGGCAGGGGGTCAGACTAGATGGCCTGCTCTAGGCCCCTTCTGACCCTAGATACTATGATACTATGAAGTTTAAGTTCGGTATTAGGAAAAACTCTCTTACTAGAAGCGTAGTGAAGCACTGAAGCAAGCTATCTAGAGAGGTGGTGGAATCACCATCCTTGGAGGTTTTTAAGGCCTGGCTCTACACAGCCCTGGCTGGAATGATCTAATTGGGGATGGTCTCGCTTTGCGCAGGGGTTTAGACTAGATGTCCTCCTGGGGCACGTCCTGACAAATGTGGACATTTGGTTCCCTGGAGACGAGTAGCAACGGCACACCTTATGCCACAGCTACTTGTCGCTGGGTAGGATTACCATATTTCCACTGATATGTCCCATATATGTCAGTGCCCTGCCCCTGGTCCATTCTTTTGCCCCTTACTGCCAAGCCACAGCGCCCTCCAACTGCCCCTCACTCCTGCCCCACATACCCCAGCCCTGCCAGTGTCCCTCACTCCCAAACTACAGTATCCTGCCCCCTGATAGTAGCCCTCACTCCTGATCCACAGCCCCCTACACTCCCAACCCACCTCTCCCCTCCATGTCTCACACTCCTGAACCGCAGCCTCTGCCCCTCCAGCCCTGCCGGAGGGCCCTAGCTTTCACTGTCCTCACCAGACTAGAGCATCATGGCTCCAATCCATCCAGGAAGCAGTAGAGGGTGTTGGGCCCCAGTAAAGGCCGAAGGGAAGAGGAGGAGAGGCTTTTGGCATCTCCAGCCCTGGGATGGGGCTGCCACATCGGGCTAGGCCCCACTCCACTTGACTGCCCCTGCCCTGTTGTAGCCCCATCCCCCGACACCTACCCTGACCAGATGTCCAGGATTTACCTTGGGAGCAGGGGGAGGGTGATTGAAAACAGCAGGGAGCACCACGGTTCTGCGTGCACAGCTGCAGCTGCAGGCAGGTACATCTGTGCTCCTTGCTGCCTCCAGTCGCCCTCCTCCTGCTCCCAAGAGGAGATCAAACTCCCGGACATTTGGGCAGATTTAAAAAACCCACCCAGACAAAGATCCGAGGGCTCAAAAATGAGGACATTTCCAGGAAAACCCTATCCCTGGGGAACACCTATGCCATGCATGCTGTAGCACATGGCAAGTTACCCTGGGGGCAATAGGGGAGGCTGGGGGCAGCACTGGGCTTGCCCCCAGCAGCCTTAACTGGGGACGTGGGGGCCTGCTGGAGCTGCAGCTATGACAGTCCTCCTGGGTAGAGCTGGACTGGAAGGCACAGCGTAGCTCCAGGCAGCCCAGCTCTGCTTTTCAGCAGCACATGCTGTCTGTGTGCGCGCTGCTCTGGGTTTTTTTCCTGCAGGTTTTTTTGACCCCTGCATATCCAAGGGTAAAAAAAAAAAAACCATGAAAAAAAATGGAGCAGTACACACATGGACAGAGCACCCTTGCAGCATGAAGAACATTGGACTATACGGTATGTGGCACTGCAGATGTGTTTGCAGTGCCACTATGGCACAGCCAGGCTCATCTGGACATACCCCTGAGGTCCCTTCCAACTCTAATTTTCTATGATCCTATAAAAATTTTCATTGAAAGTATAATTCATCATTTTAATCAAATAAATATGACTAGATCTGGCTGCCTTTAAAACATGAAAGCAACCCCAAATTCATGCCCAAAAGGAAATTTGGTATTAATAAAGAAAATAAGTATGTGTGAGTGTGTGTGTGGGAGAGGGAGTAAGGTGAGGGGATACATGCATTTGTGTGCATTAGCCAAAAATGACTTGTTCTTTTTTAAAGAAAATTTACACCATTTTGCAATGGTGTTTTTGGTCTTTTGGAAGCATATAATATAAAATGCCCATCAGTGAATTTAAAAACTATAGATTGCATAGGTGTGAGTAGTAGCCAACCAGTAATCATCCTAAGCACACCAAGAAAGCTGTAATATACAGCCAAGTTCTCTGATAGTACCATACTAGCAGTGAGGAGACTACCCATGACCACCACCTCACTAATCTCAAAAAGGCCTTCAGCCAACAAGGACACTCCTCCAGAGAGATAGAAAGAGCTACCCAGATACCACGTGAAGATTTACTGCAGTATAAAAAGAAAATCCCTACAAATGACACACCATTAGTTATGACATATCACCCTTCCCTGGAACCTACACAAAAAATCCTCAAACAGTTGCAACCCATACCAGAAGAAAATCCCATTCTTATACAGATATCTTTCCAGAACCACCCATCCTAGCCTTCAAACAAGCACTGAACCTCACTAACCTTATCATCAGAAGCAAACTCCCTATGACCCAAACCACACTGACAAATGGATCTGGACCATGCCAGAACAAGAAATGCAAAACCTGCCAACATATCTCCAACACCCCCACAATTACTATGCCCCACAATAGACCCATCACCATTCCTGGACCTTACAGCTGCAGGTCCAGAAATATGATATATGTATCTGACCCAGTGCACCAAATATATCTCATCCAGTGCACCTGAGGGAAAATATGTTGGAGAAACCAAACAACAACTAAACACCAGAACGAACGCTCACTGAAAATCTTTCAAAGAAAAGAATACCGAACTACCTGTGGGTGTGCACTTGTCTCAGGACAGTTACTCCCTCTCTGATCTCTCAGTTCTAATCCTCAAAGGGAACTTACAAAACACCTTCTGTAGACAGACCTACGAGCTTCACTTCATAAATCTACTAGATACAAAACATCATGGATTCAATATAGACATTGGTTTTATGACACATTACAATCTGCCTGACATCTGATTCACCAGGTACCTGCCTGACAGTCTCTTTTCTACCTTGTCTCAACCTCTGCCCTGTCTCCCTTCAGCCTTTTGTCCCCTGTTCTCTTCCCCCTCCCTCTCCACACTTTGCTTCATTTCTCTGCCTCACCTTTTGTCTTTCTAATTTCACCTACTTACATTTTCACTGACATCCTGCCACACTTTTAGCTTCTTTCATTTCTTGGAGTCTCAGAACAGCAGAGACTCCCCATGCCTGAAGAAGGGTGTCTGGGCCCGAAAGATTGCCAAGAAATTTTTTCCAACTACAGTAAAAGCTGTGCTATCTGGCATCTTACAAACTGGCATGCTCTACTAACCAGCATGCTGGCTTGTAAGATGAAGTGAAACCAAAAGTGCCCACCACAGCGCTTCTGGTTTCTCTGAGTCCCCACAGCTGGGGGCAAAGCAGCCTGCACTGATGAGCCCCCCAAAGTCTGGGGGCATAACAGACTGTGCAGGACTGTGCAGGGCCTGCCTCCTTATCCTGCAGGGGCCGCAGGATGAGCAGCGATGAGGCAGGAGGGATGGCGATGCCACGGGAGGAGCAGAAGGACGCCCAAGCTGCAGTGGGAGAAGCAGCAGCCGGGGCCGCTCAATTACCTGGCATATTTTGTTATCCAGCATCCCACATTCCTGGGGGATGCCGGATAACAGAGCTTTTACTGTACTCAGTTGGTCTAATAAGAGATATCACATCTATTCAAAGAAACTTGCCTGCCTGTGTCCTAATAACAGGTACCCACCTATGCTGGGTGTCTGTCCTAAAAACAGGTAACCGATAAGGACACATTAGGTTTTTGGTTCTCTCTCAACTCTGCCCTAGAAGTAACTTTCCTAGGGATAAAAGTCCAGATCAAGTTCCTTGATCACTTTGCTGAAATTTTCCACAAAGCTGGCAAATGCAATGGTGTTCTTCTAATAAAAGATATCACCTCTACCATGAGTCCCGATTGCTTTTGCCACTAGAACAGTACGGCTACAACCTAGATGCCTGACATGATGTTCTTCTTTAATGTGGATACAAATACATCCATAGACCTATGTGAACCCTGCCTTTGCTAGCTCAGGTTCCAGTAGCAATCTAACCCCAAGCAGGGACCTCAATAATATGAGTTTTGAAAGTTACTTGAGAATGTTACGTGTGTGTAAGTGTAAGTGCACTGAGTCTGCACTGGGCATTGACTGCAGTGTAGACTCACCCTAAAGCAAGTGACCTCTCTCTCACAGGCTGCCAAACCACCTTCAAAGGGAAAAAAACCAGAAGCCAGGTTTATCCTAGCCCTTACTGTACTGGCTTTGTACCCTTTTTGTACCCCCTGATTTTGATGTGGGGGTTACAGATTGCGACAACAGTCAATTATACAGCTTGAATGGCAACTAACACAAATTAACACTTTTTCCCTGGGACAATTGTAGCTATATCAGTCCTTCACAGATATTTCATAGGTACTTAAAGTGAGACAATGGGCTTGTATGTCTGTAGGATCCCAGAATAAAAGTCTTTGTTTTGGGAGAAATCCAACATCTGTTTTTACCTGGAGTAACAACTTTAAAAAGTTGAAGTAATCATACTCAAAAAGACGAATTTTCACAATCCCTGAATTTTTCCTTTAAATAAATTGGGTTTATAATCAGCCATACCAAAAACATTTTCTTCCAGTTAGTCACACTAACTAATAAGAAGAGCATTAGAAATGTAAATTGCTTACAAAGGATGAAAAGAATAGGGGAAGGATCTAACTAAATATCATCTTGCAGAAACACCAGGGCATGGAAGGAATTCTAACATGACTAAGAAAGGCAGGATGGTACATTTGAAGATCCTAGGAATTCCTCATGTTTAAAATATTGTGAAATCTTTTTTCTAAATATTGACCGCATTCCTATGTAATATAGACGTTCCTGTAGATGAGAAAGACAGTCAAGAGGCAAGTAAGGAGAGTGGAAAGGGGAAGCTTTCTATTGCCAAGCAAACACAGATGTCTTGTCAAGTACAAAGTTGCCAGCACAATAGTCTGGCATCAGCATACAAAAAGACAGGATCAGAAGAAACACAGTCAAATTGAGCAAGTTTGTGTAAAAAGCAGTACTGCAACATTTCCTAATCAGGTGTAATAGTGTTCCTGTTTGCTTTGACTGGAGGGCTAGTTTACACTTGCACCTCTGCCTGGTAAATATGCACAGCACCAATACAGCTGTGGAAACAAATTTCAGATGCAGTTAAATACTTAGCACAGTGGTATATTTTAAGCATTTCAGTACAGATGGCTATGTCCTCATCTGATTTTCAGGGAGGGTTTTGTTTCTATGCATATATCCAATGCCATGGTCCAGAGGAACAAATCTGAAACTCCAAAGAAAAATCCTGTGCTTTCATTTCTCCCAGTCTTGCTAAGCACTGTCTAAGGATACAGAACCATGCTATACACAGTAACATTGCAGGCAATTATTCTGCACGTTCCACTTGGTTGGATACATATCATTGGCTTTGAATGAGAATAGGAATAAGATTTTCAGCTGGTATAAATGGTCTTCACTGGAACCATGATAATTTCAGATATGCCAGAGATGTACTTTCTGTTTAGTTTTGAAACACTTGCATATTCTGAGCTGTAGGCACACTAAACTCATGTTCTCACCAGTGTCACCCACTGGTTTCACTTTGGTAGTATACTACAGGTACCAATGTGAATATTATGCATTATGAGCATATTTTCAAAAACAGTTTTGGGGGTTTGAAAAAATACAGGACAAAATTAATAAAAAAGGTGCTGGTTATTATCAAATGAGAAGCCATTCTGCGTGCTCTTTTGTTCTTTTTTGTTTCTATCAGTCTGGAACCTGAAGAAGGATATAATACTGAGGAATGGATATAATGTTAATTAATAGCTATTAATGATTCTGCCTTCAGAAACAAGCCCTCATTATGGATTCCACTCTTCAGATTCTGGGCTGGCAGGTAGCATGACATTTGTAGCCTGTTCGGGCGCAAACAAGAGAAACCTTGTCCTGTAAAACTAAAGGAGAGTTTGGAGCCAAAATAAGAGATAATGATAATTGCATAGAAAAAATGAGGATGAGCTGGAAAGGATATCCACTTAATTATTATTGGATTGTCCCCGATTTTATGCTGGGAGATGGGGTAACTACTCTGTGGATAGATAAATAGACTTTAGCTACGAGAAATGTTATTGTTTCCATGATAAGTGGAGTAAAAAACAACTGGCCAAAATTCAATATTTGTTTTGCTCTCTGTACTTCATGAGACAGTTTTCCAGAAGCTTTCCTTCTGTACATCTAAAGGCTCTCTGCACGCCTTTGATGCTGTATGGGAAGTAATGAGCCAGATTGCATACGTGTGCATGAGGGAAGAAGTGAATCTAGATCATTACCCAACTCTGGCAACCCTGAGCACCACTGGAGCACAGTTGCAGTTCATCAACTCAGGCTATAAATAGATATCATATTTGTCCTGAGATAAACCATTGTATCCCAAGACAAACTGCAGTTTTTCGAGCATAGGCGTCTATCATCTCAGGATAAATCCTAGAAAGGTTCAGGGGGTAAAAAATACTAACAGTTTATCCTGGGATGTTGCAGCGTGTATCTGAACAGTTATTCTGGGACTGCATTACTGAATCAATGGCAGAGAAGCAGAATTGCATTTAGCTTCTTACTAAACCCTGAGTAGAAGGCTGATGTGTGCACATACCAATCCTGGCATGTTTCTGTTGCAGAATAACAGGCACAACTTGTCCAGGGACAAACGCAACATCTCTTCCTAGCCTCACAGCACAATATCTATTTCTTCTCAGTAGCCGAAAGTACATTAACTTACAAAGTAGACTGGACTCTTGTCCCCCTGTGCACTGATACACCAATCAACAGAGCCAACTAGGCATTCAGGGAGGGTACAAAGCACACTTCAAGAGGTCAGGCAGTGGGCATACTCTAACATCACCCTCCCCATCTGCCCACATGAAGCAGAAATCTTTCTGAAGCACTCTGCCCCAGGGGGAGGACAGCAGGGCAGGGATCCCCGAGCTCTCAGCAGGCAGCCTGCATTCACCCCCGGCATGGGCTCCACTCTACTGTGCTGCCCGTGGGAGAGGGGGAGCCACGCTCTGCGTTCTGCTCCACCACAGCAGGGGATGCCTCCCACAGGCAGCAGCCAGGACTTGGGCAATGCTGGCAGAGGGCCAAGGGACTGCAGACCCAGGTCTGTGGCCCTGTTACCCCAGCAGCTGGGGACCCCATCTGGGAGGGGTGGGGGGCTGAGATTGGGCAGTAAGAGGTGCCAGCAGGGGTGGAGGGCTATGGGTGGGAAGTGAAAGGCACCAGCAGGGCTGTGGGTCAGGAGTGAAGGGCAATGGCACGGGCAGGGCACCAGCATATCAGGGCTGCTCAGCACCACAAAGTAGTGGGGGAGAAGGGGGGCTGCTACAGCTGGACCTGCATCCTGGTGTGTGAAGGGGGCAGGAGGAACTCTGATTTTCCATGATAAAAAAACCTATATACAGTGGTGTTTCATTTTAATAATGGAAAAATGTGGATTTGGGGTTTTACTAAGAGAATTGGCATTTTTTGAAATCAGAGAATTTGTGATTTTTAAACAGAGAAAACCAGAATCCCTGCTGATTAGCTCCTCAGTAAATGTCTTGGCATCTACACAAGCAGGGCAATTAGGCTGGATTAAATTAATAAACTAGTATTTACAAGTATTATCTTGCTGCAGAGTTTTTTACTCCACAGCAGAGCACATGTAGACAGTGACATGGGTAGCTGGGATACGAGGGTGCTTCAGTGCAGGGGCTGCCTGCTGGGTAGCTCCACACTGGAGCACCCTCGTGCCAAGGGATGACCGGTGCCTCCTGAGTCTGGTGGGGGTGCACAATTTGTGGGTGGGACCAGGGACTGCCCAAAAGCTCCATATCCACTCCTATACTTCTGTGCCATGGCTTAGTGCCCCCCCCCCCCAACACGCTGCCAGCCTGCATGGCAAAAAAACTGTCCCATCCTGAGTGGTGCCAAGCCGGGGGTCAATTTCGGGGGGAGAGGAGGGGAGGGCATGTGCCCCCCAATGTCCCTCCTACCAGTCGCCTGTGCTCGTGCCCCAGCCAGCCCCTCCACAGCTTGTTGGGCTAGGTCCGAGCAGCTCTGGGCTCACAGGCTGACCTCCTGGGTCCCCTGTCAACCAGGACTGCTTCAACCCAGCTCAGTGTGCAGCAGTCCCAGGTTAACATTTAGACATGGCGCTTAGGAGCAATAAACTCCAGTGTGATATGTGCAGTAATAATGCATAACACGTTTAAAATAAGTAATGTACTTGGCTTTGGCACCACACTTGGAGATCGCACCAGTCCCTCCCTAATATTGTTTTCCCACTTCTGTTAACAGAAGTGAGACCACTGCCTTGTCCAAATAGATACAATGGCAATTATACTTCTAGATACTCCCCTGCAGGCATGCCTAGCCCTGAATGTGCTGTCAAAGTAATTTCCTACCTCTCTTAGAGGTGCCAGAGTTGCTTACTATCAGACAGCAGCAGCAGAGGCAATCCAGAGTGACATCAATTCATGTCCAAATGAAGAGGTGCGATTTGAAGATGGTACAAAAGAAGACAAAAATCCTTTTTTTTCCCTTTTCACTTCAGATGTGGGGGATCAGCTATGTTTGTCAACTCTGTAATGGTTTCTTGAATTGTTACTATTTAGTCTCTGAAAATAATGGGCCTGTCTCCGTACCTGCAGCTGCTAGCCAAACCCACTCGATCAGGGGCTTTGAAGTACAGGCACTGCAGACAGCCAAATATCAGCTGTCTGGAAGGCTTCCACGTGGAAGTCTTTAGTAGCACCACTGACTGTTAGGATGTTTTGATTTGGATGGGAATATTTTTCAAGCAAAAATGTACTTGGATTTAAACTGTTTTTTTTAAAAAAACAGGTGCAGATCCTCTTGCTCTAACCTCTTCTGTCCACGCAACAGAGCTTAAGCATTAAATGAAATAATAGTCATAGACAATTAACATAAGCACCATAACCTTGGGTGATAATTTCTTCTTGAGAGTAAAAAATGAGCACAACTTTCTTTTTAAAAATAGGTTTTAAATGTTGAAAAGATGTGCTGGGGGAGGAGATTTGGAGTGGGGGGAGTGGAGGCATTATCCTGTAAATGTTTTAAACCATCTTTTTTCTGCATGAATCTTAAGGCTGTGGGTGTGCAGGGAATTTGTCAGTATATAGTACAGGTATGATGGAGTAAAATCACTTTGGAATCACTCAGACGCCTTCCAGTTTACTTGGGCAGGGTTGTTAGGAACTTCTTTATGCCCCTGAACACCATGCTGGGGAAACCTAGCTACTCCTCCCACAGCGTTGGGTCAGGTTTGAGTGGGCAGGGTTGAAAAATGAGCAAATATGGCTCTTCCCCCTGCACTATTTATTGGCCCATGGCACTGAGGTCAATGCAAACTGCTAGTAGCAGAACCCTATACTTTCCCTGACTTATCCCAAAGATTGCTCTACTGAGAAATATGGGGACACCCATACAGATCCTGATCCTTCCCTTTTGCAATTTGGTCTGTACAGCTGATAGGCATTAGAGCTAATCCATATATTCAGTCCTCAGAAATCATTGTGTAGGTGAAAAGCACATTTCCTAAAAGGCTTTGTGATATCATAGTGATGGGCACAGCATAAAAACAAATTGTTAACTTGAGAAAGTTATTCTGTGCCCAAATGCTTGTCTAACATCCCTTTCAGTTAAATCGTGGGTTTAATAAAAAGTTATTACCAAAGACAAACTACTACTCCCATATTCCCTGTACTACCACATCTACAACAATTCAACACTATTAACATTTGGAGTGCACATTTTTAGCAAAAACAATTCAGAAGTTGGGAAAGAGCTGATTACAACTACTTTCCTGCATTCTGAAAACCTTTTTATTTAATCCTGCATGTTAGTGACCCATCATGTAGAAGAACCACAATTTCAGTGCAGACAGACATGACATTTTTTGCCTGCTCTAGCAACAGAAAGCAGTGTATAGCTGTGACCAAACTTGGCTGCAGACAGCTTCAAAAATGGCTGATTGGGTGAAAATCTAACCCCTCATTGCATGAGGTATCAGATAAAGATGTTTCAAAATGTAACATCTTCTGTAACTTGTGTCTGTAGAGCTCCTAGTCTATCCCTGTTTTTAGAATGGGAGGGGGAAAAGGAGTGGAGGGTGTTCAGTCTGAGGGGGTTTTCAGCTCCCCTGGAGGGTGGGGCAGGTGTATTGGAGCCTCCCCCCCCCCCATCTCCAATTTACCCACTCCACCCTTCAGCACCAGCTGGAGAGCCCCAAGAATGAGCTCCCTCCTCTTCCCACCACCACTCTGAAAACAGGAGTACTGGCAGAGAGCCCTGGCCATTTCTACTGCCCTGGCCTGGTTGCAGGCTCTCAGCCCACAGCTAGATTCCCCTCTCCCCTGAAACCAGCAGTGAATTTCTGTTTGGTCTGGGGTAATGTAACTCAAACTGCCTTGCAGAAATTGTTCTGAGTTACAGCTGGGAGCTGCACTTCTGTCTGCACTACTCTCTAGGGCTGTATACAGATATCTCGGTTGAAGCTGCCCCGATTGAGCCAAATAAAAAGCTAGGGCAAAAGAGGAGCAGGATAGCCTTTTACCCACATAACCCTTCCAAGCTTCATGGCTGCCTCTGTAACTGGCTTATCCCTGAAATATATGGCAGTTAGCTTGAATGAGCTGCAGTTAACCTACAGATACACATAGCATTGTCCCAGGAAAAAAAATGTTAGCAGTGCTTCGCAGATACTTCAAGTAGAACAATGGGCTTGCAAGTCTGCAGAATCTCAGAACAAAAGGCTTCCACCCTGGAGAAATGAAATCTCTGTTTATGCCCTGAGAACGCATATTTCCATGCTACGTGCACTTGAGTTTGGGGCTGAAGGGGAAGGAGATGGGAAGAAATCCATTTCATTACAAACTGCAGGATTTTCCATTGAAGAACCCAGCTCGGCTGGTAGTTGCAGATTGCATTACATATTGCTGTATTTGGAGGATGTGTGATCCTTAAGCACTGGTAACTTCTGTGCTTTGAACTGCTATTTGTTTGACAAGGTTGGGCAGTGGTATGACTTGGCAAGTCCTGGCTTGCCATTGAGCAGAAGCTCATTTCAGAAGCCCTTTGCAGCATGTTGCTGAAAAGACATATACTATGCCCTGTCATATTATTGATTAAAGTAGAGTTTATGTTTTTCTGAGGGTTTGTTTGTAGCACTATGGTGACAGCCTACACTGATTTACTGATTCAGGTCTTACACATAATTTACCTACCTCTTTCCAAAACTCTCCACTAAAAGTCTACCAAAGACAGATTTGCAGCACATATTACATGTGTGAATATGTAATTGAGCAAAATTCACTTGCAAGCTTTTGCTATTTGATTGGGACTAAAGAAAAAAAATACACAGATGTTTCTAGGACAGTAAGCAAAACCTTTGGTCTGTGCCATGAAGTTGTTTATTACCAAGTCCTTTTAAGCATTAGCCATTTTATCCAAATTGGTCTTTTGCATAAATAATGGTCTTTCTGCCATTTTGGTGTGTATATTTTAAATAATTAAAGTAGATGAGGTAATGGTATCAAAGTCAAACTCATAAGCCTATCACCTATAAAATAAAGCTTACAGCACATGAGAGAAAATTTGTCGTAAATGTCTAACAGCCTTCAATGTATTTCATGCATTGAGCTTCAATTAGTGCTATGCATATAAGCTAGGAAGGAAAAGGTTTTTAAACCTTCTTCTGAAGCATTGAGCTTAATTAGTTGATATGACAGGAAACAGAGTTGTTCACAAACAGGGTGTTGTTGACTGTGAATATAGTGTGCCGGGTTTCATCTTTCAAACTGTTACTTGCAGAAATAGGATGAGTCCACAGTTAAAACTGCTCTATGGGACACAATGCCTTGTCCTGAACACATATGCAGACAGAATTGAAGGAGCTTTTACCAAATCTCCACTTTGTATTCTGCACATGGGCCATAATAATGGTAAATTCTGAGTTTGAAGTACAAGGACCTCTCTCCCCTGCCTTGAGAGTGGAGGAAGAAACTGGTTGGCTCCACATAAACAGCATACTTTATTATTCAAAGAACAAGGCAATTGTTACACAGGGTAATGAGAAAGGGATTGGACTGGTATTGAATTCTGCTCCTTGACATTGTATGAATCCCAAAGACTCAGTGACTCAATTATCTTCATTTTTGCCAGTGTTTATGTATGTGACATCTGCATCACCAGCAGGGATCCTGGTTTTCTCTATTTAAAAATTGCAAACAATTCTCTGATAAAAATTATGAATTCTCTGATTAAAAGCCCCCAAATTTGTGTTTTTCAGTTATTAATTTTCAGAAATATCACTATATATATAGTTATTAGTAGAACACAATATTTTATTGCTATATTTACACTTTTAAAGGAATCTGGAAGCCTACCAGTGCCTCACTCACTATAATAAAAAACTCTAAATATCTCTAAATTTTGGTGTTTGATTTTGGCATTTGATTTTGAGTTTTGTATCATGAAAAATCAAAGCCCACCCTGCCCCCATAGGTTACCAGGATCTGGATCCAGCTGTGGCTGTTCCCGCCCCACCCCACCCCCCAATTTGTGGTGCTGAGCAGCCCTGATATGCCAGTGCTCTGTTCATGCTATTGCCCCTCACTCCCAACCCACAGCCTCCCAGCCCTGCCAGAGAGGGCCCCCAGCTGTCAGGGTTATGGGGCCAGGGACCAAGGTCTGCAGCCCTCTGCCCTCCACAGCAGTGTTCAATCTCCAGCTGCCACCCAAGGGAGATGGTGGCTGCTGTGACAGTGTGGAGCCTGGCTCCCCCTCCCCTATGGGTGGCAAAGCTGGAGAAGAGCCTCTGGAGTAGGTGGAAATGGGCTGCTCACTGCAGGCTCCCCACCCTTCTGCCCTCCCCCAGGACCTCCACAGCCAAGCAGGGGTCCAGTGCAGCGAGACAGGACAGGAAAGTTTGATGCCACTATCATGAGCCCTGCACCACCATGGCAAGGCATCCCCTGCCTTCCTGGCAGCAGCAAGGTGCACAGCTCTGTACCACTACTCCTGCTCCTAACAGGTAGGCAGGAGGCACTTTGTCATAGCGGTACGGGGCTTGCAGCAGCGGCATGAAGCTTCCCTGTCCGGCCCTACTCCCTGACTCTGCCCTGCCATGCTTGGTCCCATACACTGGGTTGCAGAGGCCCAGGGGGGAAAGTAGTGGGGCAGAGCGCCCAGGATCACAGTGGGCAGCCCACCCCTACCCTGCACACTAATCTGGGGGGCATGTGCCTCCCATGCCCTCTGGGAGTGCATACAGCTGCAGGGAGCAAGGTCCTTCCTCTACCTCCTGGGCGAGCCACTCGTGGCCCAATTCCACTCCCTGCCCGGGCCCTGGGGCTGTGCGTTCTAGCCCCAGCCCCCAAGGCCCATGCACTGCCAGGACTGAGCAGCAGCCCCAGCCCTGCCCAACTCTATCCCTTTCTGTAGGGACCTCATTTCCCTTCCCTGCCCCCCTGCCAGCCCCCACACCAGCCTTACCTACAGGGTGCTGCTCACCAGGCTTCCTGGTGGCTATGAGCACATGCACATGGCACTCAAGTCCTGAACACCCACCTTCCACACCCCACAGCGCTCTGCAGGCTAGAACTTTGCTAGCATGCAAAGAGAAACCCACCATTTCCTGTGTTTTTCTCCTTAAAACAGGATGATCAGGGCTTTTCTCCTTAAAATGAGAAAATCCGAGTTTTACCGTATTTTTCCAGGGCAAATGGAAAACCCAGATCCAGGATTCCTGATCATCACCTCTGATTCCATACACTTTCTAGCACACATCTTCAGATTCCTGGCAGACTTCTAGGCTGAATTAAAGCAGGTGTCCAGAAAGCAACCCTGGAGTACTCCTGCTTATGATATAGCAGTGCATGCTGGAATATATGGTCACCATTGACCACATCTATACAGAGGTGGACAGCTGCAGTGCATTTCGTTTTGTGTACATAAAGTGTAGCCCTGACTGATCTTTTGTGTCCCTGTGTGAAGGGAATTAAGAAAAAAAGAAACAGAGGCAATTTAGAAGATAGCAGTAATGACTGATGCTACCATTCCACTCTGAAGCTGTAATGTCCTGTGCTGTAATTGTAACCCTTCTGTTTGCATCTGACAGTGAGTCACCTGTATGGATTTGGACTGATGGATGCAGAAGCTATGGTGATAGAAGCAGAAAAGTGGACAAGAGTCCCTCAGCAGCACGTGTGTGTGGAGAACGTAGATCGGCAAATCAAGTAATACATGTTGCAGGCACTTGCTGGCATAATTACATGTACAGGAGTTGCTGTAATCCTTTCCTTGTACTATGTTGGATTTGACCATTAGAAAGCTCTGCTGCACTTAATACCTTGCATTTGGGGCAGATGGCATGTCTCAAGGTGTTGGGAATGTGGAAAAGAGCTTCTGGTGTTCAGTACAGGTGAAGAGTGACTAAATGTTTTAATCAGAAAACTGGTTGCAGAATTTACATAGTCACTTATATAACACAGTTTTTGGTTTCAGTTCAGTATCTAGTAAATGGATGTCCTCATCATAATCCCATATCATAATCTTTCTTCACTGGCAGTCTCAGAAGAGAATTTAACTAAATGGGCATGAAGATTAAACAACTTTCTCCAAACAACAATGTAATCTCTTCAGAACAGCATTCAAGCACATTGACAGAGCAGTGCAGGGAGAAGTTTGCTCTATGTGCCCAGTCTGTTCTCTGGATACAAAGAGGACATAAATCTTGAGTCACATTTCCAAGCATTAAATGCACTACCAAAAAGTTTTAATTGATATAGGTAATTAATGTGCTGGATTGCTAAGTAGGATCCAACATATTTAGGAGAGCTGTGCTAGTTTAGACCATTTCAGGATGTGGTTTACTCTTTGTTATATTTAATATATAATAGTTACTGCCACAGTAGAGATGCCGGACATTTCCTGGGAATTAAGCTGAGGTCTGTTACACTATCAAGTCTCAGCTAGCCATTAGGCCACAAGAAATGCTGTGTTCCAGGTACTTAATGCTATAGGTTTTCCTTTGTTTTTGAACATGTGCCAGTATCATTGTTGCTCTGACTGGTTAGCCATATGAATTCTAATGATTGCAATAAAACAGCTAACTATGGTTCATTGTTGAAACTCAGAATGCTTTAAGACAATGACCAAACCTACTAATGTAGGTTAGTGATTTCTCCAGAACAGTGTTCTGACACTGGAGTACAAGGGCTGCACAATGACATTTTGAACCTGAAATAAGTATATTGCTTTTATGTGTTTGTATTACAGAATAATACGGCCTGAACATCATGTCCGCTCAATCTACAAAACCACCGGCTGTGCAGATAACCCCAATCATCATGTGATATATCTAGAGCATGTGGTTGTGCGCATCACTATTACCCATCCTCGCCGTGGAGACTTGGCAATCTATTTAACATCTCCATCTGGAACAAGGTCGCAGCTATTGGCTAACAGGTACAGTAACACTGAGCAGCTTTGCAATCAAGTCAGAGCCAAGAGCCTGGAGTGAGATTACAGTTTAAAGAGGAGTCAAGCCATCACAGTAGGTGTGTTAACAGTCACAGCCACCTAATTATTTTTCTAGGAGAGAGGATGGAAAATGAACTAGAAATTAGCTGTGAGGATTGCAATCATTATCGGTATCTGAAGAGGGCAAGAGTAAAGCTGTTGGAAAACTATCATCTTTAAAAGAAGCAGCAGTAGATTTTGAGAGAATCCTTTCTGTCACCCCCTCAGCCCTGAGATCAGCAAGAGATACAAATGAAAAGATGATGGGCCGAGTGTTATAAAAGGGCAGCTGAATGGAAAAAAAGACTCCAAAGATAATAATACTTTCTCTTTCCAACTTTCCCTGTTCTCAACACTTTTTCCTTAATAACAGAAGTGGTTTGGAATAGCCTAATTCCTCTGTAATTATTTTCATCAACAGGTACCCTTATATTTTTTCTTTTTTGTCAGATGTAAAAGTAATGTCCTCCAGCCAGGAAAAGTTCTGGACAGGATAAAAAGGAATACATTTTGGTTTGTTAAGGGCAAGAATGCAGTATTGATTTTAAGGCAATGTTGACACTCATGATATTTTCTAATAGGCAGTAATGAGGCAGGTTATCACAACCTCACAGATCCTGTGGTTGTGATAGAAACCTGCTGTTTGTCTCAAGGCCCCCATCATCAGAGACTGGCAAGGTTTAGTGTTCTCTCCTTTTTTCTCCCTCCCACCCTCCCCTTGCTTGGAGAGGATGGGAGATGTGCTGCATTTATTCAGATCAGACTCAGATGAGTATCTTTCTCTGAAAGCAAAGTCTCCAGCGTAGGTATGTCCCAATTCCACAAGTGTTGCACAGCATTATTATCTACTTTCAGCATCCACCAACTGATGAAAGAGCAGTTGGCACAGGTAGAACGAAAAAGACAACAATACCGTTGGTAGGAAGGGAAAAATCCTCGAGGAACCTGCCAGCACTCTGTCTTCATCAAAACTGTAACCAGTAGTCAGTGATGAAGGGCCATAAATTCTCATCCAACCATGGACTGTCAAACTGGCGAGAAGCTTCAAGGTCCTCCTCAAACTCCTGGCTGTTCCCAAACATGCCATAGCCACAATGGCAAGGAGTGCTGACTTACAATTTCCAACTAACCAGTACACTGTGACATTTCCTCTCGGGAAGAAATGGACCTGTTATAATCAATCCTTTTCTCTTTATGTCCTGCCACTCAAGGCTACTGCCATTCTCCATAGGGTTGAAGACACAATGGTTAACGCTTAAGCAGCAAACACAAGCTGACACTGGCACGCTAGACCTGTGCTCTGTGAATTATCTTGGTTCCCTCTTCATTTCAGAACAAAAAGTTAAGTGCCTAATCCTTGTCTTCAAGCTTGTTAACAAATTGAAGTGTTTCATTTAGAAGCTGCATCATCCTCCTGATACTCCAAAACTGCAGAGCTACACCAGGATGATGCAGGTGTATAGATCCAGCTATCAGACATGGGTGGCAGAGTGCCTTCCATGGCAGGAGTTTAGCTGTAGAACTCATTAGAAGAGACAGACTGAGCCCACCTGCTCAGACAAAACATAAAACTGACCTTCTTATTAAACTCTTTCCCAGAAATTATGCCTGTAAACATTTTTTTTTTTATATCCTGCAAACATATATTCATACATGGAATGGAGCGAGAGAGAAATTGTCATTTGCTCTGATTTCCATGCCGTGGGGGCCGAGAAACGCTGGCGGAACGGGGCCGCTGATGGAGTGTGGAATCAGAGCACTAGACACGCGGGTTGTTGGAAGCAGAAAAACTTTGCTTACAGTCCTTAGGCTGTAGGCACGTTCCTTGAAGTTACAAAACTCAAAACAGGAACTCAGGCATGCAGAAGCTCACACTCACGCAGGGTATGGGGCATCAGATGAATCCGACGGGGAGTCGTTGTCGGCTGATCAGGCCTTGTGTGTGGCTTGGAAACACACACAGATGTCTCCTCATGCGCATCCCAGCTCTCCTCCGCCGCTTTGGGTGGGCATTGCCCAAGCCTCTTATTCGGTCAGCTAGCCAATTACCGACCAACACATATGCATAATTTAATGTGAGCCATGCACTCGCTGGTTCAGCTGCAAGGTTTTGGCGGGCTCTGATCTTGCACCAAAAGTTTTCCTGTGCTACAGGGGAAACTCCCTGCTCCCATGTTTATAATGTGCTCAACACAAGCTGTGCCGAGGCATCTCTTAACCATTATGCACAGACACATGCCTTCTTCAAAATTCGTTTGGGTGCTTCACGAGCAAGAGCATAGCTCTATCTCTGTGTACTATACAGAAAAACTGCATCTTTCTTTTGCCAGTCCAGGGACAGATTGTCACCATCGAAAGCAAGGGCTGGCAATATTTTTCAAGCTGCTGGCTCGTACAACCTAGCATCAGTCCAACTCAGGCCACATGGCTTCAGCATCACATCAGCTGCAGGGGGCTTTGCCTGCGCCCACAATGGGACCAGGCAGCTGGGTGCTATGCAACTCCACCACTGCTTCCTTCAGTCCCCATTTCTCAACTGCAGTATGAACACAGCTTCCAGCCCATAGGGAGCTGCTCTGGGACTGGGTACCTGCAAACTGTATCTGTGCTGTTAACCCCTTCACCTATTCCCTTCTTTTCCCCTTTTCCCTTCTCCCCAGCTACAGTGTAGGTACAAGTGAAAGCTGCCCTGTCCCAGTGTAGCTCCCCAACATCTGGAAGCTGTGTCAACACTGTAGCCAGGTGGTGGAAGAGCAGAGAGAAGTGGCAGCGGTGTGGATGAAGTTTGCAGGTGCCTACCCTGGCCCAGCTTCCCATCAGCTGGAAGCTGCACCCATGCCGCAGCTGGGGAGCAGGGTGCTGCTGGAAGCAGCAGCAGCAGCTCAGGCACAACGCCCAGCTTCCTATCCCTGGTTAGGGTGCAGGTAAAGCCTCCCCCTCTTCTCCCCTCCATAGTTGACATGCTGCTGAAACCCATGTCACATCAGAGCCAGGAGGTAGGGATAAGCAGCAGCAGCATAGGCACAAATGGAAGTTGTCTGGCGCCAGCCCAGCTCCTCACTGCCCAGACCCAGTGGAAGCGTAAGTGTGGGCACAGGCAAAGCCCTCCAGTTCCGGGGGCCAGATCTGACCTCCAATCTAAATATTTGTGACTTGGGGTTTTATTTCTGAGATTTTCTTTACTGTTGTCCTGCTTTTTGCTGCAGTTTTTTTTCATGAAAGCTTCCAAATGAAAAATCTAAAAGCGGTCCAAATAAATATCCAAAAATCCGTGTTAGTATAAATCCAAGGGTTTTAATACAGCTTGCTTCAAGATCTAGCCTTTCATGTGTTGCAGCTGACTCACTGCCAGTGGGAGATAAAGACATTCCAGTGTTCACAGCTCACCTCTTGGGCTGATCCGTCTGTGGAAAAGGTACAAAGTTTAATGCAATCAACCTGTTTGTAACCCTTGCTTCCTAAAAGGCAATCGTTTTTCTATGCTTGCAAGTGAATACAAAATAACAGAAGAGATATCTGTATCTTATGGATCTGGAGACATTAGACTGCTTCATATCCTGTACTGTTATCAGAATGCTACCCAGAAACAAAGAACCTGAACGGCCTTTTAATGTTTTGCCCTTTTCCAGAAACAAATTATTCATGAAAGAGCCAAGACTCACACACAGACAAATCAACATTTTTTTTCCAATGCAAAGTTTAGGAGTATAGTAGCTTGTCAGATTCATCAGACATCAGTTTATAGCTCTAGGATTCTATCAACAAGCAATATTTGTATTTTGAGGAAGACAAGACTGGCAAATAAACTATAGCCTTAGTGATCCCTTCCTTAGAGTAGGTCTAAAGTTGAAGATTATTGCTACGCGTGTCTTGTTTTGTTTTGACTAAAGCTGAAAATAAATCCAATAGTCTAGTGACACTGATTATTACGTCTGTGGATGTTGGATTTGATTCATATTTTTAGGTGCTATTTTGCCAACACAAGGAGGTTGTTTTTAATTGTTATTATTATTATTCAATATAACAACTGTATGAGTCTGCTTTTAAACAAACAAACAAACAAACAGGTCATAGGTATGCCAGAATAAATATATGCAGATGCAAGGGTAATGCAAGGAAGCTTTGGAAACAAATTGTTAGGGTTTGTTCCACAGGCAGAGATCCCAGAGGCTGCTGTGCACTGCTACTACCTGACCAAGATGCTTTTCTCAGACATACAGGACCTTTAGATGCACACGTACATGATTAATAGCTGCAATACCAGCTGTTTTTACTGAACCAAGTGAAAACCTCATTGCTTTACCATTACTCATCTGGGTTTAATTTGAAACAGTTTGCTGGTGAAACATTTTAAAGTGCTACGGTATATTTTAAACGTGTAGTTTTTATCCGCCAGTTCAAGAAGAGTCATGATGCAGATTCTGTTGCATTGATGAGTAGGTCCCACCGGCAATATCTGGCTTTTTTTCTGCATATTTTAAACTTAGTATTGGCATCCCCTAAAATGACTTCAGTAAGAAAACTCGTTAGTCAGAGGTGCTGTGGATTCCTTCACAGGCTTTTGGTGTATTACATTGTCACTGGCTTCAGCCTTTTGTGCATTCTTCAAAAGCTGCATTACAGGGAACATCTGCTTTGTTGTTTGGAAAGTACTAAACATGATTACCTTTGGATGTACTGAAGCAGGGGAAAATACAGGCCCAGAGTGCTGGCTGGGCTAAGGATGAGGCTGAGTTAAAATGATTGCACTTAAGTCCAACGTGAAGCAGTATCCCCTTTTCAAAACAGTTGCCTATTAGGGTGCAGTTACAGGTTACCTTTAAACCATTCTAAACCTGCAGACTGTTAGGCACTGTTAAAGTTAGAAAAGCCTGAGAGCATCTCAGGTTAAGGCTCTCTCTGACCTGCACAACTGGGACTTAACTACCAAAGGGCCTGGCAAGCAGGGAGGTGGCTAGGAGCCAGGACTTTATTCCTTCTCCGAGGGCAGAGCCTCAGGGTTTCAGCACAGCAAGAGCATGGAGCTCAAGGAAACATGCTTCCCTGGGCTCCTTGCTCTCACCACCTGGTGGCTCCATTCCCAGCATACAACCACTGAGGATTAGCTATGGTGACAACATGGACCCCAAGGAAGCATACTTTTGGCAAACTCATTGCTAAACAGTTGTCTCTCCTTCTCACCTGGGAATATGGAGAGCTGGGGAGGGTCTCTACACCAATGCCCCCCCCCCTCCCCACCCAATTCACCTGCCCAGGGGAGAGCTCCCTGAATATGGAGAGAAGCCTTAGCCCTTGAGTGGAAGACTGTGTGCATGGCCTCCAGTTCAATGGCCTGGATCAGGTCTGAGTTCATGGAACCAGCAGCATGGTGCCATGTGGCTGGGGTCATACACACTGAGGGCAGGTAGGGGTGCTGACTTGGGGCTGGTACCTCCTCTTTGGCAGTAAAGCTTAGAAGTTTGTCAGGGTAGAGGGGCTGGGAGCTGTGAATGCTGAGGTTTTGGATGACTGCAGATTGGTTGCTTTAATTCTGTGGAGCAGCTGAGAGATAACCCTCACTCTAAGTGGCAGAACTCTAAGACACTTAGAGGTACTTAGCACAGTTTAACATCCTTTAAAGGAGTGGACACTCCCTTTGTAAGTGCTTTTAGAATAGTTTAAAGGTAACTTGGAACACCACCCTTAGATTTAGCAGTACCCCTTTGAATATTTTTGAGATCAAGGTTTATTCCAATAGGCATTCAAAGCAGGAGGTCACAGAGGAGCATCTAGACAGAAAGAACACTTAGAAGAGTTTGTCTTGATGTGGGGTCATTTGTCTCCCAGGGAGGGAGGTCACTGCTTGTTGTAAATTGCACCTTATCATTTAAAACAGCTGCTGTTTGTTAGAACTGTGTAACTGAAAAGTTGGGAGCTACGTGGTGATCAATTGCTTCTTAAGCTTACATGTCAATGAAATAAATATTACTTCTACCCAAACCCAATGCGAAGCTCCTCCATTGCATTATCTTTCTGGTAATGAAACCTTTGCTATCAGCTATTTTTATTACTAAAGCCATCTACCAAAAACACTTAATCTCTGACCAAATATTGGACAGTCTAATGTAGTCTCTCTTGCAGTATCATTCAAATAACGTTCTTGATAATTGGAGGCAGAGGAAGATGACTTTTCTTGATGAGGGGCCACTTGGATTTCTGGGCTGGCCCGTTTCATATCCTCCTGTCATTTACACAGTAGAATCTGGAAGCTGGCAAATGTTGCCATTTAAAGAAGACAGCTTAATGTTGAGACACAGCAATCAGTAACACCTAGAACTACAATAGAGTAAGGCCGATAACTACATGAGAAGAAAAAAGACGACGGTTACCTACTTCCAACCATGTCAAAAAATAAACTAGACTCTAGACTAACTGTCTTCTCCCCCTCACAGGCTGCTATTTTAAATTACCTCTCTGCCCCTAAACCTTTCTCTGAACAAACATGCTGCCATTCTTTCTTATAGACTTGCCTACCACCCCTAATTTCTTCCAATTCCTGTACTTGTTCTTTTATCATGCCTGTTAGCAAGAGTTTTCATGTAGCCTAAAAGCTTTGACTGCTTCACTTTCTGTAATTGACAGGAGAAGTCCTTCTGCATTGCATTAGCACTGTTACAGGCAGGCAGACAGACAACAGATGGAAAATAAATAGTTCAGGAGTTTGGGCATGTTAAATGCTGGAGACAAGGTAGAGGCCAACATTAGAAAATAAATACAGTTCAGAACAGTAGGGAAAAGATTTACTTTTTTTCTTTCCAGTTGCATGCTAGAATGCCAGAAATACAATTCTTTATGTCCTGAAGCGAGTATGTCCTTTCTATAATTCTAAGATCAGTCTTGGGAGGAACACAAAGATGAGTATGTAAGAAGGGTAAAGTAGAATATATCCCAGCCCTATACCACTGAAGGGCTTCTAGAGCTGTATTGCTGGATGAGAAACAGATAATCCATGTATTTTCCAAAGCTAGAGCACTTTTAACATTCCGTATATCAAATTTAGTTTTTATAACAATTTAATATCAATAATTTAAGTGGAGTTCATGTTGGGAAACAGAAGGTGGGCACATTGAAGGCTGAAGACACCAAACAGGTGGGAGCAAATGTAAAGATCCAGCTGATTGTCCCAGAACATGCTGTTTTGAATAAATTAGAATGGAGAACAGAGAACTTTGTCAAATTGGGGGAAGGAAGGAGGGACCTGAAGAATTTAGCTTTCCCCACATGGATATGTCTAAGCTGTTCAACATAAGTAGCATTTTTTGAATTTTTTTTCACTTCAACCTTGGTACACTACCACTGATTTCAACACACATGAATTTGGCTTACTTAATGGAATGCTTTTTTCCTGTCTGCCACCGGCCTCCCCTACTTCATCCTGAATCACAGATCACTACTCTGCTGTAAGTTACTACCAAATGTGAAAATGACCTTAGTACAGTATGGTGCTCATTCATGTACTGGCACTAGGATTCTGCAGTCGTACAAGGTGACTTCTGAAGATTTTCTGCAAGTTAGATAGAAAGGTGTAGCTTTTTTAAACAGACATCTATTACTACCACTAATAGATTCAGTATGCGGATCCAAAGCCCTGATATGCCTGATAGACCAAGATGGAATACCATATTTGCCTGAATACAGGATGACTCTGAGAGTAAGATGACCCCACACACAAAACAATTGTGAATTTATTATAATTTTCCATGTATGGAATCTAATTATTGGAAGATCATCTTACATTTGTCCTCCCCGCCCACTACTGCAGGTAGTGAGAGGAAGGTTGTAATGAGCAGGTGGTGGAGGGCAGACAGAGGTAGAGGCAGTAGATGGGGAATGTGGTAGGGCAGGTGGAGGGGAAACAATGGGGTGGGAACAGTAATGCTAGCTCCAAGTTGCTGATGCTGCAAGGCCAGGCTGGAACTATGCTCCATGCTCAAGGCTGCAGCAGGGGCAAAGCCTGCTGGCAGGAAGCAAAAGTAAGCAGTGCAGCAAAGCAGGTGGAAAGTATGGACCAGGTTTTGGTATGAACCCCCCCACCCCATGTTAAATGGAGGGGAGGGGGAAATCTTCATCTTGTAATCAAGTAAATGCAGTACTTCATGCTGATAAAGTGTAGTGTCCAGGGGCAGCTTCTGTGTATTGAAGCTAAGGGTAGCACTCGGCTTTCATGCACTTTGGAAGTTACTTTTGCCCTTGTTCACGTATTCCTCCTTTGAGCATACTTTGAAACAGTGCTCGAACCCTGGGTTGACTCCAGCTACCAGCCTTAGTAAGTAAAAGTTAAAGATGAACTTCTGAGAAGTACAATGGAATGAAAATGCTTTAAGACGGAGTAGATGTAAACATCTCCTTTCTTAGGAAAGATCCTTTAACTTACCAGATGTAGGCGAGAAAGCTTTCAGAGTGCCTGCCTGCTTGTCTCCAGACCATTTTTCGGAGCACTTGTTTTCTACATACTGTAATGCAAATGGTAATAGGAACAGGCTGAATGCTTTGATTAAGTCAGTTTAGGCTGTCTGGAGTTCCTCAAGAGTTACTTCTCCCAGCTGACAGGCAGTTACTAGAGCCCCTATGGAGAACAGCTGTTCAAAGGAGAATAGTTTACCCAAGCATCTGCAGGTGCAAGCTCAGGAAGGAACTCTGCAGTGTTCAAAATACTAGTTCAGTTCAAGCCTTGTGCCCCATTATCCCA
Organism: Caiman crocodilus; assembly: GCA_030014935.1. Taxonomy (NCBI): domain Eukaryota; kingdom Metazoa; phylum Chordata; order Crocodylia; family Alligatoridae; genus Caiman; species Caiman crocodilus. The sequence continues at coordinate 7,612,873 of JAGPOW010003395.1, read as the reverse complement.
GCATGCAAGGACCACTTGCATGTCAAATCACTAATTTAGTGGGCTGGAGCACAATGAGCACTGCTGTAGAGGATAAATACCCTCCCCCCAGCTCTAACTGTCCCTCTCATCAATCATGTGGAATATGTACGTTTCCTGATTCTTGAAACAGGGAACTCAGTATACAGTATATTGTTCTCTCAGTGCAGCTGAAACATCAGGAATGAACAGGACCAGCGTAATAAAAATCTAGGTTTCTAAATTTACCCTTTTTTGTTCATTTTGTTGCAGCAGCTGATTTTTGGTGTGAAGATAATTATCTAACCTGAAGATCCATCTTCTAGTACAGACAAAAAGGGTCTTCAGTTCACAGGATCAAACTTTTCTTATTTTGCTTTTATAAGTTGGGAGACGTTTGCTAAAGATATAATATATTTCCATGTTTTTACTTGGAGATTTAATTG
>JAGPOW010003395.1:7590243-7611995 GCA_030014935.1 Caiman crocodilus | reverse complement strand
TGTGTATGTGTGTGTGCGCGTGCCAACAATGTACATTTAAAAGAGGTTTTCTAACAGTGGAACATTATTTGCTAAAAGAATGCCACCTTACTACTTTCTATCTTTACTACTGTACTGTTTCAGTACAGAGACATCCCATCTCTTGGCAGAGGAAGGTCAAAACAGCTATATGCAGCCTACCTTGCCCATGTTGGTATAGCCAAAGTTCTCATAGTTAATTAGATAACTGGTCCTACTTTATACTAAGGCAGCATTTATAAAAAAGTTTATGCAAAGTAAGTGAATAGTCAGTACTTACAGGTCTGTTACAGGCATAAATTAAGGTTTCACAGATGGAAAACCTAAGGTTTAAGGTTTCACAGATGGGTATAAACCTATCCGTAGAAGTTGTTATACACAGTGATGAGTAATACATTAAACCACAGGACTCTAATAGTGGATTTATCATTTATTGAAGCATGTAGTCCTGCATAAAAATGTATAATGGTTAATCATAATATCAGTATGAAGCATGACAATTCATCTGACGCATGGACAATTTTGAATTGGAACACAGGGACTTGGGGTGCCTATACATGAGCACAGAGGCCGCTCTGATGCGCTGTAATAATTACAATGTGTCAGAGCCGACTCAATTAATTGAGATGGCTGAGGCATGGTAATCCTCCAGTCAGCTTCCACATCTCATGCAACAGTGTCCCTGAACTTCAGTATGGTGGCAGGGTTGTTTTATCTTAAGCTCATCGAATGAGCTTTAGGTAAGGCACCCCTGCTGCCATTTTGAAGCATGGGGACACTGATACATGCTCTGGGTGCTTTAATTAGAGCAGCTCTTGGAGCCACTCTAATTTAAGCACCACCACCAAACTCCGAAGCATGTGTATAGACACCCTTAGTGTCCATAGGAGCATCCTGTTCAGCTATATGCATCTCTTAATATTAGAGAAAAATGCATCTGAACATTTTTCTAGTTCTTTCAGTCCATTGATGTTTGTGAGTCACCACTCAAACCATTATGTGAGAAAGCCAGTTACAGCTATGTGTGCTCTCACAGTTACCCACATACCAGCTTGTGAAATCACCATAAGAATATTCAAGCACAGCTGGGCCTAGGGTATATGAACTAAACGTCTTATATTTTAGTCATCACAAACCCCCATTATCTGTTCTTCCACTAGATGTCTGTGGCTTGTTCACACTGCACTCATTGGTAGGAGATGCCTGTAGTAGTAGGAAGTAGTCTTAGGTGTTTAAGTACAATTATATTCTGCCCTTCTTTTATGAACTGTTCATACCAAAACCTGGTCCGTACTTTATTAAGCCACGATATAGTATGACCCCAAATTGATCCATAACCTGAAATATTATAACTAATATATAATGCTGACACGTATTTTGAAAGTGTTACTGTATAGAGAAGAGGAGGGCTTTTTTGTTGTTTTCATTTTGTTTTTTATGTAATACATTTTGGGTAGAATTTACATACTATGAAGACCAAACACCTGAGGTATCTGGAATTATAATCTCCATGAACCTCAGCACAAGTTTATAACCTCATCTAAAATACAGAATACAATGGAAAATCTTGGACTAATCCCAGTGAACATAGACAATAAATATTACTTTGGTGAAATATATATGATTGAAATCCCAATAAATATAGAATTTAAAAAATAACCACATGGTATTTCCACGATACCGTATAATTTAGTTTCCACAACAACTAATAGGATTGTTGTTGCTTGAGTGACTGTTTGACAGTCTGTTTAAAAATAATATACAGTGATAATATTAGTTATTTATTGAGTTAATGCAAAATATCAGAAGAATATTGCATGAAAATCTTATTTATTCCATTGACAACAGCCTCCCTAATAAATTAAACTTACCCAGTATTTGAGCATGCAAGGTGGTAAAACAGTGTTGGGAATTTACATCATAGGAATTTACAGTATGCTATACCATACACTTAAATAATCAGTTTAGCATATACACAGAATAGACCAAATTCTGGTAATGCAAGTCCAGTGACATCAATGGAGCCCCATCCAAAGAAAATCTCACTGAAGGCTGAATCTATTTAATTTCTACAAAATATATTTTATTTAGTAAAGCTCACAATCATTCAGGCACATCATTTGTGTCTAAGTGATCACATATGAGAAGACTGTGAGTGAGTCCCAGAATTTGTTCATGTACATAATTCCTATTGAAGTCAAAGGGAGTTATAGATATGCTGAGCCAAATTTTATGACACTATTAGACATATAAATAGTTTTAGGTACATAAGTGCAATTGTATCCCGCCCCGTTCAAGTCCCTGAAAAACTGTTAACACAAAAGGCAAGTCAATACTTCTTCTCCATTTTGTTACTCGGTCATAAGGGTATGTGTATTACAAAAGTAGATCCATTAATGGATTTTACAAAACTTGAACAGAATGAAATAGAATTGCACTTCAGGTGTCTATGTCCACTTAGACACTTAATAGGTGGCATAGAATCTCATCCTTGAAACTCCATGGAAGAGTCTAGTAATTTTAACACCTTCTAGATATTGCAAAAAGTCATCTTTTTTATTTAAAAGAAAAATACAATACACACAATGATTCAATTGTTATGCTCTTCCAGTATCCAGCTACACTACAAATGAAAGTATTTTATGCAAAATACATAAGTGCAGATGTTAGCTATGGAATTTCCATACATAAAAACATGAATTGTAACATGTAGATAAATATAGTATTCATCAGTCTGTGTAGGCTTGTGTGCAAGAAAAGAAAAGAGAGTTAAATTATTCTTTTAAAACTGAACTCTGCTGTATATAAGAGCAGCCACTAGTATAGTGACCCTCCCGTCAATAGCTTTGGGGTTCTAAGCAACATGCTACAAGCACTAAATAAAAGTGCATGCTCTCTTGTGCTTTTCCAAAAATCTCATTAATAAAGTCTAGTATTAAGCAATAAAAACTTGGGTCAGTCCTACCCCCTGGTCAGCATCAGATTGCAGACCCTGAACTGGGCCCCCTATATTAGAAGTCACTGTAGAGTCAGTCCCAATCTTCAACCTCTTCACCCAAGCCCCACGTAATTAAATTACTATAATACTGTTAAGCAAGATGACATCATCATATGCCAGTTAACCTCTGAATTACACCAAAGCTCTGTTCTGTTGAACTGTTGGATATAGCAATGATTTAACCATTTAAGAATGGATGCACCAAAGTTTTCATTACCTTTGTTTTCTCAGAGGTATCACAAACCTTGACCCTTGCAATAATTGCTTGTGTTGTCATAGAGTATCAGCAGGCATCCATTTCTAACAAAGGAAATTTCTGAGAAATCTTTCCAGTAGAGGAAGCAGTACAGGCATTCAACCTGCAACCACTCCACCTCCCCTGCTCTCTGCACTTTCCTAGACAACAATGATCCCAGTTTGGGAAAGGTGTGGGGAGCAGCAGCTACTCTACTCCTCCTAATCCCCAGGGAAAAGTGGAGCAGTGGAAAAAGGCTCCCTACACCTTCCCCAGATGGGGAGAGTCTCTGTCTGGGAAGAGGCAGGGACTTCTCTCCCAAAACTTTCCAGGCAATCCCCAGTCTGTAGAAATACAGAGAACTTTGACCCTACTGCTCTACTCCCTTCCCAGTTCTGTCTGGAAGTAGCGTGCAGGCATTAATTTTTGCAAGAGAAACTCTCTGACAGGGGAAATCTTCCAAGTGTCAACTTGGAAAATCTTTCCTGGATGATACTTGTTTGTCTTGTGAGAAATGGAATGAATGCTTATATGCTCTTAGTTTCAATCATTATTTATGGTCTTAAAGCCCACCTTCAGCAATTTTAGCCCAGCACTAGTAAATAACTAAATAACTTAAACCTTTATGATGTGCGTGATGCACTTTTTTCTAGATACATTGATTTTATTAATCTGCATTAACAATTTTTATGCACAAGGAGTAAGCTTGCATTATGTGAAGGCATGGCCCACAGAAGAATCTTCCTCTCTCAACTTGCCACACAAAAAATGGTCCCATTGGTTGTGTTTCAAAGAATTCCTGAAAAACCAGGGTTATCAGTACAATAGAAGTGCTGATGTGGACGGAATAGCATAAATATACGTATTAGCATTAATATACTTTCTGTTAGTATATATGCAGGGGTTAAAGAACAAGCCTACACTTGTGAAAGGTGGGGTTTCCATTCTTGTTTCTCACTTTAGATGGTAATATTTTACCAATTTATTCTAGGTTATTTGATCATTCCATGGAAGGGTTTAAAAACTGGGAGTTTATGACTACTCACTGCTGGAGCGAGAAAGCAGCAGGTGACTGGATTTTGGAGATTTTCGATACACCATCTCAGCTGAGAAATTTCAAGACTCCAGGTATGAATCTTTCCATTAGCTAGGTTTAGTGAGTCAGAAGACTTTCAGTCCCATAGAGCACTTAAGCTAAGGCTAAAAACAGACATCAGGTTTATCCAAGATCCAGTTGTCCCGGGTTTTGACTCCCATCAAAGCATGTGTAGGACAGTCCTTTACACAGGCTGCTTGAATGCTAAGTAACTCAAATTATTCCCAATTATCCCAGAAGAAGAAATGTTATCTCAATACCACAGTGAGCTTATACATCTCCAGGATCCCAGAATAAAAGACTTTGTTCCAGGAGAACTCCAAAGTCTGTTTTTAGTCTGAGTCCCTCTCTTATTTATGCTTGTGCAGTCACACTGATTTCAGTTGGATTACAGAAATGTGAGTCCAACATTTAACTCCATCTATTTGTTAAACTTTTTTTACGCTCTGAGATGTGGAGTGCCTTCTTACTCTGAACCTATTTCTGGTTCATATGGAGCAGGAGGGTAACAATACAGTGCATTGCTTTTTCTAAGTCTCTGCCTAAAGGGATACATAGGAATTGGTTAGAAAATACCTGGCTTTTAAGGAGCATAAACAGACCAATGTACCTCATCAGAGGTACTTAGCGCTGGTGCCTAAACCCAACAATACTAATGCATTTAGAAACAAGTTTTCAGAAAAAAAGAAGCCTGAGATTGGCACAGGCTCCCATTTTTTGGGATCATTAATAAAACATTTGCAAGCTGCTAAAGCCTGTCCACTCCTCAGATCCTGTGCCACTTTTGCATCAGTTGGGTCTCCAATGAAAGAGAGAGAATCTAAGGATCACTGTATATTATGCACAATACCAGAGACCCCTTATGCCTGCTAAAGCAGCTGGAAATCACTGTCCACACTTGCTGTGACACCTGCAAGGCCACCTTTCACTCTAAGCCAGTGGAAAATCCCTTTACTCTGGGGGTAAGCCTGTAACTAACTGCAGTTGCATTGAGCTTCTGCTGTTGAGCACGCTGCAAAGTATCTCAGACCTTTTACTCTCACACTGACAATAAGAAATGTTTCTGATCCTCAGCAAATTTTCTGCTTTTATTTCCAGCTGTGCATATGACCCATTTTATGCATGCACATATCTGAAATTTTGATACTTGAAAATAAAAAAGAAAATGGAGGATAGGATTTTCAGAGACCCAGTGGAGTTAGATGTCAATCCACTTGTTTGTATTACAAAATGAATATCCAGGTCACTTTCGGTACCTAAAAGTCTCAGCCCGGAGACTCATTTTTAAATAGGTGCACTAGAAACAAAAATACCATTATTAATAACGAACATTGAGCATAATGTTTCATTTGGAATTTCATATTCGGAGTTTTGGAATTGGTGGGATGCTGTAAAATCCCACTTACATTTGGTTTCTGTAAAGGTTTATTTTAATGGAAAAAAAATTCCAGTAAAAATTACATTGACAAGAAATCTAGAGTGAAAAATATTCATTATAGAGCTGGAGTGCTATTTATTGACAATTATTTAGTGGTAGAACTAAATTAACATTTACACTTACAGAGTGACTGAAAATATAGCCAAGAAACTACTAGACAACAATATTACAATAAAGGTGAAAAAGTTGATGGATTACAAGCTTATCTACACACAGCCTATGACTTTAAAAAATATGTACAGAGATTTAGAATTAATGCTATAAATTCTGATTAGGACTACCATAAAATTACCAGTAGGAACATTGATTCCTAATTCAACAAATATTACAAAATACATTATCCTTCAGAAAATTATGTAAACTCATAAACCAGTCAAGATCTTACCTGAAATTAATTCTGCACTGCAGGAATAATAAGATATGCTTATTACGCAAAATAAAATATTTGAAGCCAATATTTGAAGCCATACAAATATGTTCTTCAGAGTTTAACACTGTGACTTTTATTTTTGAAAATTCAAACATAGTTATTCCTGAAAAAATAGTTTTAAGTAACAGTTAAGTATTTGAACTACTGACTCCAGATAATGCCAACTTTCATAACAGTTTTACACAAAAAATGAATAGAGAAAGAACTTTTGGCTAAAATATTACCAACTTAGCTCAACAATTTATGGTTAAAGTAACAAACACCAAAGTGGTTTGATAACCTGAAGGTATGCGGCTGACAGTATAAGACATGTTAAGTATTTCCAATTCCATCTCATCAGAGAAAGTTCCACTAATAGCTTTGTCATCAGATGTAGGGATGGTCCTTTGTTGGGGGGGAATGGAACAATTTATTTTCTCACTTAGTTGAAATTGATTTTGGTCTAAATTGCTTGAACTGGAATGAAGTCTATATAATTCAATATATGCAAGGTAATACTGAATGTGCTTCACTGAGAGGAATTTATTCTAGACTGCAAAACTAGGCAGTTGCCCGTTTCACCCCTATTGTTTACAAATTGAATGGAATCATTTGCAGAGATCTAATAGAAATACTTACAAAGGACAGAAAATAGCTCAAAGCACTGAGGATAATATTAGCTTAACCACTCCAGCAGTATCTAGGCCAAATTTAATTAGTTTATGTAATAATGTTGTACAAAACTTTAATGTCAAAATTAAGACAAAACAGAAGTGCTGACTTTTGGTTTCAGGACTCTGTATATATAGGTAGATAACTTTGCATGCTAGTGGACCATGTGATCTTAAAAGTATTTGAGCATTCGTGTCTCAGATCAGCATGACACAACTGCCATTGAAGTCAACTTAATACCCCCCATTAATTTAAATGGGAGCTGAACTGAGCTGTTTAATTCTACCTTTACTGGGTTAATTATGGCCCAATTAATAGAGAATAAATCTGTTTGAAATCTCTGGAGGCCCAGGGACAGAAATTACACATAAACCGGTATAAGCAATCAGAAAATGGTTCGAAGCTGTAACACAACACAAATTTAGTGTGCATAAACTGCTTTCAAAATGGCTAAAATCAGTTTATGATGAACCTGGATGGAGGCAGTATCGGACTTAACCGATTTAGGTTAAATCAGTTCATTGAACTTTTGTCCCAGCTCCCCTCCAGATTCATGTTAACTCATAGGATGCTTGGACTTGCCCAGCAAACCCCTTCTGTCAGGGTGGATGGGTTAACCTTGGCCCGAGCTGTCGGCCCCAGCTGAACAGCAAGATGCGTTCTAGTGCTCCCCTCTGCCTGCTTCTCGCCTGGGCCACTGCAGGCACGTAGCTGCATTTCCAGAATCAAAAGTGAATGTTTGTTCACTTCTTTATTTGTTCAATCTACACATCTTAGATTAACCTGCAAAGATTGAATAGATTCAGCCTTGGACTTTTGGACTATCTGTACTTAGTGGTGATTTCTTGAATTTCCCAGAAGTGTCCTAAAAAGGCTGGGTCACCGTATTCTGGAACATGAGCATGAATCACTCTTTCTTGAAAGGGGTGCTTTCCAACTATCAGGCCCAGAACAAATTGCCTGGAGAGCTTCTGGAATCTCCATCATTTGTAGGCTGACTACAGTGCGGGACTAGATGACCTCCAGATGTCCTCTCTATTTTTCTATGATTTTCCAGGTTTTCATCCTTTACTCAGCTATATTAGACCTAGTTCTTGTCTTACTCCTCTAGGCATGTCCACAAGAGTATGAATATTTAGTTCCCTGAAGATAACTAGCAGCAGCACAACTTGTGCTGCTACTACTTTTACCTGGGGAATGCCCGTGCCATGTGCCCTCTGGCATGCAGTAGCTTACCCCAGGTGGAGTAGGGGAGGCTGAGGTCAGCACTGGGCTGACCCCAGCAGCCTTACCTGGGGCTCTGGGGGCCTCCTGAGGCTGCAGCAGTGGCGATCCTTGCCACTTGGAGCCTGGCTGGCAGCTGGAGTGTGGCTCCGGCCAGCCAGGCTCTGGTTTTGAGTGGCATGCGCTGTTCCTGTGTGTGCTGCCCCACTTTTTTTGCACGCAGGTTTTTTTTGAGTTTCCTTTAAAGCAAGTACACAATATACCTATCACTCATGTAAGTGTCTTATTATCCAAAACTCTGAACAGGCTTCCTACCCTACTTCCATCATGCAAACTGCGAATTTCTGTTCTCTGCTTTAATACAGTATATCCTCTGAACCCAGTTTATATGGACATTTTAATTATATGAACCCCCATTTCTAGTCACTAAAAATGCTAAAAATATATGAGTACAGGTTTTCAGTAATAGGTTTTGCAATAATAATATCATAATATTTCTGGACTGTTATATATACATTTTTCATTTTTACAATCCTATCTGTTTTTGTTGCTCTATGATGTTATAGTTGTACATGTAAACATTTCCCATTTGTGAACTGACACTAGTCCCTCAGAGTACAGATAAGTCAGGGTCTACCTACTGGATAAGCAGACAAGGGATATGGTATGTCAGCAATATTATTTTTTCTGGCTATTAAAATGGAAACATGAACTCCATCATTAAGGACTTTATCAATATTTTCATCTTACCCCTTTTATTCTTGGGGCAGCTAGAGGCCTTCCTGTATTTGGATGTCAGTTAGAGCAAACCTTACGTTTTATTTATAACAGCCCCCTATGGTTCATCCAGCAGCCAAGTACAGCCAGTACATTCTAGCTATCTCTCTCCTTCTCTGCCCTGGCATGCTCTCTGTGCTGAATCCTGGAAGAGAGCTGGCCTGGAGCCATTTTGGCAGATGTCCACCAGCTGGAGAACCTCCTTACACAAGGGCTATTCTCCAGACATAATTTTACAGCCATTTCATGTCACCAGGGCAGTGTGAAAGGCTCAAGCTAAACTTCCAATTTCATTCTTTAAGGGCCTATTCCTGCAAACTCTAACTTGTATGAGCTGCCTTCTTTACTTCAATATTTTTTTATACTGAACAGGTTGCAGCAGGGGTTAATCAAATAGAGAGAGAATCTCAGCTGATATATGATATATTGATCTATCACCTCAGGCAGATCTCAGCTCCAGCAGTCCCCAGCTGGCATATCATTTGATAGGGCCATAGCCAGCTTCAAAACAATCCTAAGGCTGCTTTAAACAGCATCTCCCACATCATCATGTGTGTTCAGTGGATAATAGGCACAGCCAAGAATCTGGGCATGAAGAACTGATTCTTTGCTGCCTGTGTCAGGACCTCTGCAAAATGGGCGTAAACCACCACTGGGTCAGATGGTCAGTGTTTTACATCCATTTTGCACTCACATTGCACAGGTGTAAATAACACTGCAAGATGCAGCTAACTGGAGAGTTTGAGCCCTTATTCTTTTTTTTGTCTCCTTTGGCCTCATTTACTTTTATCCTCTGGAGTAGTACTCGTCTCATAATGGAAATAGTCCAGTAATATTCCTGGTCAGTTGCTAGTGCCTGTCATGCATTATCTGTGGAGAAACTCAGATGTTTGGAATGTGAAAACTGGTCTTGGCAGTGGTAGATCAGTGGGCAGAATGTGAGGTAAGCAAAAGGTACAGGAGTACAGTTTATGGTGATTGTCCAGTTCATCACCATGGCCTGGTGTTTATCACACTGATATCACAGCCATGTCTGCTTTTTGTTCCTGCAAGCCTGTATGTACTTTTTATGGAAAGGTTTTATAATTAAGAACTGAAGATTTTCCTATAATCAAAACGAGAACAAAGAGCCTTCCCAAGTAATGTTTTTGATGTTATCATACCCCAATGTTGGACAAGGTATTGCCACATCTGTTCCCCGTAAAGAAATACAGGTTCCAGTTCATAAAAACCTATGCATGCTATTTTTGCATTTCATTCTGCAAAGTTCATGGGAGTAGATATGTGCTTTCTGGGAAATACTGTGATATACCCTTTCTCCTACACATGCAACTGGGGCCCTCTGTTTTGTACTAAATACAGGGAGGGAAGGGGATTATGCTGGCCAAACTAAATGATGGAATCAGCCAAAAAAAATTGGCTAAGCTGTGTACATTTTGTTTATACACTATAAAAGAGTGTATATGTATGTACACTTATTTATTGAAATATTTTCATTGTGCAAATTAAACCTGCCTTGAGGCAGGCTTCATTTATGCGCTGGCAAGCTCCATGAATTTTCTCACCCTTTATCTACTGAATGGAAACAAAACTGTATTATTTTCCTCTACTCTTATTTCACATGAAGGGACATATTCAAGGCTCTCATTGTACATACAGGTGAGTTAGTACAGACTTCTGTGTACACACACAATCTAACTACGGTAGCTTGAGCCAGATACCAGGCAGGGGTGGCATCATTGAATGAGGAGGTTTGCCAATGGCTTCCATGTAAACTGGTGTGCAGATCAGTGATATTCAATGTTCTTAGTAATGTCCTGGAAGAAATTAAAAATAACTGCCCGGACATTTTGCAGATGATGCAAAGATTGGTGGAGAGCTCAAGAGTGATGACAAAGGGCAGAGAGATCTGGATCACTAGGCAAAGCACATATTGCTCCATTGCATCCAATTTACTATAGCCAAAATGCAAAGTCATGTAGATGAATGTAGGCCACATTTAAAGAATAGGGGGAACCGTATCCTAGAAAACTATGATTGAGAACTATTTGGGAATAACTGTAGACAGCCAATTAAATGTGAGCTTACCCCAAACTCTAGGTTCCACTGCCTAACAAATTCAGTGGAGTCCCTTGCTGCTTTCAGGGGTTCATAAATCAGTGCCACCTCACTTTAGCCTCTGCCCTGGAACCTGCCCTTCAGATATGGCCATCATTCTATTTAGTGGCAATGTCCTGATCTAGGCTTTGCTAGTTTGGGAATCACAAAACCCCACCCAGACAACTCTGAAAGTTTTATCTGGCCCATGGCTAAAATTTTTGGTGACCTGCATCAGGTTCATACTGTGGAGTGAGCTCTCCAGACCCTTAGACAAGGCTGCCACCTGGTGTCAAGTTATGCCACTGAGTTTAGATGGCAGCTAGCATAGAGTGGAACCAAATGGTTCAATGTTTCCACTTCTGCCAGGGTCTTCAGGACCACATTAAAGATAAGTTGGCCTGGGTGGAACTTCCAGCTACTTCAGACAGACTCATTGATCTTAGTATATCCATGTTGATGCCCATCTGTCCAAGGAGGGTTGAGCTGAATACAGGAGGGTTGAGCTGAATCTCAGCCCTCAGGTCTGCCTAGGCCACCAGAAAAGCTAACACTTCCCCTGGTAGAGACGTAAAGATAGATGCAGGTAGAAAAGGGCTCTCCTCCCCGCCCCTCTCCCCCCACACAGAAGAGAAGGCTTGTCATCCTGCCAGGGTCTTTTGCCTGTATTGTGGGGAGTTGGGGCATTTGGCCCCATCTGCCTGCGGAAAGGAATGCCCATCTTCTCTTTGGGAAACTCCCTGGCCTGGCCTCAGTACAGAGGCATTGCTCAGGCCTACCAGTGACCAGCCCCTCCAATTCACAGTAAAGTCTCAAGTGCCACCAAGCCCCAAGACTCACCTTTGCTAGCCTGTAGCAATAAACTATAGCACCCATCTGGGTGGACATCTCTGTTCCCTTTGAAGATAAGAGGCAAATCTTGGCCTTGCTTAGCACACCTAACAAAACCAGGAGCACTTGCTTCACATAATCTTGCAGCAACCAATAGATAAGCAACTGAAGTCAAGAAATTGATTTAGATGGGAGGCACAGGTATTGTTGCAACAGTGTGGAGGTGGCAGAAGTGCCCTCTGGGCACTTGAACACCACCACAAAAAGTGGGATGAGACTGATTCTTTTCTCAAGTACTTCAAAAGCAACCTGACATCCTATATACCTCTGTCTATCCAGATCCAAGGGTATGAGCTCCCCTTGGATTAAACTAAACAGGATTTGCTCTGGAGCTGGATGCTTTAATGTTACACTCTATAAGATTGTCTTAAAGAACAATCTAATATGTCAATGTGGTGATGCACCACAGAGTGCTGGCGACCTTCTCATGTACACAGCACCTGGCAAGCACAAATTGTATGGCCAACAGGGACCTGGCAAGCACCAATGATAAAGCAGTTGTGTTGTGTGGCTCTGCCAGATTGATGATGTGTAGAGGGAGAAATGAAGTGTACAAGAGAAGAAGATGATCTGTTCCAGCCCTCTTGGACACGAGAGCCTCCAATAATTTCATGGACTCAACCCTCACAGAACAATGTCAGATACTAGTCTGGCCAAAACAGAAGTAATAGAAAAGTGGGTGGATCCCCTCTTTCCTCAGACCTCATCACCAGTGAGACAGTCCCACTAGGGGTCTCAATCAGTGATCAACAAGAGTCTCTTTGTTTTGATCCTATCCATTCCCCTCACTTTTCAGTTATATAGGGAAATCCTTGGTTATCACTCCATAACCCAGACATCATGTGGGGATTATGGGAACTCCATTTCACCTCACCTTACTACTTGTACTCTTGTTTAGAGGGGATGGCTTTCTCTGATCAGTACCCAAGCTAGAAGCAGGCCCAAAGATACCAGGTTGCTTGCACCAACCTGCTGCAGGTCCATTATATGTTAAGCTAAAGAAATATGAGTTTGATTGCACCTCAGTTGAATTCTTGAGTTATATAATTTCCACTAGGGGCCTAACAGTGAACCCCGATAAAGTAATGTCATCATTAAATGAGCCACACCATATGAGTACAAAGGAATCCAACAGTTCATGGGCTTTGCTTTTACAGATGTTTTATCAGAGGGTTTTCATACCTAGTAGCCCCACTGACTGCCCTTCTTAAGAAAGGAGTACTGTTTAAATGGTCTTCAGAAGGCCAAATGACCTCTGAGACATTGAAAAGGGATTTTACCTCTCTGCCCTTTCTGGTGCACCAGGACCCAGAAAGGGAAACTATCTATAGTGGAAGCCAACTTGTCAAACTATGCCATAGGGGTTGCTCTGCCTTGGGCTTCAGATATCCCAAACAAGTTGCACCCTTGAGCTTTTTATGCCTGAGCCCAGACTCTCTCCACAAGGAGTTATGAAATTTGGGACTGAGAACTCCTCACAATCAAGGTAGCCTTCTAGGAATGGTAGCATCTTCTGAAGGGGGCTCACCACCCCATCCAGGTGGTAACAGACCTTAAGAATTTGGAATATCTCCAGGCAAGCTGGAAACTGAATTTGCAACAGGTCCACTGGTCCTTTTCTTTTCCTGTTTTAATTTCATAATCGTATATCGCCAAGAACAAGAAGGCAGATGGCTTGTCCTGTAAGGATGAACCCTGTGCACTAGACCCATTGCCACCTTCCACCATTCTCTAGCCTAAGAACTACACTGAGGGAACTACTCTGCAAAGCCTTCTCTCAGCCATCCAAACAGCCCTCACAAGTGACCCCCTAGCTAAAGAGTTATGCCAGCCAGTGAAGCCTTCCCAACCCAAGTTTCAGTGGCTCAAGGGAGTTATTTTTTTTAACAGCATCTGTACATCCCAGATGGTCCCATAAGATCAAGAATATTATGGCTCTGTCATGACACTTCCTGCAGGACAGTGGACATAACAAGACCCAGTTCTTAGTCCCTTGGCAGTTCTGGTGGTCCTGAGTGGGCCATGACATTAAACAGTGTTTAATTCACTACATGTGCCCAAACTAAGAAACCTCAAACCAGGCTAGGTAGTCTCCTCTAGCCATTATGCACTCCCACACTTACTCCATAGTCATACTTTCAGTGGATTTCATTATGGACTTCCCACATTTTGAGAACAGTCATGCTCTTAGTGAACACATCAACTAAGATGTCTCATTTTATCTCTGCCCAGGCTGTTCCCACTGCCAGCAAAATAGGCAAACTATTTCTGAGCTATATATTTCACCTGCACAGCTTCCCATCTCAGGTGTTGTCCAATCATGGCTCTCCTGTTGATTTCACACTTCTGGCATGAGTTCTGTAAGGCCCTGGGCATGGAATCTCATCACTCATCTGCATATCACTCTTAGACTAATGGTTGAACAGAATACACAGATCAGGCCAGCTGTTATTTCAATTTTCACAAGGATAATAGGGTGTCCTTGCTCCCTTTAGTGGAACAGCAGTGTCCATACTTCCACAGACCAGAATCCCTTTTTCTCCATCTATGGTTTCCAACATCAGTTCCACCCAGTACTGCCTACCTTCCCACGGTTTCTTATAGTAGATGATCTTGTATTGCTTCTCCAACAGGTTCAGTAAGAATTAAAGGCTTGTCTTGATGCAGCCAGGACTGTGTATAAAAACTAGGCTGACCAACACCAACTGCCCACCCCATTATTTTAGTTGGTAACAAGGTCCTGATATTTGAAAACTATCGAGATCTTATTACTTATTAAAATAGTGGGGTGGGCTGTTGGTGTTGGTCAGCCTAGTTTTAATAGGATGATATGATATTTGAAGAATATCAAGACCCCTAGCCTATCAGCCAAGCAGGATTACCACTATCTGGGCCCATTTAAGATGGTGGAACAAAGAAACCCTGTTGCATTCAAACTCTAGCTTTCAGAGATATTAAAAGTACAGCCCATTTTCCACATTTCCCTTTTCAAACCTTTCATCAAGAACCCCTTTCCCCACTGCCTGAACCTGCCTCTCCAACCTGTAATAGTAGAAAATCATGAAGAATATATCCTAAAGCAGATTTTAGACTCCAAATTTGTCTAAGGCAAGCTCCATTACTTGATCAGCTTGAAGAGTATGGAAGAATGATCTTGGGAACCAGACAACCACATTCACCCTTCCTCTCTCCTAACCAGTATAGGATTTCCATTGGAAGTACCCAGAAAAAACAGATCCCAGGCTGTCTGGAAGACGGCCCCATGAGGTGGGAGGAGTACTGTCAGGAACTCCGATCAAGCAGGCCTGACTGGGCCAAGAATCTGAGTTACTAAACCCGCCCCCGATCCCTGGCTAATATCACTGACCCAGTTCTCTGCAACCAGATTGACTGCTGACAATGCCACTCACCCCATTTCAGCATACCTGCAGCCTCAGGCTGCAGGCACATCTTGACACAGACTCACATTTACAGCTCTGCATGGTTCTTCTGACTTCGGCTTTTTCCAACCCCAATCTTGGATCTTCCCTGAAACTCGGTGTTGGATCTGCCGTCTGTGGTTTTCCTGGCATCCTGATTCAGTCTGCCTTCCTTGCCCTGATCTATGATTCCACCTGGAACTTGGTGTTTGTTCTATGACCTCCAGCTCCTGACCTTAGCTTGCGTCTCGGACTACATCTCTTGGATCTCCAATCTCAGCTACCCTGGAACTTTGTTGCATGCTCTCCACTCTTCTGACCCAGACCCCAGCTCAATTCTCTGGTAACCTGTAGCCCCATCCTGCTGACCTCCTAGTTGCCCCTGAGGACCTATCCACAAGCCTAGCCATCTGTGTCCTGGCTGAACCCATATAGAGGTCGGTGCAGGGTCACAGAGCCTTGGGAGTCAACGAGATAAGTGTGCACCACAGAAGGAAAGACAGTGGCTGTCTTGACTGGGGCTTCAGACATCTGGATTTACTTGTTAAAAGGTCATGCAGAATGTGAAGCAAGTAATTTACTCACCTCAACTCCCTATCTGCAAAGAGCAGATAATGCTTCGTTTTTTCACAGATGTGCTCTGAAGCTAAATATTTGAAGTGTTGAGACAATACAATGATGATTGCTAAATAAGTGGAGACATTAAGTGACCTTACTGTTATTAGAGGACAACATACTACCTCTGCTGCAGATAATTTGGTGTGTTCGAGTTTTCTTTCCTCAGGGTACATCTGCACAAAATGCTTACTGCACGTGGCCTAATAATACTTTGCAGTAGCGTGTCATGGCAAAAACCGTGCTAATAAACTACTGCACAGTGTTATTAGACTAATGTGCAGCACATGTCACTAAATAACCATGCACTGGTGCTACTGTGCATTTAGGTAGTGCTTTATTAAGGAAGTACTAAACAAAATGGGCAGTATTTAAGGTGCACTAATGAACGTGTAGATGCACCTGTAGTGTACTTTAATAGGTCCCCATTAAATTATTGATTTTCCACAATACTCAATCTGGAATTCCATTGAGGGGGCAATTAAAGTTAATGTTAGAATAAAAAATAGTAAATCCAATTAACTAATGTTCTGAAGAAAAGACAAATCTGTGCTGAAGTCCTTTTGCACTGAAAAATTCATGCGAGTCAAATCTCAGAACCAAGATTACACCATTTATCAAAACCTATAATATTATGATATTTCTGTTCAGGCAGGAATGTGGGAATTATGCAAGCTTTTATTAGAATCGGGAGAGGATGACATGTTATAAAACCTGTATGTGAAAAATTGATTGAAGAAAGCTGAGCAGATTTTAATTTTTAAGGAGAGAACACAATGTTAAGCTCCAAGTCCTGCACAAAAATCATCCTTATTTATTCTGAGAGTAACAAAATAGGAATGCTTTCTGAAACCCTGCTTTTCTTTCTGTGTTTGACTTCTTAGGCAAATTGAAAGACTGGTCCTTAGTACTTTATGGGACATCCATCCAACCTTATTCTCCAAGAAATGATTTTCCAAAAGTAGAACGGGTGCGCTCCAGTCCAATTGAAGACCCTACAGAAGATTATGGGACCGATGATTATTCGGGTAAGCTAGACTAGTCTGAGAAATCATTCACCTTCTGTACTGCATGTATGATACAACTGAAAGTGGATTTGGGACTCTGGGTGTATAAATCCCTATAATCATTAAACTTTGTATCATCAATACCTGGACATTCACCAACCAGCTACCATGTGACTTGTTTAATAATCCCCACTTACCTACACTCTGCCTCTGTTTGTCTTAATTAAAGAATAGGGGTGCCTATATATGTATAAGGCAGGCATTTATAAAGGTGCTGTAATTTCTGTACTTTACTTAAAGTGCTTTAGGTACAGCTCCTTAATAGACGTTCCACTTCTTGGTATGAGTTTTGTGTCTTGCTGTAGTTCTGTAAAGTAGATGGCAGGCGGTGCGGTGCTTAATAACTACTGCAAAATACAGTCTGAGGCTACAGAACTAGTTACACCTGGTGGCAACAATTAGTGGTTATCACTTTAAAAAGCCCCAGTTAAATACTTATGCAATAAAGATGAACTAGGTGACTGAGATGCAATATAGCAGTTTGACTTGCATTTAAAACACATACGGTGACGTTTAATTAAGGCTACTTCCACTCTCTCAATTTGGTGTACTAGGGTGCCTATACACACCACAGGGTTTAATCATCATTAAAATTAAATAGTTTTATAAATTTAAAACTTGTTTATTTTGAAGCGTCGTATCAATGTTTGCACATACCAAGTTTTTGAACAAATTAAGCCCAGTCCCTGGCTAGTGCCTCAGGAGACCAGAACGGTCCAGCACTGCCCCCCTGGCCCAAGGCCCCCCCACCCTATGCCTGTGCCCTGTCACGCAGCTTTGGAAGCAGGGGGCTGGCAAAAAAGCTGATGTAACTCAAAACCAGAAGCAATTCAAAGAGGTGAACTACAAAAAGTCACAGCACCATCTGGTGGACAAAGAGGCTTATTACATATCTTTGAGTGCCTTTGTGTTTGCACACAACGAATCCGTAGATGCTATGCTTTAATTCGTGGCAAGCCAAATTAAACTAAATCTGAGGAGTTCTACTTTAATGCACTACAGAGACTTTTAAAGTGTCCAGAAAACCTGCCCATGAAAACAGGCATGCTGTTGCAGTACAAGAAAGGGCAAAAAATCTTACACATACAAACGCCCCTAGTTGCCCTTTTCAGTTGCTCCGCTCTCAGTTGCCCTAAGCCTTGGTTGGGAAAAGCAGTATATAAATAACATTAATTAATTCTGAAGACAGTTAATCTGAGCACACATTAAAAAGATTGGATAATTCTATTGTCAGTGTCATCCTGAATAAAGACAGGGTGCCCGCCCCAAAACAATTACTTCATACTGAAAATTCTTGCAACCTTCACTCTTGAACTTCTCTCTGTTTTGAAAGACTGAACTGCCCTAGGAGGCATCAGAAAAGACTGGAACGTTTTTCACAGTTCTGTTTTTCCTTCAAGCTCCAGCATGGCCTAGGGCTACCAGTTTTGGGTGATGGGTATTGAACATTTTATTTAATAATAAGATTTCAGCTGCTAAACAATTCTGCTGGAAGTAATTATAAACACCAAATCACTTTGTCGAATACACTTTTCCAATGGGAACCACAAACTCTGGTTTCCTGTTGTGCACATACAAATTTAGAAAACACTTAGATAAATACAATGTGTGGCCTGAAGATATGAAGAGAAATGTTTTCCCATTTCAGCTACCAATATGTGGAGAACGCATCCTGAAATCTGGTCCATAATTCTCACGTGGAACTTACAGCCCAACTGACTTCTGCCCTGTAGCCTATAAAACCACCAGAAAATCCCATCTCTTGCTATCACCTCTAGTTTTCAGTGGGCACATCTACATGTATGCTTTAATGTGCATGCAGGAGCTTATTTTACTGTGCATTAAAGTGTCATGTCAAAAACTGTGCTAATATACTAATGCACAGTAAAAATAGGCTACTGTACATTAAGTCTCACTAAAAAAGCATGCACTTTTCCTACTGCACAGTAGGGCAGCCTAATGCACGTTTGTTTAGTACGTCACACTAGGTGACTAAATTTAATGTGCATTACCAGAAGTGCATCAATGAATGTGTAGGTGCACCCATCCCAGGTGCCATGCCCCTGCATTCTCTCCTAAAGTCACTAAAAGAGTGTACCATAAGACAACAAACATCACTAATGTGGCAGGCCAGTAGGGGGCACTCCTACACTGAGCCACTGACCTCACTGTGCCCCACCAACAATCAAGCTTTGGATGCCTCCCCGGGGGCACCAACTTCTGGCCAACCCCGTTCCTGGAATACATCTGCAAGCCTGGGGTATAACTGGCCCCACTTGGACTCAGGTTTCTGTCTGGACCCTGTGCCACCTGGGACACACAGGCCCCGTAGACCATGGGATCTTGGAGTGCTTCTGTTAGCCCGAAGCATAAAAGTAACCTCCTTTAGTCAGGTGAGCCAAGAGAGCAAAAAGGGTATGCCCAAACCCTCTCCCGCATCTACCACAAGGCTTGCTAACAGATAACTTTATTGGGTAGAGAGAGTGTAGGCTTGGGGAGAGGTACAAGTCAGAGAAGTATCAACAGAATAGCCCAGAGCAAACAGAACCATCCTGATAGCCGTTTAAGACACTTCTAGGTTACTGTAAACTACATTTCTAGTTAAGTTTCTGGTAATTTACTCACTTCCAGATACTGAGTATGAGAGAGGGCTTCAGAGGCATATGCTGTGCCATGTGTCTTAGAAAATGTCCTCTCTTCTTCCTGGAGGGGACCTCTTAAATAGCCCTTCTGATCTCATCTGCTAGCTCCAATCAAGGGCAGGTGTTATTTTAGATCAACCAACCAATTTGAAAAGCATCACACCTAGACCAGGACTAGATCAGGACTGCCCCCAGGTCATGAGCTCAGAGCTCAAACCATAAAGGAGGATAAATTCCCTCCCTCATACCTGCAGTCAGTCACATACGCCTTAACGTGGGGCAGCTAGGTATCAGACAGGTCAAAGGACAAAGAGAAAGGAAAAAGGAAAACAAAAACCCAAAAAAGAGGAGGCGAGAATGGAGTTCTTTCACAACTAACATCCACATACTTTCCAACAAGAAAACTTAATCAGGGATGTGAAGTCAGAATTACTTTGGAAATCTTAAATATTAGAACTATTTGAATGTATCTGTTTTCATACATTGTGAATGACAAGACCCTCATTCTTTTATTTATATTAACATATACATTTCATGGGATGCCAGGGACTATTTGTTCTCACAATCATATTTATTTGGTACACGATGACCTATGATATTGTTAGTCTTTTTTAAAGGATCTAGTGGTTTTTGAGTATGTGTGAGTAAAAATGCAAATGATATTTTTGTTATTAAGGCATCTGTTTGAATCTAAGAATAGTTCCCAATAGGAGCTACTACAGAACTGTCCTTACTCCATGTGATTATTAAATCATTGTAGCTGGTCACTGAGACCCAGCTACATTTAAGATGATTTTAAGATGTATTTAAGATGTTTAACTCCCAGTGATATCTGTGCCAGTTAAGTACCTAAATACATTTGTGGATCTGGATCTTAGTGCATGCTGGGAACTAGGTTAATTATACTCTGCATTATAATAATCTGTATTAAAAGGCTTTGAGTAGCAGATGCGTTAATTTTTTTCATTTTGATTTTGGGGTTTATTAAAGGACCATGCAATGCAGAATGTAGTAAAGTAGGGTGTGATGGGCCAGGACCGGACCACTGTACTGACTGTCTGCACTACTACTACAAATCTAAAAACAATACACGGTAAGACAGAAAAATACAATCTTTAAAAACTTTGCTTTCTGTCTGTCCTAACATCACTCTTGTTTTCCCTTATTACAAGCCATAAATCCTCTCTCTTACTGTTAATCTATTTGATAATCTGCATCAGAGTTAAACTTCTACTAAGAATTTAATATGCATCCTTCAAATACCTTTCCCTGATTTACTTATCTAATACCTGCATATTTATTTTTTAAAAAAACCCACAAAAACAAAAGTATTCTAATAGGACAGCTTGTAGAACATCAGGATGAGATGTAGAGTTGTGATTATCTGATGAGTACAATGACCCAATAGATGCTGGGAAAAATTGTTGTCTGCAATGTCTGTGAGGATTACCTTTATATAAATCCTTGATAAAATAGAGACGTGACACTGGGTGGGTCCTTAGTGGGCCTAGAGGATACCTGTTTTATGTTGTCACTGACTGCCTTCTCTTCCCTGCATGATGTAGGATCTGTGTTCCAAACTGCCCACCCGGTCACTACACTGCAGACAAAAAACGCTGCAAAAAGTGCTCACCCAATTGCGAAACCTGTATTGGAAGCCATAGTGACCAGTGCGTGACCTGTAAATCTGGCTACTACTTGAATGAAGAAACCAATACCTGCATTACCAACTGCCCAGATGGGTTTTACCTGGATAAGAGTTAGTATTCTCTACTGCTTACAGCTTTGAGCTACAGAATTTGGTTTGGGTGGTTCTGGAATTGGAGGAAGATGGTTTTAAAAAGGAAAATATATGTTGATACCCTTATCTCAGTTCTAAATATAACTCCTTTATATAAAATTGTTACAGCATCAGGTATCTGCCCCAAAACTAATCTGGTTTAATTATTAGCTTTTGAAAATCATGCTTAATGCTACAGGGGAAAATCCCACCTTTTCTCTTCGTAGCTGACAACAGATCATACACTAGCCACACCACAAGAGTAAAACTGTTTTGCTAACAGAGTGGGGTAGCTCAGGGCAGCCAGGTGTGTAAGGGAACATGTGGAGAACAGCATTTTACTGTCCCAAAAACAAGTAATATGCATCTTCCCC
>JAGPOW010003395.1:7570724-7587842 GCA_030014935.1 Caiman crocodilus | reverse complement strand
GTTGATGTAGATTTTTTTCCATTTATATGAAGAGATTTATGTAAGTTGGTAATAAAAACAATTGATTTAAATAAGCGTGTTACTGAAAGAGTTTTTTCACAGTCTTTTTCAAAGGAAGAAGAAATCATTTTAAGTATTTAGAAGCAACTCAAATCACTTGGTGCTTGATGGAGAAGATTAATATATAAGCAGCACTTTCACTATTTAATTTTATTCTTGTTTTCTACTCCCATTGCTAATGCCAAGAAATAAAAGCAATAAAGATGAGAACATATCCATATAATTTTATTAAACATAATTGACCAGGGCTTTCTGAGCTGCTTTTCTATTTTTTTCCCCTCTGTAGATAAGATTGTTTGCCGAAAATGCAGTGAGAACTGCAAGACATGTGTTGAATTCCAAACCTGCACAGACTGCAGACATGGCCTAAGGTAAGGAAATGATTGATTTCATTGAAAACAATAGCTGAAGTGGCTTTTCAGTTTATGGACATGCATCAAAGATAGTTACATAACATTACTATTTAACCTTGACTGGACCTTCATTTATGTGTTCCAGTGCTGTTTATGTTGTAATATAATATTTTTGTGCCACTATATGGCATGCTGTATGACAGCGGATTAAAAAAAAAAAAAAAACTCATTTAGTGCAGGTAAAATGAAAGCTGTAGCCATGTGAAAGCTTGGTTCTTCACTTTTTTGACCTCCAGTGTGACAGTCAAGGATTATTTTAAAAGTAGAATTGGTGAATCATATTAATCCTTCTGATTCATTTCTGTGATAGTTAGAAACTATTTTCTTATCTTTATCGTGTCTCTTCAGACATCCAATCATTCACTTATCTTAAGTGCCTCAGGCTCAGTTCCATTACGATACAGTGCACACATATATTAAAACAGCAGTAGATATTTTTTTCCTGGTAGGGGGACTTAATCATTGCTGAAACTGATAGGTAAAATCCATAAAGGAGTAGCTGCATTTCAAGCTGCTTTCTGAATGAGTGACCTTTTGATCCACACAGAGAAGGTCAAAAATCTTACCGAGTTTGTAAGGGATTGTACTCTGCATCTACCCCACACAAATATGTGAAGTCAGAATTTAGATCCGTGGCTTTTTCAGGGCAAGGATTGTCTGTGATTGTTTGTCACTGAACGTGTACCTCATGTCAAAAAAGAAGCCATTTTTTTCCATTTAGTAAAAACTTTGTGGTTTTGTTCATTTCCTTGAATGTCAGCAGCATGGTCTCCTCTGCACTCCTAGCTTCTTGTGTATGCACTGAATTTTTCAGCCACCTTCATTGCTCCAATAATGTGTTTTTATACTCATTGAAAATGGCCCTGCCTAAGAAGGAGATTTAAAAAATCTAAAAGAAAGGCACAAGATCAAGTCAGGTCCTTGGATCATTTAAACCCTCTGTAAAATTAGGTAGTAATTAACTGTAAATTAATGCTTGTAGAACATGCTGAGTTCCTCTGACGGAAAGCACCTTGGAAGTAGTATAGTATTAGTCGTTTGTATAACTGCATTCTCTTATATCAGCCCCTGGGAAAATTACTGGGGGGAAACATGAAAATGTTAACACCATTTCAAGGATTTTTTGTTTTAAGTACTGCCTTTTACAGTTTTTGACCAGCTTAACAACAACATGTATGCCTGATCAAATTGGTACAGCACCAGGGTTTCCAAAAAGCACAAGCTGGTGAACTCAGGCAAAAATCAAGTTCACAAACCCCAAAGTGCATTCTAGTTATGGCACACAGCATAGCAGAAGACACAGTATCTAACAGCTTTCATGGAGATTTAAAAAAAAGATAGGCCTCATGAGCTGGCTTGAAATCCCTGCCAAGAAACGTATACAGCAGCATTGGCACCGTTGAAAGAAAGGCCAGTGTTGATTCTTTGTTAGGAGAGAATAAGAATGTCATAGGAAAAACTCCAGAGGTGAAAAGCAGCCAAATCTCATTCTGTTGTAGGCAGTGGGACAGGCGATTCTCTTTCGAGACTCAAGTGAAGCCAATCCTAGAATAGAATATGTCCCAAGGCAGATTTTTTTGAAAGAGTACCTGGACTACAGTTGCCTATTTTTCTTACAATAGCCAATCCAAATAGTAATATTGCACGTAATCATTCAGCAGAATCTTCTAACTCTGGACCCTTCCAAATTTCATTTGGGTCGAGATATTTTATTTAGACAATTATGGGGTTAAATCCTGGCAGAAGCTGAGCGCCTTCAAATACCCATTGACTTTTTTGGAAGCTCAAAGTGCGCCTCTCTTCTTAGCACTGGATCCTTTACAGGGATTTTAAATTTCCAGTCTCTAGGGAAGTAGTTCTGACCACACTTTGAATTGAAGAACTCTTTGGCATGACAGGGAGGTTGCGTGTTTGTTTTGAAATTATTATTTGGCCAGAAATGATGACGTTCTGGAAGATGAAGTTAACAGTTGAAGAATATAATTTACATTGAGGAGGAACGTAGTCTATGAGTGTGAAAGCAGAGTGCATGCTCAGGAGATTCAGACCTCAGTGCTCCAGACATGTTTCTTGGCAGAGTGACCTAGTGACTAGAGCACTGGCTGGGAGCTTGAGAGACCTGGGTTATATTTCTGTTATTAGCCTCTGTTATTCAGTGATCTTAGAAACATCATTTCAGCCTCTTTGTGTCTCAGAGGCTACTCGCCTGTGAGAAGGGCATAATGATATACGGACTTATTTTGCAAAGCATTTTGATCTCAATGAATTAAAAAAATCACACACACACACACACACTTTAATAAAAGCAAAGTGTTATAATTTTTGGATGAGTTACTTCAACAAAAAATTTAAAATGCAAGCACCTACAGTATCATTTGCAGAGGTGCAAAGGCCATTGAACTCAATCTGTAAAATGAGAATGACAAACAACCATCTCTGTCATCCTGGGCTAAAAAGCGCTTCAGAATTGCAAAGAATTTTTAGAAATGTAATGAAGTTAGATGAAAGCTTAGATTCTGTGGAAGAGAGCAAGTGTCAAAGATGCCTAGCTAATAATGGGCTTAAAACAGTCTTCTTATGGTGCATTTAAAGCATAAACAGGTGCTTATAGAGGGTCATGGAAATGGGACTCATTATGGTACTTGCTGCTATATTATCCCTTAATACTGCTTGTAGGCACATTACCTTAGGCTGCAATCCTGACTAATCCCCTGGATAATACAGAGCTGGTAGTGGGATGGAAAATCTCAAAGGAAAATCCTGCTGCAACAAGGCAAAGCGGTGATTTTCGTTACTCCGAATTTATGCTTTGCCAATTATGTAACATGCTACGAGGGGGCAGCACTGGACTTTATGATTTCCAAGAGAAGCATAAAGCCTTAGTATCAAATTCTATTGAATCTCCAGTGATTTTAGCCCCAAAACAAATTCTAAGCACTTAAAATTGGCATTCTTCTTTGCTTTTTCTCCTATCAAATGAGTGTTATGAGCTGATAAACACTTACTCCAGTCCTCCAAAGATATAAAAATATTTGTTGCGTTTAAGTTCATAATGAACTTTGAAAGGTGGAAGGGCCAGGGGAAGAAAGCTGTATAAAATGACCAAAACGTATGGTTATTGCAGTCCTTTTACTAACCCAAAATTAATTTTAAAAATTCCCCACAACCATAATAGGCTTAGAGTTGACCACTGTCCTTGCTGTCAGTTGGAGAGTGTTTAATAGCCCTTTTCTTTTCTTTTTCATCTTTTTCACTAGTTTACATGGATCCAGATGTGCAATCCGCTGTGAAGATGGAAAGTTTCACAGTGGCAGGGAATGTGAACCTTGTCACCGTTCCTGCGCCACATGTGCAGGTACCTCACTGACTTTTGACTTCAGCATTTTGTTCCCTTATATTCAATTTCATTTTATTACATCATATGTGCAAATACAGAATGATAAGTGCCTTGTAAATGAAAATCAAAAGCCATGACATTTCCTTAGTATAGCTGAGAGTAAGGTAGGCTTCTTCTAGCTGGCATAAAAAGATGAGCCTTTTATATTAATTTTCACTAGTTTTCTTTGCTTATAATAGAATTCATCATAATTTGTGTAAGGACCTGGGGTTTTTTTCTTCCTTGTTGGAAGCAAGACAATAGAGTTAGGTGTAAGGCACATAATTTCCAATAAACCGACACCTCACCACACTTAGAAATGGTGTCTGCCTGGTGTTAGCCTATAACTGAGAATGTGCCAAATGTGTTCCATTGTATTTTATCTTGGCTTTTAAAGGTGCTGGAATAGATGCTTGCATAAACTGCACTGACGGTTATTTTCTGGAGGATGGGAGATGTGTGCAAAGCTGTAGTACTGGTTATTACCTTGATCATTCTCTGGAAGATATGTTCAAAAACTGCAAAAAGTAAGCTATGTTCTTCAAAGACTTTATTATATTTTTGTGTTTATTAAGCAAGCGTCTAAGTATTTAATGCCATTCTGTGTAAGTAGGAGTAAATAATTATACAGTTCAAGAACTTTAAAATAAGAAAGGATTCTGATAAACAAGAAAACAGTCCGATAAGCAAAATTAAGGAAGAAGGTTAGAATTTTTATTGTGAATATAATACTTATAGTAGGATTTTTTTTAGGTCTGTTTGAGTTAATTTCTTTTAAAAAGCAGAAGAAAGATGTTATTCCATAATTTGAAGTTAGATCTAAAAGTAGGTTAGAGGGACTGTCCAAAGTAATATTAGGCTTTTACAAAGAATTCAATGGCTACTTATAAGGATCATTTAGGTCGTTGGCTACACAATGATCTTAGCCCACAAGAGATTGAGAAGTGATTATATTAGAATACTGTACAACCACAATTGATCTATAAATACAACTATAGATTTGCAGATATTTGGTGGACAAAGCTAGCTAAGTTTGGAAGGGACCTCAGATCATACAGTCTAACAGCAGGACAATCCCCAACTAAATCATCCCAGGTAAGGCTTTGTCAAACCAGGTCTTAAAAATCTCCAAGGATGGAAAGTCCACAACTTCTCTGGGTAAAACCTGTTCTAGTGTTTTACTAACCACCTAGTGAGAAAGTTTTTCCTAATATATAACCTAAACTTCCCTTGCTGCAACTTGAGACCAGTCTCCTATGAAGTGCTATATGTTCGTCCATTTCCCTATGCATTTTTATCCAGTGTATAGATGCATAATATAGTTAAGCTTTGCTGAATTCTACCTGTGGTACATAGATTTAAAAGTTCTGAAGCTTATAGTTACCCCACAAGAGAACATGAGAAATATGCAAGATGCTTTAAGACAATAGAGTGGAAAATCTTGTCATTGGTTAAATGGCCATGATGGTAATTTCTAGCCTTTTCTTTAAGATGTGATGCCAGCTGTTTGGATTGCAATGGGCAAGGAGACAAAAACTGTACAAATTGTCCAAGTGGCTATATCTTAGATGCAGGTGTCTGTGTAGCTGGAACAGTCTGTAAGGACGGTGAGTATTATAATTCTTCTCAAAAAAGACACTCAATTTCTTGGCACCAGAATTAACTTTGTAATTTCCATGTATTTTTGTTGGGTTTTTTTTCAACATACATTTGATCTCCTAAAAATTATTACTATTTCATGCTAACACATAACTTGAATTAATTTTATTTTATGCAACCCTTCCTTTATCTCAGTTTTA
Source organism: Caiman crocodilus (assembly GCA_030014935.1). Classification (NCBI taxonomy): domain Eukaryota; kingdom Metazoa; phylum Chordata; order Crocodylia; family Alligatoridae; genus Caiman; species Caiman crocodilus. The sequence goes on along the minus strand of JAGPOW010003395.1, from coordinate 7,582,194 downwards.
GCCTGCTATATCTACCTATTTTGTAACGGTTGTTGCTTTAGAATTGCTTTAATGTAAATATCTTCATGCACCGTCAACAGAAAAATTAAGAAAAGCTTTCTTAACATTAGCTGCATAATGTGAAAGGGTGGCAAGGGGAAAGTAGAGATCATTTTGAAAAGATCTTACCATCTTAGACGTTCTCTCAGGTCATTGTTGATTTGATACACATGATTATTCTTAACATATATTTTCAGTTTTATTATTAATTACTTAAGGTCTCGTAGGTATATGCAGAGATAAAGAGAATGTGGTCCTTGCCATGAAAAACTTATGATCTAAGTTAATTGTAGGTGTAATCAAAATTCAACGAGCAATATCATTCCAGAACAGAAGCCAGGTGTTACATATAGTGGGATAGATAGCTGGCAAGCCAAATATAGTAAAAGCTATCAATGGCCAGTCTAGCTCACACCAAAGATAATATGTTTTGCTATTCAGTGAGACAGAGAAGGATTCAGCCAACAGCACTTGTGCACATTCACAGGTCTTGTTACCTCCTTGCTCTTCCAGAACAGGCTGTCCAGTCTAGAGTCACGACTGTTACAGATGTTTAAGAAAATCAGTCAAAATGTACCAACAAACTAAGTGTCCATTACCAAAGATGTCAGGAAAAATGTCACAAGGTCCTAATTATTCCAGAAGGACTTGGATAAAAGCAGTGAAAACCAAATTAAGGGTGCAAACTCAATAACCTCTGTTATCAGCAATGTATTTCAGTACCAGGGTTTGCTATACCATTTGAGTCTTGAATGTCTTGGACTAAAATTTGTCCTCATTTACACCCATACAACCTCAACAACCTCAATGATTCTAGTCAGTTTGAACATATAGGTGTCACTGAGGGCAATTTCCATGGATCACTGCTAATGCCAACCTAAAAGGTGCTCAGGCAAAGCAAATTTACATTAGAAGCACTCATCTGTGTGAATATGATTATAGCATCCTCTCACTTTCTGTGACAGTTTCACACTTTCAGCCTTTTTGTGAAAAACACTATATAAACTGTAACTGCTTCCCTCTGTACACTTGTGTAAATAAAATTTATGTCTGTGGCTGAACATACAAGATGACATAAGACTAACATCCAAAAAAGTAACATGAATTCATCTTTTACTGCCACATGACTCAATCCTGCAAGGAGCTGGGAACTCAGAGGAGGATCTGAGCAACCTCCTCCCATAAAAATCATTTTTATCACTGTTTTCTAATGATTCTCTTTCCAATCTTTTTTTTTTTTTTTCCTTTTTACAAATGGATACCAATCACTTCCTGTTGGACCACCCAATATTTCCTCTTGAAAAAAAAATGCTGTTGACTGAAATTCCTTTTGATGGACCAAATTTCCTCCCTGTTACCTGCTACTGAATGGTCTCTTCCATCAAATCTACCTGTCTGACAAATTAAACCTTCCTCCATTGCACACCGTGCTCTTCAAATCTTCAACTTCCCTCCTCCTTTTATCACTGACCCCTGGAAGCAACGGAAGAATCTTGGGCCGAGGGAGGATTCTGTACGTTAGTGAAAAAGAACAATCTGTGTCAACGGAAAGTACTTCACCAACTTTGTTGCAAAACATGTACACAGAAGGGGTGAACTGGCACCTCTCAGAGCCCTCTTGCTCCTGTAGACTTCTAGATTAATCCATATTATTATTATTAAAAAAAAAAAAAAAAAAAAAAAAACAAATCCACCTATTTTTCTTTATCTCGCCTCTTTGCCTGGGGAGATTGTGTAAGTTTTGTTTGAAATTAAAAGGAAAAAAAACAACAAAGCATTTGATGCCAAAATTAACATTAAAAGTAATGATTTGATTTCCTGTCAACCTTTAGGATTATTCCTGTTTTTGAAGGTCCTTTATTCTTCCCTATTTTCTGCTTGTTTCCCCTTCAAGATGTTTAAAGAGTGTTTCAAGAATACAACACACGTTTACATGGATTAAAAAACAAAACAAAACAAAACAAAACTATTTGCATCAGTCTTTTTTGTGCTTATATATTAATAGTCAGGGGGAACTTAAGGAAACCAGTTCCTGAGGGAATCAGAAACACCTTTAGCTGCAGGACTATGTTCTGCATCCTTTGTATCAATATTTAACAAATAAAAAAAGTGATCAATTCCACACACATTTCTTGTTACATTGTGTGCTGGTTTTTGCATCACACAGTATGTATATACATTTTCATAAAATATTTTTTCTTTCAGCCTGATAGATCTGGTCACTAGATAGTTAGCTTTTCAACAGATATTCTGGGATTTTGTTTCTTTTTTAAATTGTAAAAGCTGTATCAAAGAATAATTACATGACACTTAAGTTTTGATGAGGTCATTCTTCCTGTTACAAACACATTTTCCTAATTCCTTTTTTCCCCATAACCAAGTAATTTGTTTCCTTCATGACTGAAGTGCACAGGTAACATTATTAAGTATTATTTGTAGAATATTATTTTGTCACTATAAGAAATAGGGGGTCTGGGCCTACAAGTGTGTACCACTAGTCCATATTAATACATGGCTGTTAATGACTGTATCCACTAGTTCACTGGGCAGATTCAACTCTTGGGGTAACATTATTTTGGTCAATAAATGTAGATTGATGGATTAGCCTGGATTCTTCGGGTATGGGGGAGAGGGGTTGTGTGTCATATTGTCCAATTTGTCATCCCAGGCCTGAATCTGTTTCTAGCCAACAGTGGTGGAAACTTGAGGAGTGAACTCCACTTAGCAGCTGCTGGAGTTGCTTTAGTTAACTCCAACCTAAGTGTAAAAGCATTGGGCCTGGTATTTACTAAAATACAATTTTGTCAATCCAATTGGTCACTAAATGTATTTTCTATGTTCCTGTCAACATATAATTTGACATCCATTCAGTTAGGAAAAATATCCTATTACATTTCAAACATACTGGGATTTTGGGGGTGGGGGGAAAAAAATGGTTTTTGCTGTTCAAAATCATCTGTGTGGGACGATCTGTGGCACATAATTGGGAAAACGAATTACATTTATAAACATATAAATGGGAGAAAATATGAGGAATACTAGACTCGTCTTTTTGCAATACAAATGGCTGTCCTTTTGCAAACAAATGTACCAGTACCTGAAAAAACAGTATGCTCCTCTTACCAGAGAGCAGCTGAATTTTTATAGCAGACATCAAGTTCTGTACGACAGGAAAGGACCTGTGAAGTTCTTCTCGTGCCCATTAAACTTTTTCGCTAAGGATTCAAAGTTACAACAACATTATTTGTGCTAGTTTAACTACTAGTCTATTACTGCCTCATTTCTTGACATAACATTATTAACTAGAACATAATGCTTTCAAAGTTTAAGTTAATATTATATATATTATATATAAATATATATATATATATATATTCATAATTGAGATATAATTATGTAATGGATTGTAAAGAATTTGTTTCAATACTTGCAAATGCCTCTAACACTATTATAGAGAAGAAATTAATATGTTTTCTTTCTAAAATACTGACACCTTGTTAAATCCAAATTCATTTTTACGGAAAAATACTGTACATGTGTAAAATGTTCAGTTGTTATTTGTAAAATAGGGTAGTTCTGTTGTAATTGATACTGGCCAAAATCAATGTTATTCCATATTTTATTTTTTCTATTAAATTAACCTAAGTTCCTGTTCCTTTGGTCTGGAAAAACATGTTGATAACCCAATTGTAAAATATCTCTCTTGAAAGGCAAACATAGCCTTGCTGTTAAAAAAGACTGATAACAAGTATAAGTGATTGAAACACAGGGAGGGGTTTCTTTTTCTTCTGTTTTAAATTAAATATATTGAATTTTTAAATGCAGTGGTATTTATCACGGCAGAAAGTGTGTCTGAATCCTAATGAAGAATAGCTTTAACCTTCTAAAATCACAACAGATTCATCATTAGACCCATTTCTTACATATTGGGCGGATCTATACATCGTCATAGCGATGCCCTATTTCACCATACGATACATTGTGTGCGTCTACACACGATCAGCAGCTACATTCGTGTAGTGCCGCACTCCCCCACTGTAGCGTGTTGCTGCAGTGATGTAGCAGCAAAATGTAACCGTACACCATGTACAAAGCGCAGTACAGGCAGTTACTGTGCCATGTTTTAGCACTTCCAAAGGGAAGTACTAATGCACGGTGACATGTAGACGTTCACATTTAGATTTAAAATCCAGATCCAATCCTACTTCATGCCTTACGTAGTTAGGAATGGATTTCAGGGTTTAGTTAGGTAGGGATAGAGGGCCTTTTTTTGGTGAAACTCGTCACCATTTATTTTTCAGGCCACGTGTATCAGTACCACAAAAATACAGCATCAGGTCCTGTTCTTGTAAATGACTTTGCAGGCAGTGTGACGCCTCATTAAACTCCACGTGGGTCAAGCACAGTCCACTGCAGGATCAGAGCTTTATGGGTACTAAATGGTACCCTGGCTGACTATCTTCAGTTAAAATCAATATTGTATGTAGATTTAATTGCCTTCTCACAATGTGTTCAGATTCAGGGTTCAGCCATTTGGGAAAGTTTGTATATTTGCTGTCCAAATAGAGCATGTCTATAGAATTACTTTTCATCTAGTTCTGTTCAGTTCTGATTGCTAGCACAAAGTTCACATGAAACATAAAGATCATCAAACCTGGGATCCTATCTGCTCCTGGGAGGGTACATATCTGTTGTAGAATATGCACCCAACAACCTGGTTTAATTGTGTTACAGAAAGAATTCATCCTCTACTCCCTGTCCCCTCCTGCTATTTTGTTCCCATCTGTTACGGGAGGGACATAACAAGGGAGCAAATAGCAAGGGAAAAGTATGCCTTAGATATCTACCTCCTTGCATCAGCATGCCATCCAAACTATAATGTGACCTAAACATTAGATGGTGGTGTTTGAAGAACTGCACTCTTGTTTCTATGTTCATCTTTGTTATTGGAATAATTGCTGGATATTCTGCCACATTGCATTGCTTACATTCTCAACGTCCTGTCCCCTGGATGCATATCATATAAACAAACATGATTATACCACTCTCCTAACAGGTTTGTTCCAGAGTAAGAATGGTAGGCAAAATTTCAACCACCCATTACACAAGGTGTCGTTTAAAAAAAAAAAAAAAAAAAAATCCATTTCTTTTTTTTTCTGTAAGGGATTACAAGCTTGACCCCTCTTCTCGTTCTGTTTTTCTACTCCATGAACCCATCCATATTATTTTCCTAAGCAACAAAGAACACTGGTAAGTGGAACAAATGATTGTAAAAGGATCTGAAAATGAGGTTGCATCCACAGTGAACTGTGTTCAGCTGTGCCTGTGGACCTAATTTTAGGTTTAGTTTATTTCTACAGTGTTGTCTACTAGCATATTCTCCCTTTCTGCAAGTTCTTTCTCTTTGAGGAGACATGTCTTATAACATTTTTTCCCTGTGAGATCTTTGAGAATATGGCAAATTTATATTGAGAATTGTATCTTCTCAGAGCTTGATGAATATTTCTTCTGCTGAATGTATTAGCATGTCTGCCACTGTTTGCTACTACAGGTAGTGGGATTCTGCAACTCCTCCATGTCAATAAACCCACATGCAAATTGACTAAACCAACTCTTTCCGTTTATAAACCAAGTTGAAGTTGACCAAGTTAATCCTCATAATAAAAATACCAGCAGAGGCTAGTATTTTACATTTCAGTGGCAGTGTAGACTAATTAGCTGCAGAGTAATGCATCACCATCTACACATGCAATGGTATTAGGCCACAGTAAACTAATTTACACCACTATAAGATAGTCAGGGACAGTACTATATTAGGCCAGAATAATTTACTGCAGTTGAATGCATGTGTAGATGCTGACCACAAATGTAAATTGTACCTGGTGAGCCCAGGCAGTTGGGGGTCAGGCTCCTGCCTGTCACCTAGCCAACACAGCTCCACACTTTCAGCACCCTCATACCCAAATGAGCCCTTGTGCTGCCCAGTGCTGCCACCCAAAGTCCTGGCATAAACTGCTCTGCCCTGGCTCAAATTGCTGCTGTCCCAGGTGCACGTGGAGATGCTGCATCTAGGCTTAGTTTACTCTTGCTCAAAGTGCTCTGGAGTGTATTGTTCTGAATTAATTACATACATAGATGCACCCAGTGGGTACTACTTGATGTAGCCCTTTCATATTTAACAAACTGTATGATGCTAAGGAGGTTGTTATGCTATGTCGAGATTCTTTCAAGGCTTTTACAGTGATTTCAATTCTGGTCACATGCATGAGCCAGTGCTTTTATCTGTGTTGCAATCTACTGAGCAATGATCCATTAGTATGTCCTATATTTACATTGTGTCTGCTCATTTTTCATACCATTGATACATAGTGGGCAGAGAAATAGGAAAAGTTTTGCCACAAGAGCTGGTCCAAAAAAATTCACTCTCAAAAACATCATTAAAGTAATTATCTGTTTTAAAACATTTTTCATCCAAATGTAACTTACCAAAACAGTCCGTGGCATTGTAACTCAAATCACTCCTCAAATTAACAACCTTTTTTTTCATTCTCTAAACACTGAGGGAGCTGACAAATGAGGAAAAAAGAAAAAAAAATAGCGCTTTACTGGAAGATGAATTGCATCAGTTTGATCCACACCCCAGCATCTGCATAGAGTGGGACTTTTTGGCCCTTTTAAATCAGTAGTTAAGTATTAGATAAAAGCGCCAAAAAGCCCTGCTCAAGTGCAGAAGCTATTCAGATGCCAGGTGAGCTGGGTCAAACTGACTCAATTCCTCTTCTGGGCTGGCAGTGTGCTCAGTGCACGGTGCACTGAGCTGAAAGTAAATGCTGAGGGAGGGAGGATTTCTATGTCTGTAAGCAGCCTGTTTTCAGCAATGAAGTCAGTAGATCCAAATGTTTAATGATGATGTTAAAAGGGCTGACAAATATTTTGTTAAAAACAACGTGAATAACAAAGACATATAATTTTGAAAACTGCAAAACAGAAACCGCTTTGGAATTTCAATTTTAAAAAATTAATTAAAAAAAACAAAACAACACGTATTGTATTTTGACCAGCTCCATTTGCTACCAATCAAAAATGTAAGGCTCCTTTATCCTGTCTGCTATGCGTGAATAGGAAAGATTCCCTTCCCTACTCTCATTCTGTTGTAATACAGCACATACAACTTATCTAGAAAATATGCCTTTGTAATGTTTCAAGGATCTGGCTCTCAGAGTTATATTCAGACATATAGTGTGCATGTCATAATCAACAACAAACTTTATAATGGCAGATATAGCTACATCTCTAGTTCCCACTTCTGCATTGGCCAGCACAGCATAATTTGTGCCTACTTATATCCCAGAATATTCCAATTATACTTATGAATCTTGCTCATAGATGTGCAGAGTGTAGCACAAATATCTGCAAAATCAATTCAAGAATGAGTTGCATATAAATTGTGGTTACCAAAATCCTAGGTGTTTATCTGTGGATTTCTAAAATGATACTTACAGCCTAAGGAAGAAGTGAAGTTTCACTCCTGCTGCATGAAATTAAGCAATTGGAGAGAATATCCTAGGTCTATTCAGTCAACAGCAAATGCTACACCTTCATGTATTTCTCTGGAGATGTGTTTGTTTGCTTGTTTGTTTCATCCTGTTGTTTGTTCCAAGTTTCTCCTGCACTCACTACCAGAGCTGGAAGAGGCCAGATACAGAATAATGAGACACTCATTATTATTATTAATATCTCACTATTTTGCAGATTACAGGATGGATTTTTGAAGGTTTTAGAGGGAAAACAGCATCACATTTCAAGGCAAACTAAACTATCCCATCACAAAACACAGTATATTTCTCTGCTTTATGGCAATATAAAATATATTTAACAATCCATCTTCCCAATCAGATGGCGGGTGAGAGGCTAAAACATTGACAAGTTGTGAATGTTTACTTCCCATAGGAGAATTAATGGCTTCATTATGCAAGACAAGACAATCACTGAACACTCACTGAAGCTTGAACTCCTAGTGCGATTTAATGGCAATTCGGCAATAGCATACATGCATTCCCCTCCAGATTATCCCTGACATGCCGGTGGCACAGCCCATTCTTCCCAATGAACTATAGATGACAAGAAATAATGAGTCAAAACACTGCCTGTGCTTATGCAGGGCATTTTTTCCTAAGACAAATTATGCTTTATGAAATTACTGGAGCCAAAGACCAAATAGTATTCCTGTCCAGTATAAACTTTTACTACGTGTAGGACTGGGCTATACTATGTTTGAAGTATGCTGACAGCTTTTAAACACAACCAGACAGGCCCCCAAACACAGTTTACCTAAGCAAGTGGTTTTATGGCCTGATTTTTCTCTGTGAACCGCAGTAGCTAAACTGTAGCAAACCCACCCTCCCTCCCTCCTTCCTCCTCACCCCCATCCCATCTCCCTGTATGTTAGGATAATCAGTGCAGTATTGCCATTCTGCCTATTCCCCAACTAAGGAACTTGCATGTGGCTATTAGAAGACCATACGAGTCAGAGCAATCATGAAGAATGATGCTAGCAGCAATCAGATGTTACCTGAGTTACAGCTGGAGTGTTTTTAGCTGTAGTGAAACCAGGGACCCTGTGAGATTTTGAACAAGGATCTGATCCCAGGTTCGCTGATATAAAACCATTAAAGTCTCTGAAGATTTGCACTGGTGTACCAGAACTGAGAAGACAATCGTGTCATTGAGTAAATGTCTTTTATGAAGCAGAACTAAAAAACACAGTGGACTTCAACTATTTCTTTCACTGCTGAGAAGATAACCAAAATTCTTGTTTTGGGGCAGATTTCATGAAACTTAACATCTCTATAGAGATTATAATTCATGTATGTATTCTTATGGTTAGTTGAGCGTTCAGTGTCTCTCGGACAAATTGGTCAGTTGATGATATCCTTGCACTCGCAAAGATTATGGTTTCACATCCAAAACAACACCGTGAATTCTTAGAGTGATGCCAACTTTGAAGCATTACATTGGAGGTAGCTCCTGTTCCCCTCTGAGAGCTTTCGAGGCCATACATGGCCTTTGGAACTTTTTGGGGTAGGTTAGGTCAAAACTTCAGTGTTTTGGCAAAATGTACCTAAATCAATGAAACGAATCAAAACCATCATTCTCTCTAAGACCTGCATCACATATTCTTGTGGGGTAGGGTAGAACAACAATTGCTATGCTGGCAGCTGATAAATTCCTTCTACACTAATACCCAACAGATAAAATACAACTTGGATGAAGATGAACTGTGGTGACTCAGGTGGTACTGCTAGATCGAAGTGGCAAGAAAGTCTTTGTGTTGCTAGAGCAGTTTCAAAGATTGTGGAGAAATTTAAGTTCCTCTCAGAAATTTCTTCCTAAAAACTTTCCTCCTGGCTCTAGCCCATGACTTTTATTCTCAAGCACAAAATTACTACATATTACAGTCCCATCTATACTAAGAACCTTACCGAGTTGTGAACCTATCCGGGTATCTTTACCGGTCTGGAAACATGATCTGGTCAAGTGCTTTCATTTAAATAGGTGCTACATTTTGTAGTGGATTCTTGAAAAATGCAATTAGATTTCTGTAGTGACATGGCCCACATTGATTTTTAAACTGAATATCTCTGTAAAGCTAGGAACAGGTGTTGCATTTCTCCCTGGACAAGTTGTGACAACGTGTCCTGCAACAGAAATATCTTGGGATTGGCGTACGTACATGTCACCCTTCTAATCAATGTTTAGTGAGTGGCTGAATGCTCTGCTGCTTTTCTACTGTTGATTCAATGATGCAGTCCCGAGATAACCATTCAGATGGACTTTGCAGTGGCCCAAGATATATTGTTAGTACTTCTTATCCCATAAATCTTTTTAGGATTTATCCCAGGGCACTGGATATGAACAAGTAAACAACTGCACTTTGGCCTTGGATAAAGTGGTTTAACCCAAGACAAATGTGACGTCTATTTATAGTCTTAGAGCTTTCATGCCTAAGACTCTACATATAAATATATCCTTCTAGCTTAATCATTTATAACTTTTTTTATAGGCATAAACTAAAGCAGGTTTACTCAAGTGCAATAAGTCACCGTTCAAAACCAAGCGTCACAGGCTTCACAAACACCGCTTTTGTTACACTTCTGTACAGCACAGGACTCCCTATCCATTTCAGCTCCTGTTCTGTCTACTTACTGTACACCCAATGATTCCCTAGGAATTTGTACACCTTTCTGATGGGCTTCTTATACCATGTATAGCTGCTTCAGCTGCAACAACTCTAATTGTAGGTTATCCCACACCTTGTAGTCTAAGATGCGAGGAAGGAACATATGGTATACGGGAGGGTAGGGTTGGCTTTGCCCACAGTACTCCTGAGAATATCAGTTCTCTTTCTTTTCACAGATACATACTTTTGCTATTATAAGGACAGCATATGAAGCTAAATGACCTCTCTTACTCTGAAGAATCCTCCCTGCTTCCCACCTCAGTCAAAACTATTCGGTTGCCTTCTTTTGAGAAGGCAGTAATAGAATAATCGGCCAAGTAAGAACTTGGCAACTTGGTACTATGGATCTAGTCTAATACCATTATCATTTCTAACACCTTTGTCACCCAATTCATTGGTAGGGACAGAACTAGTGGAGCATTATATGGAGCATCCAGTGAATCTTCATGGGAATTGGCCTCTAAAGGGAGTCCCACGTACAGTTAGTTAACCATGGCAGTACAGGCAACCCCCACTTAGCACTCTTAATTGGTTCCTGGAAAACCAAGCATTAAGTGGAAACCAAAAGTATTTGACAACTCAAAATGGTGACCACAAGTGTTTTTAATGACCCAAGATGGCAACCACAAGCATTACAGTGAAACTTGCTGAGCGCCAAGTAAAATCAGGTATCAAAAATGAGCGGTATAGCAAAATAGCGAAGCAGGGCTTGCCTGTACCACCATGTTAGTTTCCTTTTACTAATCTTATTTATGTGCCTCATCACGATAGTCCCCAAGTACTCAGAAATATCAGATCACGTTGCTCTGTTAATTCACACAACGAAGCAGCAGTTGAGTCGAAACTATTCATTCCATTTCACCTCCACATAAGGGGCATCTTTCACTTTTTAGCAGTGGTCAATGCCACAAGCAGTGTGAGCTCCTGTTCTCCTCTGGCCTCCATGCTGCTCAAAGCTGCTATTCCTCAGACCTAGCCAGCTTTGTCAAACTGATTGAAACAATAGCACAACATCTCTTGGGGCTGGAATTCAAATCAACACCTTTGCCGATGGCCACTCAGTCCCTAAAGGGAAAGCTAATTTCTTGCCCTCATTCATAGTATCATAGTATCATAGTAGCTAGAGTCGGAAGGGACCTGGGCAGATCATCTAGTCCGACCCCCTGCCTTGGCAGGAAAGAGCACCGGGGT
>JAGPOW010003395.1:7541337-7551847 GCA_030014935.1 Caiman crocodilus | reverse complement strand
TAGTGCTTATTGCCCTCAGGCTCTCTCAACACTGGCTCTTTTTCAAGTCATGGAGAGCCACAGCATTAAATACATTTTGACTTCCTCTTCATTCCCACAGCTGAGCTATCTTTGGTGCCAAAAATGGGGTGCACCATGTGCAGCTGGGGCCGGGGGTCCCGCAGTCGAAGGGACTTTCTGCCCCACAACTGCCAGGACCGAAAGTCCCACAGCTGGCCCTAAGCTCTGCCAGTGTCCCATGGCTGCTGGGATTGTGTCCACAGATGTGGGACTCTCCATCCTGGCAACTATGAGGCACTGCTAGGACGGACAGTCCCGCAGCTGTGGGTGCTGCCAGGATGGAGAGTCCTGCAGCTGCAGGATTCTTCATTAAGGATGCTGTGGGACACTGCTGCAGCCATGACTCCCATCAGCTATGAGACTTGCAGCTGCAGGAACTAGCTACTTGCTGGTACAGGGGGAGCCCACAGATGGTGATCCCAGGCTCCCCCTTTACTGACAACAAGCCATGATAGGATCTAATACACATGTGGCATGGCAGGAGGTGCAATTGTGTGGATTGCTCATCAGATCCTAGCATGCCTTTAGCTGCACATGTAGAAAACTCTGTAAATCTCGTTGTATCATCTGAAATAAGAAAAAACACACTGCTATTTAATAACTATTTAATCAAAGGAAACATGTCAAATACCATCAGAACAGCCTTCCAATTCTATCTATATCCTGAGCCTACAAGACATGCATGAATATGCTGGAAAGTGAGCAATGCAAGGGTTCTGAATATAGTCCAACTTAGGTCTGCATTCAGACTTAAGTCAGCAATAGGAGCAGGTTCAAGCCTGAATCCAAAGTCCAGATCCAAGTATATATTTTAGCTCTGGTGGGACAAAAGGCCTGTTTCAAGATCCTTCTCATCAGAGACCTAAAAAAGGAGAAAATAGCAAAAGTTATTGCAAAACTATAAATTATAGGTTATATAGGAATCTCTGGACCTCATGAATCAAATTAAGTCAAGTTCTGATGCAGAGAAAACCCATACGTACCTTAAGGAGAATGCTATCCTTGACCCAAAATAGATAAAATATTATAATATCAAAGTAAATTCAAACAAACAGATAATGCAGGGAATTCCCTGGTGTAAGATATTCTTTTCCTTTGAATTTGCAATGTAGTCAGTAAGTTTTCCCCATAACACTATACATTAGTATCTATTGGATACCAAGGCATTTTAGCTTTAAAAACCACAAAAGTGAAGACTGCTCGACTGTTGACAAGATAGTAATGGATGACATGGCCCTGTTGCAATATTTTCTTGAACTCAATATTTTCCGACAATATATTACTTAAACTACAGTTTCATATTGTCAAAGGTATTTAAAGTCTTTGGTCCAAGAGGCCAACACACAGCTACAAGATTTTATATATCTAGTTCTATAAACCTGTTATTTTTTAATTATCCATTATGACTATAATCTGCTGGCAAACTTACACCATTGTAAATTCAGGGAAAGCTTGAGTTCTAACAAAATGAATACTGCAAGCCAAAGTGAGCAAGAAATGCGAGCTTTCCCCAGGGGCAGTCACAGACTGCTGCATGGACAAACCTGAGTGCTTTTCCTGAAAAGGCTTAATAGTTTTTGTCTTCCCGCAAACCTCTTTTCAGTAGGAAACATTTTCCATTAAGGTTCCCAAATAATAATTTAATGAAATCCTTGGGTAGTTTAATAAAAATAACTGACAGTTAAAATTAGTTATTGACAAACTGGCTCAGAATATATGTAATGAAATATGGAGCTTTTTAGTTTAAACAGTCAAATTCCGGCTTCATCAGTAATGATCTTATGCTGCAAAGCCTTAAGCTATAGATATCTATGTTTCAAAAGCTACTATCACAATAAATATTCATTAGCATCCACATTGGAAGTCCCATTTTAGAGGATTAGACTGAAAGGATAGAGAGATTGAGTCTTTCACCTCTGACAGTCTCTTTTGGTCAAGGTGTCAGTTGTAGGGTGACAGAAGGGACAACACCTTATATTACTACTGCCCCTTTTGTCCTTACCCTGTGCCGGAGCACAAAACTTCTGTGGGAATCAAGACAGACAGATACCATAGTGATACACTGGAGTAGGCTAGAAAAGAAAGCAATAAGTGTTCACTCATAAAAAAATGAAATAAAAAAACAGCCATTCAGTCTTCTTATAGCAGAGAAAGAGTAACAGTATACAGTTAGCATAATCATACACTTACTTTGTACTGTAGGGTGTCTTTTAAAACAACTTCCGAAATTTGCAATGCAATGCACCCTAGATTATGTGCACTTTCCCAGGTTACATTCTGAGAACATCTCTCAGTTATTTAATCCTGACAGGCCGGGAATCTTCATTGCTTTATTATAAAATGGACACGGTCTTATACTTCAAAGTCTAAATCAGAATCCAAACTTTATCCATGATGGGAAACAAGTGAGATGTGGGTTCCAGTTGGGCTTATTCTAGAGAGAGTAACGCTTTCATAAAGTTTGAGTCAAAGGGCTAAAATTAGCAATGCTAGTGCCTCTCGCCATAACACAAAAGACCCAATTCAAGAAGGGCCCTTTTTGTCACAGCCAGTTATTTGCAGGGAAGTGCTGGTTGACAGTCCAGTAATGCAATCTTCTTGTTCTGTATTGGAGGACTGGGAACTGTTTACCGAGTGTATGCATTTGAGAGAACTACATTTGTAGTGCCCTGATTTCCCAATGCTAAGAAAATGGTTCAGAGTCTCAGCTAGCATAAACTGGTGTAACTTCATAGACTTCCATGAAGCTGATAGTTGATGCCAAGGATGGGATGAACCACACTAGACAAACCTCATTCACATACTCTCTCTCAAAAGCATCTGTTACTTGCCACTGTCAGAGATAGGACACTAAGCTAAATGGACCATTAGTCTGACCCATTATGGTATTTCTTGGGCACATCTACAAGAGATGCTTAGTGCCTATTCGAGTAACTCTACTGCGCATTAGTGCAGCTGGCAAAAACCATGCCAATGCACTAATGCACAGTAGATTACTCCAATGGGCATTAAGCGTCACTGAAAAAGCATTCATCTGCGCTAATGCACAGTAGCATCGATTACGGTGCATTAAGTAGCTGTTATTACAGGTATTAAAACTCAATGTGCCATAATTATGGCACATCAATCAATGTGTAGATGCACCCCTTATGTTCTGTGCTGATTTCCATCAGCTGTAGATCTAGTGCTTAATGTTAACACTACTTTTGTATGGACTGAATGATGTTTCTTTGACTACTGTATTTTTCCTGTTGTGGCTGTTGCACAGATAAAAGAGGGATAAAACGTTTCCTGTACATTGGAGAGTGCAGAGAGAGCTGTCCCCCAGGACACTACCATTCAGAAGACAACACCTGCATACCTTGCTCTGAGCAGTGTGAAGTGTGCCTTGACTCCACTCACTGCAAGAGATGTTTCAAAGGATACTACCTAGATAAAAACGAGTGTCAGAAATATGACTGTAGACAAGGTAAGCACACTACAGCAGGACTAACACCCCTGCTTCTATCCTGCCAAGTGAATATTAGGCTCTTGTTTTCTAATGCACAGAAGGTGTGTCTACATATTCATTAGTGCACCATAGTTACTGCACATTAAGTTTAGTACTTGTATAACCAAGTACTAAATCAATGCACAGTGACTGGTGCTACTGTGCAGTAGCACTGGTGCCCAGCTTGTTAGTGACACTAATTGCATAGTAGTCTAATATTACTGAACAGTAGCGTATAAGCACGTTTTGCCATGACACAATACTGTGCCGTTAGCGTGTCGTGTAGCTATGCCCAGAAAGTCCAAATAAGAAGGCTCTTAACTCAAGGGGTGAGTCTCCTCTCACATATATTAGAAGACATTTCCTTGAATTGGATGGAGTCATGCAAATGTACATAGGAGGAGAAATGTGCTGAGCCTGTGTCATATATCTGTTGACAGCATCTGATGCAGTGAGCTCAGGCTTATAAAGCTTATGCATCTCTGATTTAGTTAGTTTATAAAGGTGCTTCCCCCTACCCTGCCTTCTGTCTTAATACTTGGCCATATCAATTAGTTTATTTTCATTTCACTAAAATTAATTCAAAATTTGGGATCTGCAATGTGCAGGTGAAATGGAAGACCCCAACTCTGAAGAATGTGTACCTTGCGCAGATGGATGCCTGACATGCAGTGTGGGTATGTATTACTCCTATAATGCACCTCCATTGTAGTTTCATTTGGGAATATGTTACTTCTCTTCAACTCTGGTCTTAAACCCTTTCATAGGATTATTGCTCAAATAAGCCTTAACGCATTCTACCATAGCAAAAGTTGTATTTTAATGCTGTCTGCAGTTCTTTAACAAGGAAATTAAATCTAGCTACAGCACAAATTTTCTATCAAGAAAGATTACTCTTTCTACATACTTCTTCAACAGGTAATCATTTGTACCACAACTATAAGGTTAAAGTGACTTTTCCAAGTTCACAAGAATAGTTAGTTTCAGAACCAGAATTAGGCCTCAGGCAGTCCAAGTGTATAGACCTGAGTACAGACAACTAGACTGTCATCCAAAAAAATATCTGTAAAGTCCGTTCATATATGAAAGATGGAGAGAGAGCTGCAAATTCATATACATCTGTAAACACAGGGCAAATTACTTGTGCTGGGTGCCACTGCCTGCAAATTTTATTAAAAATTGTTATTTTTTTGTGAGGCTAAAGAAATCCCTCCTTTTCATAATATGAGTCTGAATGAATACAAATGCCTGAAAGGCTGCTTCAGGCTCAATTCCAGGAAAAACTCCTCCACAGTTAGGGTGTTTAAACTGTGGCAGTCACCTACCCTAGAAATCTTCAAAAGGAGACAGGACCGTCACCTTGCTGGAGTCACTCGACTGAATGAGGACAGGATGACCCATCAGAAAAGTCATCCTCAATTATTACAAGGGTATAGGTTGTAGCCATGGGTTTTTTTTACTAGCTGGCTTCTTTACTATATTCATTCCACCCAGGAAGAGCACACACCAACTGCAGATGCTTCCTCAGTCTGATGAAGGGTATTTATACCTGAAAGCTTGCAAAGAAGAATTTTTCCAACTATTTGAGTTGGTCTAGTAAATGATACCAGTTTTACCCAAAGATCCTTAATTATTCACTCTTACACACTGATTAGTTCTTAATGAAACATTGCTCTTATGCGAAGTAGATGTCCAAATAGGGGTTAATGAGCCATGATGAAGAGAGTCACATCACAAAAAAAGTAATTTTGCTGTAAAGTAATTTCCATAAAGTGTAAAGAAAGCAAAATGTGCGGAATTATTTTTCACTCTAATCCACTTGGTGTAAATCTGGAGGTATTGTATTGCAAAATCAGAGTCCCTCAGATTTTATATTGGTAATAATTAGCTAAGAATTTGGCATGCTATACTTCAAGAGGCTGTAGCCAAATGTGTTAGAATTAAAGATGACTCTTGATCCAGATTGTCAATAGGTATTTCAAGGGTGATTTCTATGTCACTATGGTTTAAGCCATTCTCTAGCTAGGATGATAGGATGCCATTCAGTACCAGGTTGATGATAGGGGGAAAAAAGGACCTGCAAACACTTTGATACACTGTCTTCATGTTTTATATACCGTTATTTTTTCCACCAAAAGCAAAAGCCTGAATAATCAGACATATTCATGCAAATGTTTTCACCAGAAGTGACTTACTCAATCCCCCTGACTGAGTCATCCAATTCATGTTATAGAATAACACTATGTGACTCGGTGATTGAGTAGGCACTGCAAATACAATTAAACCTGAATGTCCACTTCCTTCATTGCAGCTGTTCCTTTGCTGATAGGAACAGGAGTAACTCCACTGTGTGAGGGGGAAGAACAGGCTTCAGAGCAAACATCTGGGAGTCCTACTGCTTTCAAATCACAAGCTTGGATATAAAATTGACTGGTAGAGGGTATACAATGTGCTGCTCTGCAGATTTACCCATATCCTTGTATAGCCCTATTTCTATTGGACTGAGATAATATCTGCAGAGCAGTTACACAGCCACATTATGGCACGAGATTCTTTCATTCCCAGCCCACCAGCATTTGTTTAGTGCCAGTCTTGGCCTGTATTTAGACTACAGTGAATTAACACAGAAGAGGGGAAAAAAAAATGGCTCAGAGCAGTAGTCATAGCAAGTCACTTGCTAATAGTGCACATGGTGAACTTTGTTCATATAAAATATTTGTTCAATAAGTTTGAATAAAGAGCATGCAAGGCTGTTTGTAGATAACTGTCAAACAAAAGAAGGTACTAAACTAGTGCATCTCCCTTTAATGCCATTTGTCTCTTCAGTATAAATCCACCACTAGGCTGGTTTCTTGTTTGGCTTCTGACTCCTGCCCCCAAACTTCTGATTTAAACAGGGGTTGCAAAAGTGCCACAGATTAACACAGTTCATATATGTTGAGCCAATGTAAAATCAATTTTCAGTACAGAGCAAAGGTCAAGGGGTGAGTAGCTTGGCTGAGGCCAAAGTACAGAGGAAAATAGTTGCAATTTTTGGGTAAGATGGGTGTAACAATGAGGGAACAGATATGGTTCTTTCAAAATGCCAGCACTGGATTTTGAACTGAACACAGCAGCAGGCATGAAACAAAACCTAGGTTTAGTAGGTCCCTGCAGTAAAATGGGCTTTTTAAGTTCTAGATTTAAAACAAACTGGAAAGAAATCTGGGGTTCTTTTCTTTCCTTTTGTTTTGTTGCCGTGGTCTTATTGACCTTGCAGCTAAGTTACACGAAGGAAAGGCTTTCTTATACCTGATCAGAAACTGGATATACTTAAAAACCTATGTGAGCAAACAGCAGGGCCATGTAGCTCTGCCCAGCCAGAACTGGATTATCACAAAGACTGTGAAGAAATCCCAGTGTCACAAAAACAAAACAATGGTATTTTATGTCCACTAGAAAAATACTGCATTTATTCCATTTTGTGCATTATATTTGGTATCCTTGGATGGAGATTTTTGTTTCTAAAGATTTTAATACACTTGGGTAAAGACTATTAAACTCTGTATCTGTGCTTTAACACCGCTGAGCAATTTGCTTAAGTAAGAATTGTAGGACCAGTATATAGGGGTGTTCCTAGTGAACAAGACTATAGGAAATATTTCCTAAATAAAGAAGATTTACAGAGACAAGAGGAATCAAAGCAATCGTGTCATGTGCATCACTAAAAATGATTCTTGGTGGAAGTTGAAGATATCTTCGTACATAGATATACAAAAGACAACTTGTTCACTTCCATAAAAAAGGTGTTATGATATAGTTCCTTTGTATGGTCTTTTGAAATCTTGAGGCTATATAAGAAGTATTCTTTTTCTGTCAGACTGAACTTGAAACACTTGGCAGTTTATATCAGATGTAAGGCTAACCCTTAAGAAATAAGAAAGGATGCACCATTGCAACCATCTAACAAAGCAAAAACTCAGAATGAGTTCTGAATGAATGTAAAAATTCTGTAACTTTCAGCAAACCTTACCTATTTTTATTTCTTCTAAGAAAGCATGTGACCTCAGGTGCAGTACAGGATCACCTATAATGACAAAGTTCACTGAATGGAGTGTTTACACAACAGACAACAAAGGGCAAAAATAATGTCAGCTACAATTACTTTTTTAGTATAATTCATGATATGTCAAACCTTAGGTCTACAGCATTGTTTATTCTGTTCATTTGTATTTATAATAAAATACAAGTTTTAAATCTTTCATAAATGACTATTACGGTCGTGGCTGACCTGCATCAGCATGCTTTTAGAAGAAGGTGGTGATCAATAATAAACATTCTAAATTCAATATTTCAAAATCAAAATTCATCCATGATTTCTGCAAGCCAATATAGTTTTTCTTCATTTTAGGAATAGGAAAAATCACTTGAGCTAGATACAAGTATTCAAAAAGCTCGAGGTAGAATCAAAGTTACATGATTGCCTGTAAACAGAATAGTTTAGATTGGGTTAATCTCTCTCACCCTCAGTTTCCACATGTCAAAGGGATGAAATAGCATTACCTGTCTAATAAAGGGTGCGTCCATATGCAATGCTATGTCACTGTAGAAATGCACTACGGTGATGAAGCATCTGAGGGAAAAACTGGTAATGCCGCAGCTAGGTCACTGTAGCGATGCAATCCTTCATTATAGCACATCATTTCGGTAATGTAGTGCCTAAAAATAACCCTGTGTGGTACACATGGTGCAGTACCAGCTGTTACCGCACCATCTTTTAGTACTTCCGAAAGAAAGTACTAAATGACGGCACAGTAACAACAACACCATAGCGGCACATGTAGATGCGTCCAGCGTGTTATAAAGTATTCCAAGTGGCTATTAGCTATGATATCACTGGAATCTCCCTGAGAATGACCAGTGGCTCCACTGACAAGAATGCCAGGCAGTGGGAAAGAAATGTGCCTTCAAGAAAGGACTGTAACAAACTGTCTGTGACACTGTCAAAAACATTGGGATTGCAAAGGAAAGGCATCTGGAGAAGGGGGGGAAATTAACTTTTCTAATGCTAAAGTGCTAAGGTAAAACACATTTGCTTTTAGGGGCAAGAATCGAGTTAAGAAAAACACTTGTCATGAGTTTCTCCTATAATGTAGGTAGTGGTCTGGGGTACAACTTAAGCTAACTTTGAGGATTGCACTCAGATATTATGAGGATTAGCACCAATATAAGAATCAGTTTAAGATTAGATATAGAAATTAAAGCAAATGGAGTACAGAGACCTATAGACTATTGCCATCAGTGTCAGATACTACCCAGTGGTTTAGCTTTCTATTGCCAGAAGAAAAAAAAAAAGATTTGTTCTCATTTTCAGTTGTTTGTTCCCTGGTGGTGGTAGCAGGGTCAGAGTGCATTGGGGGTAGTACATGTTGCCCCTTGGGAGAGAAAAAATACCTCCTGGGCATAGCTAACAAGAGATGTTTACTGCACAGTTGACTAATTGGCTGTGCAATAAATGTCCTGGCATCTACACATGCAGCCCTATTAGGCTTGAGTAAACTAATTTACTCTGCAGCAGGATACTACTTGTATTTACAAAATTTGTATTTAAAAAAAAAAAGTCCTTGGTACCACACACGTATATGCTGCCCAGCTGGCTGAGCCATGAGGGTGCTTCAGTGAGGGGGCTGCCTGCCAGTTAGCCCCACAGTGAAGTTCCCCCGTGCCCCAGCCGGCCCTTTCACAGCATGTCAAGCCAGGGGGACCAGCCTGCACCTCAGCTCCATGTGGTGCTCCTGAATAAACTGGAGTTTATTGCTTCCCGGTTAAATTGCTCCCAGCTGCAACATTGTAACATGCGCATGGAGCAACTAACTCCAGAACAATAAACTCTGCAGTGTATTAGGTGCCATGTAGATGCTCCCACTTTTGATTCATTTTAATCTGACTGGAGGTTTAAGATAGGATGACAACGACCCAAATAGCTGCATGCCCTGGAGTTCCTATAGCAAATAATTCACAGGAGGGTGCTGGAGAGAATTTCTGTGATTCCAGCTGTGAGCCAAGATGCTGAAAAACAAGGATTGATGGTGCTTGTCATAATTTCCATTGTTGTAAAGAAGCACATCAAAACCCATTCATTTCCCTCAAAATGTAGATCCAAGATGTCAATGTGACAATACAGAGGCACAGTGATAGGGGATTATAAACAGATTTGTAGGGAGACTATAGTTTGGGTACATGCTTTTGTAGTTGCTATTTTTTTTAGATACAGGTATTTGCCCATCTTGTATGATTATGTGCATTTTCATCTCTGTAAAACTACACAAGTAGAGCCTGAGATACTCTAGATACCTGAAAGAAAAAGACACACAGAGTATTAAACCCTGTAAAGTGCATGTGCAAAACACTATTAAACAAGGTTCAATATCTTGCAAAACACTATTAAATCTATGACAGCATCTGGAAACCTTTCCAAGACATGGGCCAGAACACATGCTTCTATGATGCATTAGAGGTAGGAGGCTTTGTCTGCACCCGTGCCAGTGCCAGGGTCACCAGGGCAACCAGCACGGTTTCATTCGGGGCAGGTCATGTCAGACCAACCTGATTACCTTTTACAATCAGGTCACAAAAGCACTGAATGCAGGTGTCGCTGTGGATGTAGTATTTCTGGACTTCAGCAAGGCCTTTGACACTGTCAACCACCCTATCCTCATTAAAAAAACTAGGTGACTGCAGCACCAATGCCTACACAGTCAGCTGGATTGCAAATTGGCTGAAGGGTCGTACTCAGAGGGTGGTGGTGGACGGGTCATATTCGACCTGGGGGAAGTGGGCAGCAGAATCCCCCAGGGCTCGGTCCCTGGGCCCTCGCTGTTGAATTTCTTTATCAGCGATTTGGACGATGGGGTGAAAAGCAACCTGTTCAAATTTGCTGATGATACCAAAATTTGGGGTGAGGTGGGCACGTTAGCAGGG
>JAGPOW010003395.1:7527403-7541237 GCA_030014935.1 Caiman crocodilus | reverse complement strand
AAGTGGTGCTGGCTCCTACCCTGGGGGTCTTTAAGAAGCAGCTTGATGCCTACCTGGCTGGGGTCATTTGAGCCCAGTTTTCCTCCTGCCCAGGCAGGGAGTTGGACCTGAAGATCTGCAAGGTCCCTTCCCACCTACTTCTGTGATTCTGTGACGGTCAGGTCGTGGAAGCTGCACCGAGGCCAGGCGGCTGCTCCTACATCACTGGCACTTCTCTCCCATGAACACCCATTTGCAGCCCTGGTACTGGTGCAGACATGGCATGGGGAAAGTTCCCCACATGTGGAACACTAGCAAAACCCCCAGACTCAGCAGACTGAATCCAGTGGCTCCGCAGGTCAAATCCAGCCTGTGGGCTACACACTTGCAGATCCCTGCATTATGAGAATGGGGGACAATACAGTAGGAGTAAATGCAAATGCTTTTGGAAAAGATTTAAAGAGATGACTAAAGGGTAGTACTGTGAACAGACTTAAGCATACAGGTACAGATCGGGATTCTAGCTGCTGTGTTCTTGAAAAATGATTAGAATGCAATCTAGTTCCCATAGTAACCAGAGAAAACACAAAAGAAAAACTTCATTTCTTAAAGCCACCCCGATGATGAATAGACTGGACTTTCAAAATACTAGAAAAATTATTATAAGGATTGTCTTTTATCTCCAAGTAAATCTTCCTTGAGAGGTTAATCTTTCAGGATAGGTCTTAGCTTTGCAGATAATAAGACTTGTTTGTACAGGCTTCTTGAGTGGGGAATGCAATCTGTGCAAAAAAAATAAAAAAATAAAAAAATACTGCCCAGTAAATTTGGAATAGATTTCATCCCTTCCCTCCCAGCAGTCATGTTTCTGTTTAGGCAGAACATTAGATTCAATAATTTTATCTTTCAACTCTATTTTAAGATGAGAGTTCCCTTGGAGGTTTGGACTATACCACACACACGCACACGCACACACACGAATCAGTAAAGCAAATGCTTTCTTTATGACCTTTCCTTTCAATATGGAATAGCATTCATCCTTGGGGCAAACCCATTAAAATAAATTGATTTTCCCAAGAGGCCAGTCATTTTTGCAAATTCAGACATTTAGTCTCTCCAGTTTCTCCAGCCTGGACCTGTAGAGCCAAATCCCTTTTTAGTATTCAAAAATTGTTCAGCCCTAGCTTCTGGGATCACAGGTTTTGATAAATTTTGTGTGCCAGTTATATGCTTTCATTGCATGGGTAAGACTCAATCAACTTCACTGGAATTAGTACAACTGAATTCAGCATTTGGACTTCTACTTATCTGAGATTCAAAGTCTTGTCATTAGGAACTCATTAGTTCTTTGAGCTTCCTATTAGTGTAGGTGCACGATAACATTCCTCATGGCATACAAAGCGTGACTGCTTCACTTCTAACAGTCTACCTTAAAATGTGCCATGTCAGCAGCCATCTCAAGTCTGAGTTCTCTGTAGAAATGAAATAATAAAGAAGAGTTTGTTTCTGATCTGTTGCTAGTGTGTTCTGCTATGTACCTGAAGAAACACATTTTTAGAAAGCTCCTGTCTTCAACTTTCTCTCACGTATAATATCAATGACTCTTTCACATAGTAAAATAGGTACAAGCACTGGTTTTTCGCCTTCATGTAAGGATGAGCACCTGTAGAACCTCTTACTGACTGGAGGGGTTCAACATTTCTGGGATTAACTGCACATGGGAGGGAACTTTCCTATACAAGTCCTTCATGCATATTTTTGGTAGCAGGGGAAATTGTAAACTTTCCACTAATTCTCTTGTCCAAGATTTGGACCATATTACTGTCATCCAGTATGCTTACATATACTAGGTGCAGCTACACATGAAATAAGTGCACCTGAATAAACTCCTGCACAGTTTACTCCAGAGTTTATTGCTCCTGGGCACAGCGCTTACACATGCACCCAGGACCATAGCACGTTGAGCCAGGCCGGTGCAAGCCTGGCTGGCAGGAGATCTGGGCGGTCAGCCTGCCAGCCTAGAACTGCTCCACCCCAGCTCGTGAGGGGTTGCAGAGGGGCTGGCTGGGGCACAAGGGCGCTACTCTGTAGGGTTAGATGGCAGGCGGCCTCCATAATGTAGCACTCTCATGCCTAGCCAGCCCTGGTCACCATCTACATGTGCATTGTGGCACACTAAACTGCATCATAGGATAGTGCTTGTGTTGGGCAGTAATATCCTACAGCAGAGTTGATTAGTTTACTCAGGCCTAATAGCATCACATGTGTAAGTGGTGACACTACTGTGGAGCTAATCAGTTAACTCCACAACAAAGCACATGTGTAGATGCCCACACTGAATACTCCCTTACTCAACAAGTAGACCTATTTATTTCAGTAGAATTACTAATGGAGTATTTGTAACATAAAAAAGTATCCAGCACTTTATGCAAAGGTAATAAAGACCGACTCTTGCCACCCTCTCCATCAGCATGGCTTTATATATGTTTCTGTAGATTGTAATTTCTTTCAAAAATGAATTATAGCCTTAAGAATTATAACCCTTAATACATATAAAACTCCCTTTAAGAATAATGCATCTGCCAAACTACTTTGAATCATTGTATTATATTTCTGAAATGTCCAAGAGTATTATAATTTGTATTCTCATTCAGGATAGTTATTACCCTTTATTTTTCCCTATATTTAAGTCCCATAATCTCCAGACAAAGCCTGAGCCACCATTTTGAATGCCTTTGATTTTCCCCTAGTTTATTTCAATGCCCATTGCTCAACTACTGCTTCTACTGCATGAATTCTCAGGGTGTTTAGCCTTTCAATTTTAGGCTGCTTTTATTTTTATTGAAGTATTCTTATTTTTTACTTCAATAGGCACAAGATGGATTCATTAATTCCTCTTCCTAAAACAGTGAGCAATAATACTGATGTGTGAGATCTGTCCCCTTATTACCACTCGTTTGAAGACTGCAAATCTCACTGCAGTGTTTTTACAGTCTGTAATGCGAGGGGTTAGCAGCCTCTAAACCAAATTATTTTTCCAACTAGGGTAAATCAACACCATCAGCTCAATGGATGCTGCTTTCTCACCTCAGCCTCTCCTCATTCACATCCCTGCTAAAGTTTAAATCTGCCCTGCTGCCTAAAAGCAGTGATTTTAATCATCATTAATCTCCTAAAATACCCTCTGCAAATTATTGGACCATTGCATGTAAAATATGGAATAAGGGCACAATCTTATTTCTGTAATCTTTGCCCTTTTCAAATGATTTTGCCTATTCATTCCTACTTCTCACTGCATCATGATATCAAACAGAACAAATTTCTGGGGTAGTTTGTTTTGCCATCCAAACTACTGCAATGATGACAACAAGTAATGTTGCCATAATACAGGAAGAACAAAACTGAGCATAGATCTGGACAATAACTGTTTTTTTAAATCTAAAGTCTAAGTTAACTAACTAAAAAATTAACCAGCTGCACTGATTGATTTGGGTCAATGTGAACCAAAAAGTCTCTTATTTTCTTGAAAACAACAAGAAGTATAAACCCACTAATCAACCAGCCAACCCAGCTATTGAGTAAAATGGAAAGTTTCACTTCAGTTCTGAGTTTAAATCTAGAAACCAAACGTGGTCTTTTGAAAAATCTTTGCTTTTTTACAAATTATATTCTGTTTTGTTTTGTTTTTTTTTTTATTTGGCAGGGCAGAAGGGCAAAATCATTTGAAGTTCATTTTGAAATTCATGTTGAACTGAATCCTTTTTGTTGTTGTTGTTGGTCTTTTTCACCAAAGGAAAGGAGCTGGAGAAAATATTTCACTTTGGTTCTGCTGTGAAGAGGCGAGCTGTCTTAGGCAGATGGTTTCCTACATGCTTTACTGGCCTCTTAAGGCCCAAGTTTGAAACTAAAATCTGAAATTTCTCCACAAATCTAGAGAACTAGTTCGGTTTCATCACTAGTCAAAAGTCCTATTGCGATTGGAATGTATATTTCAGGTATTTTAATTGAAAGGCCATAGAGTAAAAATAAAATATGTTCTAAGGTAGTTACAATACAATTACACTCATCAGTGATACATTAAGAACACTCAGCACATGCCAAGGCTCAAGGCCAAGTCAAATTTTCAAGAGAAAAAAATGTATTAATTAAAAATAGTTAATAAACAGGAAATTAAAATTAAGATTAAGGTTATAAACTAAGGACCTGCTCCTGCAAACATATACGTGTACACATACCTTCTATTCCACACTTCAGTAAAGATGACCCATAGCCATTAAGAAAAGCACATGTGTAAGTCATCATAGGATCTGGGTCTGTTTTGATGGGACTTTGAGTTTGAGTGAGTGAGTGCTGCTCATTCAATAGGGAAAATTCAGTATAGTAAACATGATTTCCAGAATCAGATTCTGGCCAAAAACCAGGAATAGGCAGTATAGCAGAACAATGACAGGAATTTCCAAAACACCCTGCAATTCATTTTTAAGATATATGAATATATGTAGTAAATATTTAGTTAAGCCTCTAAGTTAAGACTACAAATCACTTGCAGCTCTCTTTTACATATTCAAACATAAATATACCTCCAGCACAACAATGTTATGCTTGGAACAGTAATACCCATACTTCCTTTCTGGAATAGGAAAGACAGTAATCAAAGGTCAAACCAGAGACCTCCAAGTGAAACGAGTTTCTGTCCTTGGACCAACAGTTAATCATTGAATGTACCTTCCTATATGAATTATGCTTCTGCTGCACATTTTCTTCACTCCTGACTTCTGGGTCAGGAGTACGTGGGAAAATGTCAGTTCATTACAAAAGGACAAGAGAAACTGAACTGCTTTTTTCCATGAACTCTAGGTGATCCTTTTTTATCTAATACCTTTGTAATGAGACCACAGAATCAATGTGAAATGTTCACATCCATCTGCTTGTAGAATTTGGCCTCACAATTTAATGGATGGAATCTTGGTAATCAATGGGAGTTTTATATTTGTCTTTACAAAAATGAGGGATAAGAACCAAAGTAATGGGAAACAATACCTGGATAAGATACAGATCAATCATTAGCAGTCACATGACAAAAGAGCCTCATGGATCTTGACCCGTCTCCTGATTTGCTCAGCTTCTGGAGATTCAGATCTCTTAAAGCTACTCACTTGGGAGAACACACTGACATCCAGCCCAGAATATTTCTGTGCTTGTTTTATCCAACATTGATTGTATTAGTTTGGCAGATTTTAAAATTGGCTACTACTGTAAAGCACTGGATATCAATAAGATCTTGCAGAATAGGGCCTTTTCCAAAAATGGTTTCAAATGAGTATGTTATAAAGGCAGGTATCATATTGAACAGTTAATTCAGTATTATAGAACTGGGAGAGAGTTGTGCTTTATTTCTGTCTGACATCACAGAAATCAATGCCCTTTGGATTTCATTTTTCCCCTCATCCAAGGTTAATTGATCCTAACAATTTTAACTCAGAAGTTCTAGCTGTGCAAACAAAATGGGAGCTTTTAGCTTATAGCCATCTTAATTTTTCAGAGAAGTAATGCCATGACAAATTCTGACAAATGATTTAACAGTCACCAAATAAAAACTGTGCTCCAGTATCATGATTTAATGACAACTGAAATTTAAATATGGGATTGGATTCTTGAATCATCTTTCGTTAGGAAAAAAAATTACAGATGAGAGCTGAGTATGTTTGATTTAGCTTTGACGATATAACCCCGGAATTTGCTTTAAATGACAGAAAAATCAATAATTAAATTATTGGTATTTTCAGAGAGATCATTCTCTGGAGTTCAAGACATGTATTCCCTATAATTTTTTTCTTACAGTTTGTTAGATAATTCTGCAGTTTATAAGAATTTTTCTGACAAGCTTGTGATTTGCTGCTGTATAGTGAAACAAAGACGAAGGAAACAAAGGAAATACGGGAGTATTACATACATGCTTTACTTATATGCAAAAACCTGCCTTGATTAATCAAAAATTTATGAACTAACAACAATGTCATATATACTGGTAGGGACAGCAACCAACTTGGAAAATGCCTTTTGGATGAAATTTCCTTATAGAACTCATTACTGCTCTCAGAAACCAGGCAAAAGGAGCCCTGGGCAAACCAAATAGCTTTCATCGATGATAAAATAAAGTCTTTCCAGAGAAAGTTCTTACATATTTTAATAATATTTTTTCCATCAAGATTAAGAAAACTTCAGTGTTTTTTTGGATTAGGTTAAGTGGTTGCTGGTTCTAGTTATGATGTATATATTACAGAGCATATTTGCAACAAACATGCAACATTTGTAGGAAAAACCTCACACTTTCATGAACAAATTGGCAAAAGTCTGTATAAAAACATGTTGCTGCATGCTAGCTGTTGGCTGTGCATTTATAAGATGCAATACACATACCTGGAAATACTGTGGACCCAGTAAACATAGGGTAATTGAAAATGTTGTCCTAAAAGAACTGTTAAGTATCAGGAAATCAATTACAGGTATTTTATGGCCAAATATGTATATACACTGACCACAGGCTAGTCTCTGCACTCATGTCTGCCTTAACCTAGGGATTCAAAAGGCAGTTTCTAGGGATTCAGAAGTTGTTTTATTGTAATACTGATGACAATCCAAATACTTTGGTGGTAAAGTAATAAAGAAGGGGAAAAAATCTCCAGTCCTATCTACTCTCTTTGGGTAATTAAGGAGAGAAAAAGGGAGCAGAAGCCACTTACCATATCCCACAAGCAGCACTAGAAAATATTATTTGGGGGGGGGGTGCGTATCAATGATGACCCTGCCCTTTCCTGCCACCAGGCTTTTCTGGGGTCGGTGCTCACTGGTACTGTGCACATAGCAGCAGAGGAGCATGTGGCAGTGGTGCTGGAGTTGCTGTTGCTGACCCAGTTTGGGGGGGGGGGGGCGGGAAAATCAGCCCCGTTAGCCCTGGCCTTCCACCACCTATGCCATTCCCACTATTGGACTTTCTTTCAGGCAAGAAAATTCCCAATGAATCTAGGGAGGAGGGAGGGAATTAATTCAGAAAAACAAAAAAGTCAACCAATGATATGTATATTTTTTCATAAAAAAAGGTTTTGCTCCCTAATTTTGCCCAGCTCCAGTGTACACATGTGTTCTGGCAAATGCATGCATCATACCTTTTAAGAATCTAGCTTTTACTTGGTGCCTCATGGACACTCAAAATGACTAGTCATTTAAAAGATTTAAGCAAGAACCTGTTTTTGAAATGAAAGGTCTTCATAATATATGGAAAGTCAGAGCAAATATACCACTTCAGGTCTACCTCTAGTAATTCCAACCTCATAAAAATGATCACATTTTAAAAACTGTGCCACCATTTTGTTTTGAACCACTCAGGTAACTTTGGGGGGTTTGTTTGTTTTTTTAATTTCAGATGACCCAAAAACCTGTACATCGTGCATTCACAATTATTACATGTAAGTACAACTCTCTGTTAGCATCTACAATTTCAGAAACAAAACTCATGTTCCATTTGAGAGATTCCTGGAAGTTATGCCATATCCATAGGCTTCATGGCTACTTCTTGAACAAAAATGGATTTCTGGAAGCTTTAAAGGAAAAAGTATGGGAGTGTAAGGGTAGCATCACAAAATTTTATAGCCCATGTTAAAGACTAAAATAAAGAATAGCTGATTTAAAGGACAAAGTACTTAGTATCTTCAGCTCTCACTAGCTATAAGAGCCGAGGGCAATTAGCGCCAAATAGACTGTGGGGCCTGTGTCCCGCCTTGTCTGGTCTATCTGGGGTTTGCCCTCCCCTCAATTCGCCTGCCATGACTTTGATGTTAATGTGTACCTTAAGAGGGGTCTTCAGTGGAGATCTTCTATCCAGGGTGGGGCTTCCCACCAGACGATGGTACTCGCATACGTTTGACATGATGGTCCATGGGGCTCCGCCTCCCCTACACCCCGTCCACACTCCAGTCGCTAGATGGGCCCACGATGTCCCGGACCTCGTATGGGGCTCTGACAGGTTTCCCTATCCTCCGTCGCTACTCCCGCTTGCTGGGAGCAGCTCCTCCTCCTCTTCAGAAGAGGCACTCCTCGGGGTCAGGAGGAGTCACAGGGGGATTCCCCTGATTCCCGGTTCTCCCCTGAGCTTCAGCTATTTCCCTCCCCGATGGCCGCCGCTTGCTCTCCAGGCTTTAGAGCGTTGGCCACTGTCAGAGGATAAGAGAGTGCCCTGGTTCACACTCCCCTGGCGTCTCCTGCCTGGCCTCCCAGAGGCGACTCGCAGCTCCCTGCCAAGCTGCCTGTCAGAGCCCCACAGGCTGGGCTCCTTCCTTCCAGGGCCTGGGCTTGTGGAACGATCCACCTGCCCGTGCCCTCTCCCTCTTCTCTGCTCCCGGCTCTGCTAGCATTTTTCAACCCTCCCACGGCCGCTACAGCCGTCGGGATTGGTCAAGCTGCTCCCCATGCCGGGAACAGCTGCCATTACAGCCAGCATAATGGCTCATGTGGACGTGGCTCCTGCTTCCCCACAGGTATGTGTGCCCCCCTAGAGGCTTGTTCTCAGGCTCTGGGGCCCATGGGTTTCCCCCTTTTCCCTGTAAGGGCCTGTGGGGGTGCCTTGCCATCACACAGACCCATATCAGCAGGAATGTAAACATATAAGCCTTCATACAGAGACCTGGCACTATACCACAAGTAAAAAACAAAGCTAGACAACTTCCAGTATAGACACACACATTTCACAGATCAAGTAGAGGCAGTAGCCTATCTGCAGATTTCCCCATATGACCAGCTGTTACCCAACAACTGCAGTAAATGAATACACTATTTGGGAACTTACAATTTAATGGATGGAATCTTGGTAATCAATGGGAGTTTTATATTTGTCTTTACAAAAATGAGGGATAAGAACCAAAGTAATGGGAAACAATACCTTACAATATCTGGATAAGATACAGATCAATCATTAGCAGTCACATGACAAAAGAGCAGTTGCATGCTTTAATTGTTTAAAAAACAAACTTTACAAGACTATAGGAGAACCTTAATATTAATAAATCTGACTTGTTGTGGCTTTAGGGTAAACTAAGTAGTCATTTCGTGACTGAGTAGTTCTAATAATTCCTTAGGAAATGTATGCATGTTCATTATGAAGAGAATAGACCGTCCCCAGATTGTTGTGCATACATGGCTGCCATCCCCCTGCCGCTCCTTCTCCTCCCCGTATACACACAGAACAACAGAATATGAACTCCAGGTCCTGAAAAAAGACTTTTATAAAACTGGCAGGGCATGTTGTCCCAACAGGTATAAGCAGTACTGCTATAGAAACTGCCCAGGGAAAACCTATGCTGATGAAAAGACTCACGCATGCTTGGAATGTCCAAACAACTGTTACAGCTGTGATGAGCAGGAGTGCTTCCGGTGCCACAAAGACTTCTATCTTTCAGGTAAGCACAGTAGCACTCACTGCACATATACAATAGGATCTGGAGGCTTGCCTTGAAGGACAAAATATGGATCCCATCTTCTGAGATGCCCTATCACCTTCTATTGAAAGACATGGAAACTGAGGGTAACTCAACAAGTTTGTAGAATTAGGCTCTTCGGGTAAATTCAAGGCATCTTTTGGTTCAAAGATCTCAAAATGTTCAGCTATGAAATCCTAGTTTGTTTGTTTTTTTAATGAGTGTTAGCATCCCTACTCACTCCAAGTGCATATAGGAAAATATTTCTATTTTATAGTGCTGTGTGAAATGAGGTAGTTTCAGTTCACAGAAAACCATGCAAACCTTTTTTCACTTCAAAATGCATTATCTACTTTCTAATTACACCTTGACTTTCAGGTCTAAGTAGAACAACGAATCCCAGCACCCGAGCAAAAATTCAGTTAAAATTACTGAAGTTCACATCAAGTTCACACAAAACCAAAAATTCCTTATCGTTTATAACAAAACTGTCAGTCAGTCAAGGTTGTCAGACAACACTGCCAATGTCTGAGCCTCTAGGTTATAAAATCCCAGTGTAAGATTTACTTCATGCTCCGGTACTAAAAGCTGTGACGTATAAACTGCTTCACGCTCTGTGGTGTTAACTTTAGGCAATTTTTATGCTAGCCTTGGACCAAGTACATTGTAGGTTCCTTCTCTTCCTACTCTTAGCAGGGAAAAACCAGCAACTTCTCTCCTTTTTGCTAATTGAATTGCCACTTCTTAAATGTCCATTTAGACCACAGATCAGTTCCTTCCTGTGCAGTTGTGCTATTGGGAAGAAAGTCAAACTATTTTTTAGTCTTCACCATCCACAGCCATAACTGATCGACTTAGCAAAGGATTTTTCTTCCTTGCTTGTCTAAATTTATCAGAGGGTTTTATGCTGCTAGCTGTTATTTTGGTACTTTAGTATCATCTCACTAGTATCCAAGTGTAAACCTGAAGCAAGACTCAATACTGGCTTCACATTTGCTGGAAACTAGAGATTTATTAGAGTCTCAAAACCTTGATCTAGAGTTGAACATGGAATTTTTGGATCTTAGATTTTTGTTGGATTCATCTTTGCTAAAGGGCTCATATGTGAAATTCAGATCCGAAATTAAAGTTTGTGCAAGACTACAGGAATTTAAAGATTTGGATGGAGCCATCTGTATTTGAATTCAAAAGTGTTGGGTTGAAAGTTGTGTAAAATTGTCTAAGACTGCACTGAGTTTAGTTTTTGTATTCCTGTTTAAGGAGGGCTTAAGGAGGTTTACAACAAATATTCAACACCCCTTCTACTATTCTGCCTGCTTTTTTAAAATTGCCTCTTTTCTAAGAGAGCTTAGAAGCACACACCTTCCTCCATCCCAGTCAAACTGCATAAGATTTCATGTCAGAGTTGTGATGTTTCTCAACTTTAAGATTCCCACTTGACTTTGATTTATTAATTTCTGATTGATTTTATGGGAATTATATGGCTTAAAATCATATGCAGTCTTTCAAAATATTTGTAATTTCCAAAAAGGTTGAAGCCTACATAAGGCAGACTAGGAATTAATTAATCCTGAAATGTGAGTTTCTCAGTGAGAGTGTGTCTGCACATTTATTAATGGGTAGTAATTACTGTGCATTTAGTTTAGTAGTTCCTTAATGAAGTTCTACCTAAAGGCACAGTAACCTCAGTTACTGCACAGTATCTCCAGTCCACGGTTTTTGGGGGGGGGTTTTGTAATGGTTACTGTGCAGTAACCTAGTAACACTGAATACTTTGCATTTTTGGTTTTTGACCAACATGTTACTGCACAACGTTATCAGGCTACTGCGCAGTAAGCATCTCTTGTAGACACACCCTCTGTTGCTCTTCCTCTATATACCCAGGATGGACAAGGGTGGAATAGCTAATTTTCCAGTTTGGGGTGCTTGCTCTGTTTCAGCAAGATCACGGCTTAAAGGCTCTGTATCTTTTTTAAAGATAAGATATGTGTGAACGAATGCAAAGCTGGTTTCTATGGCGATTATGGTACTGGAGTATGTGAAGCATGTCACAAAACCTGTGCCACATGTGAATGGTTCAACTATGATGACTGCACCAGCTGCAAAAAGAATTTCCGGATATATCATGGGAGGTGCGTGAATCCAGGTGACGAACCAAAAGAGAGAAAACTCTGGAATGGTACGTTGATACATATCCTCTGATCTCTGTCGCTGCATCACTGTGTACCACTAAGATTAATGAAGAAGTTTGAAAAGGAGCCCCATTCTTCTGTTTCTAAAGTCCTATAACTTGAATAGAACTGATTAAGAGCATTTGATCCCAGGGTTATTGTTTCTGTCTGGGGGGTGGGGGAACTTTACAGTTTTTATACAACTTAAGTCCAGTTTAGGTCCTGGTTTTTTCAACCTTGTATTGGCCTTCTGCACCAGGATGAAATGTCACCTGAAGAGAATTGGAGATGATGTTATAAACAGCCTGTAAGTAGTATAGTGGGGGAATAAATTAGATATCATGATATAATGAACTGAACACAGGATTTGGAGCTGGAACTTGAGTTTTAGCCCTCCTTTTGTCCTTACTCTGCAAACTTAAGAGATTCATTAACAATAGTAAAATATTTCTAGAAGGTAAGGAAGGTGATATATTTAAACATTTTTAGTATTATTGAAGCAAATAATTATTTGTAGCACATCACTTATTTTATTATTTTGTCATTTTTCCTGTTTAACAACTATGTGAAAACAGATCACAGGACTCTCCTTTTTTCAAAGTAAACAAGTTATTTACTAGTTTCTTCAGCAAATTTATTTTGGTCAGTAGACAATTAATGAAGACATCACTGTGAATATTAATAATTTGTATTCTGCACTATGTTAGTAATATAAAATGCATGAGCCTGATCCATGCAATCAGAGAATAAAACAAATCAAGGAGTATTAATCATTATTTGGATTACTGAACATATTAAAAAATAAACTGGAGAGTTACAAACAGTCCAACTAAAAATTTACTTTAGAGTCAAACATTTATTTGGCCCTAATAAGCAAAAAAAATAAATACACCACAAGTAATAATACTTGGCAAGTTGGTCTGATATAAGTTGTGTCATTTCACAAAGATAATGAAGTATTATTCCCCATTGTATCCATAAGAAGATTGTGTCACAGGTAAAAGACTGAGTCAAAGAAAGAATAAAAATTCAAGTTGCCCTCCTTCCAGGCAATCCAAACCATACCTTACATTTTCAAGTGCACAAGGCACTTGCCAACCAGTACTATCCTTGGCCATTTCCTTTAAACTGTTTAAGGCATCTATCTGTAGAATTACTGTGTTAGTCATTATTGTGATGCAAATGTCCTTCTGGATCAACCGCTTTGGAACCAGGACCATCAAAATAGGGCTTATTTAGAGAGCTGTATTCTCAAGATATGGGTAAGATAAGTCCACTTTCTCATTTGTACTATTGTGCAGCCCTTAGTAATGGGGTCTGCTTCAATGTCTAAATATTGTTTATATACTAAAGCACTCAGTATATCTGGATTGGGCATTTGCACTGAAGCTGTTCTTTTGCATACACTTGATACTAAGCCAGGGGTGTCTGGATCTGGACAGCAGGGACTCCTTCTGAAGCAGCAGTAACTACAGTGGGTCCAGGACAGGCAGCAGCATGAAACCACGTTTAGGGGGCAGTACGGGTCCAGGAATGTGTAGCAGCATGTGTCTGGAAGCAGAAGCAATCATCCAGGGGTGTCATGGCACTAGTGGTGGCACTAGTCCATGTGGCTGCCACTAATGGCCATATTCATCAGGGTCCAGGGACCCCAAATTCTGTAGGAGGTTATGCCCCCTAACTTCTGGTACCCTGATAGACTACCAGTGGACCTGGTGGCATAGTTTTATGGGCTGAATTATATTTGACACCTGTGCTCTAACCCAAAGATTCATCATTTAGCGCCGAGGCTAATACTATGAAACTTCGATGCTGGCATGAGCTTCCAAACCAGCAGTATTCGCCTTACCCACTTGAGTTGATACACAGTAGATGCAATCAAGTTTTATGAATGGTGCTACCCAAGAAAGTAAACTCAACAGTTCCCAAGGCTTCTTCTTCTGAAATGATAGAGTTGTCTCAGGATACATGAACTTTCTTTACTTTTGCTTTTGGACTTGGTGATAATACCTATTTGTTCAAGTGCTGTGATGAGACAACTAGTTTTTTGCTTTTCAAATCAATGCATTTTAGGGGAGAGATATCTGCAAACTACAGACCTCCAAGTATCTATCCATAGAATTATGGTTTCCATGTCAGAGGCCTGTCATATAAAAGTCATTTGCTTTTCTTGTGAAAACCTCACATGACCAACTCCTATTGAGTTTGTGATCC
>JAGPOW010003395.1:7516904-7527303 GCA_030014935.1 Caiman crocodilus | reverse complement strand
ATGCTCTTGCTCTCTGTGACAGTTTTTCATGCCAGGAAAGAACTATGAGTGGTACAGCTCCCCAGACAAAGAGCTGTACCAGTCATAGTGTTTTCCTGACATGATCATCCATGGTGGACAAGTTGAAATGTAGTGGTCAAACAAACCTAGCATCACCCTCCCCTTCCCAGTCTTAGGGCTAGGAGATCACAAAAATATGAAGTACTGCTTTAACACAGAAATAGAGATGAAGGTTGTGCAGTATATATAAGCTTACGGTAAAAAGAGAAGAGCAGCACAGGGGACCTTTGCTGTGGCTGCTTACTAGTAGAAGCAAAATCAAACTCACTATTAGATCCTAAGATCTGTGGCAAGTGCCTACTTCTCTGGTATAATGAAATGAAATATATGGCTTCTGTGATGACCATGACAGCCAGTAATCTGGCCAAAATTATTTGACCCACATCATTTAGTTCAGTAATGACTATGACAGCTCTTACAAAGGCATCTTGCCTTTCTTCTATGACAATGCTGAAGTGACAGAGGCAGGGTGTTGCTAGACTTTACGTTTTATTCACAAATAATGAGGCCATTGTCTTCAGCCCTCTGGAACCAATTTGAGTATATGGATATGGACAGTGTAATTTAAAATCCTACCAACCAGTTTAATAACTAAATTGATCAATCGGATTGGATATGATGGTTCACAACCAACCCTTGTAAGTCCTATGAAGCGAGACTTGTTCCAGTTTGCCTCCTGGATAATAAATTAAAAGCCAGCATGCTACAAGATGAATCAATGCAGAGACTGAATTTCTTTTGGGAGACTGATGCATCTTGTTGAAGATGAAAATCTCTTTCTGGGTGCAGAAGGCACATTTTTTCTAACTTCCACTTCTTGCATAAGGATAAATGAAAGATGAGTCTCATGAATTTTCATGAGCCCATATACCAATCCAGACATTCTAGAGAGAATAAGTCTCTAAAATAATACCAATTTTGTGGGTACTCTGGCGGGCAAAATATTCCATTCCAAATTGGGAATCATTAATAAGTAATACCATGGCATGAAATAAAGAAACAGATATTGTCTGGCATCTGGACATTTAAAAGGACAAGCCAAGAAAAAAAGAAAAAATAAAAAAGGTCGAGTTCTGTTTCTAGCTTGAAACATCTGTATTTTATCTGGTGTACCAGATGATGAAATGATTTTGGGAGCCAGGAGACATACTAGCGTAGGTTTGATTCACCAAGTGATTACACATACCCTTTCAACGGGACTAGACATTTTGTAAGCTGCAGTCAGGTCTTCATTTTGTCAGTTCACTATAAATACCACACCCAAGCTGGTGTGTTGCACAGTTACACAGCATAGCCTAATGCATTCTTTTGTGAGGTGCAAAGGAAACAATGGGTGTAGGCTTAGATCTGTGTTTATGCAACATCCAAGAGGGAATAGTTACTAGCAATTTACTCTCAAAAAAGGCCCCCAAACAACACTATAATTAACTATGCAAAAGTAAGCATATATCTAGTACACCTCATATATTGCAATACATAATAGAAATAGCATCCATTGGCTGTCATTGGGTACCCTTATGAGAATTCATAAACCAACTGCATCAATCTTCATACTTTTTCCTTAGCACTACAGTAACTTACATCAATTAAAAGTGTAACATGCTCAGAGAGGGTTGGTTGAAAGAAAAAAAATATATATATTCAGAAACTGAAGACTTAGAGGAAGTAGGGTCCAAATGCATAATTCATCATAGAGGCTATATATTTTGGGATGTATAGGAAAACTGAGGAGACCAGGAAAAGAGATTAAATGGATAGATGAGAGATGGGGAATATGGGATAGGGGACAACTCTAGATGAAAAATTATTATGGACATTTAGAAAGGAAGATGTAGCAGCATAAAAGATATTAGGAAATCTTTTTAAACAACATTCATATATGAATTTTAAGGTTGTAAGAAGCAAGCAAAACTTATTTACCAACCCATATAATCTTTGTCAACCCTCCTGGAGTTGCATGGAGATTTTATATTCTAGGCATTTGTTTGTAAACTAAAGTTATGGTTATTACAAGATAACTAGATTGGAAACTAATGGTTATTGGGGGGCTGTGATTTACCTCTCACCAATCCTACAGTACCTTTAAATTTATAATTCTCATAAGTCTTTGAGAGAGATAGGATAGGTTCTAGTATTTTATTACATATGGCTATTGTTTTCATTACATTTTATTATGTCCTTGTAATTGTAATCATCTTTTAGAGACATGTGGTTTGTTTATACATTTTTATTCATGGCAGTATCATTTTTGCAAGGCCAGTACCAGAAGCAGAATAAAATCTAACACACTAAATAGCATCCGCACTGGAAATAACTGGATCATATTCAAATCACATCTTTACTACACAATGCATAAACCAAACAGGTCACCTTCTAAACTGGAATGTGTGCGTGGCTACAAAATAGCCCTACTAGTGCAGTTTGTTTTAGACTCCTCGCTGCAACAATGTACCATGTTTCGTGGTTAGGCCTGTAAAAAACATTGACATAGAAACACATACCAGCTTCTACTAAAGGATCTATTTTTAATTAAAAAAACAAAACAAAACAGAGGAGCAAGTACAAATGTGGGTGCTAATTTGATAGGAAGATCAAAATTTAATCATTTTAATCCCCCTTATTTACCTGAATACTGTCAGACCATGTGGTCCCTATATGAAAAGAAAAAAACAAGGTGGCTTTGATAAACATGAACTTTAAATGGTTAGATCTTTCACTGTGGCTAGGGACAGACATTCAAAAAGCCTGAGCCTGAATTGATTTAATCTTTCCAGGTTAGTCTAACCTACAAAGCTTGAACCAATTTAGAGGCAGATAGATATTCCCTTTTCATTCCAGATATTCAGGTACGTGCCTCCAGTGGCTCAGATTAGAAGCCAGGGACTGTTAGAGCAGCCCTACCTCCTCTTTCACAATGCTGAGCTGTGGGCAGGGCATGGCCAAGCCCCTGCAGGATCTCTGATTAGAGAGGTCTGCCTGCACCATCCCAAGGCTTTTCCCCACTCACTGCTCAAGGGGTGGGAGTG
The DNA here is from genome assembly GCA_030014935.1 of Caiman crocodilus. Lineage (NCBI taxonomy): Eukaryota > Metazoa > Chordata > Crocodylia > Alligatoridae > Caiman > Caiman crocodilus. Next base: position 7,524,217 of record JAGPOW010003395.1, on the reverse strand, counting down.
TTGCCAGCCCCCAGCTCCCTGCTAGCACTCTGAGGCAACGGGGCATAGAGAGGCTGCAGTGCATGCATCTGTTGATGATACAGATCTTTTCAATCTCCCTCCTTGCTTCTTTGTGTTGTCTGTAGCAAACTGACAGGAAAGCAAGCCAGCAGGGGGCTGATAACAGTGTTTAAATCTCCCGATCAGCAAAACAGTTGCCTCTCTCCATTAATTCAAATGATTCTTAAACAGCTTACTGGCTGACATATTGATTACCTCCAAAAAGTCCTAAGCAGTCACTGTTCCGTCTGCCTGCCCAGTGAAATGGGAGACGCACATACACAGACATCTCTCAGCATTAGCAAGCATACCACATACCTAGAGTCTGTGGGGCTGGGGTCTATGCTGTGGGAGATGTGGGGGGGAGATTTCCAGCTTGAGCAGCAAGCAGCGAGGGCAGGGGTTGGGTAGGAGGAAGCTAGGCAGACTCTGCTGTGCCTGCAAGTCTCTGCCAGAGCTCTGGCTAGGGGGCAGAGAGGAGGGACCAGCTCTGCTGTGGAGCAGAAAGCCCTGTCCAGCACACAGAGCATGCCAAGATGTTGGAGGCATCTGCTTTAACTTAAATCAGCAAGGACTCTAGGACAGACATTGCATAAACCAGTTTGATCCAAATCAGTTAAGTCCGATACTACATTCAATCAGGTTTATCTAAAACTGGTTTCAGTCATTTTCAAACTGGTTTATATGCACCGAACATCTGTTTTGTTACAGGTTTAAACCAGTTTCTGATCACTTAAGCTGGTTTGTGTGTAATGTCTGTCCCTAGCTTGTATGGATGAAGGGTAAGATATGTGCATAAGCATCAAGCTGAAGCGAGATGAGCAGGACAAGCAGCACAAAGAGACTGCTCATCCTTTCATATGCATTCTCTTATGGCTGCCTGCTAGGAAGATCAAAGAGAGGACTGTATATGGAAGCAGCTGTTTGAAAGGTGAGGACTGTATACTAATGTCTCTCGCTTCAGACATGCCCATTCACTACATAGATCCAGCCCATTTTTTCACCTTGTATTCTTAACAATAAGTAATAAGGTATGTGAAGGGTTCCAGATATGAACTTTTTCTTTTAAATCTGTCCTACTAGAAATACTACAGTGACAGAGAGAAAATAACTTTACAGACACGTGGCTTCATTGGGACTAGAATTTTATTCAGTGCTGTCCCTATTCCAATAAAGTTCCTTATTCAGTGTGAGAAGAAATTACTTATTTCTGTGGTTCTTTAAACACAGTCTTATGTCACATTGTACAACACTGACTCATTTTGAAACAGTAAAAATAAGAAAGAAAGAGAAACCCTAAAAATTGTCTTTCACTTGAGAAACCTCAGAACCTCCTGAATGGACAGAGTGCTACACCAGGCAAGAGCTTAACTCACAAAACAGCAAAGTAAAAGTTAGCGCTTTAGTTTTTGAAATAGGAAGTAAAGCAGCTAAATTTCCTTTACTGATGAAGAAAATAGGAATTATATGCGACACTGAGCCACGTTCTCATCTTAGTGGGTATTTATAAAAGGTGATATAATTTATGAGAAATCTAAGGAAAAACATCATCTAGTAAACTCTGAAAGCTGGAAAGAGATGTCATCATTTTTTAAAAAATTAGAAATGAAATGGTAAATAGTTAAATCATCAAAAAGCACCAAGCCAGCATCCTATTTATCTGAATAAAAGGAAGTAGCTCACATTTCTCTCTTGTCTATTATTTCAAGGTTGTCTGCAGAACCAGGCCAACATCATTGCACTGGTGAACATCTGGCTTGCATATTTAAGGCTTTCTGTACAGCCATCAGAGCTACAGATTTAAATATTTTTAAAATGAAAGCTTAGATTCTGGAGCACAAGAGGATAGTCTTCATGAAACAACACGTTATAGCTTGTGAAGCAGATGGGAACTTGCCTTATTCAATGCCATCTCAGATAAAAGCTCTGGAGAAGCTAACTTAGAATGCAAGACTAACAGCTAAAATGGGCAACTCTTTCCTTTCCATTTCTTTTTTCACACCCTAATCCCAAAAACTCTTTTCCTTCACGCAGACAACTCGGATACCAATTAATTCTACTTCAGCCAGCCCTACAAAGCTTGACTTGCCACATGTCCAGAGTGAGTAATGTTTTTCAGCAACAGACGAGATGTTTTTATATGGCAGAAAATAGCCATTTGTTTTCAAATTACCATCAGTCATTAGAACAAAAGCCAAGCAAATATATTTTGTCAGTGGTCTGGCCAATTTTCTTGACAACTCTGCAAAGCTGTTCTGTTTATAAAAAGCACTGTTCATAATATGGCAGGTGCTGTGCACAGGCATCTGTCATGAAACCTTTGCAGCATTTTGGAGGACATTTGGAGCATATGTAGAACATTGGCCACTTTCTAAAGGAGCAAGAAAATTACATTTGAGAAGCAATTAAACAGACTATCAAGAGCAGAGTTGGGCCCTAATTTTTTAAAACCTGGGTAGAGTCCTTGGCTGTTCTGAGGCAGGGAAAACTCCATCTGGGGAAACCCAAATCTGAATGACCCAAGTTAATTGGAAGCTTTTCATATCAGTACCAGGAAAAGCGTTCTTAAGAGAGGTGTATAAATATTTGTCGGACTGGAAAGTTAGAAGCTGCATTTATAGAAGTTCTGCGACGCATATGAAGCATCTCAAGCTCAACTGCTTGTGCACATTTCCCTCTGGTGGGTGTTTAGACATACTACAAAAGTGGTCGTTCAAAAATAACCATATCACACATGTTGCCAAGGAACCAAAGATGCAAGCTTTAGACTGCAGTCTTTAGTACCAAAATATCTTCTTGTAAAAGAAGCCCCCACACCAAAAAAACAAAAAAACCCTGTTGTTTTTTAACTGCAAAAAGAGGGAAATGTTTTCAGAGAGATGAGAGCTTGTAAACCATTCTTCAACAGCTGCTAACAGTCGCTCTGTTTCAGCCTTCTCCAACTTCTATTTGTACTATCCCAATGGCTCAAACAAGGTCAAGGTCCCATTATCTTGGCAGTGGATGCTTCTGTTATATTTAGTCTCTTTTCTTCACTCATAATTAGTATGCTGTGATAGGACTTAAAAGAATTTGTCCTGCCTACAGTGGGGGTATCAGAGGAAGAAATATGAAATAAAATACTGAAGAGTATGTGGCTGTTGAGAAGCTGAATTAAAATCTGAATTCACCCTTGAATAGAAAATGTTCAGATGTTTTCTAAAGGAAATCAGAGCATAGCCTTGACATAAAAGGTTCCAAGGAGTTGAATTGCTTTTTTCGAGTTGCTCTATCAAGTTAGCTACCAAGAACAGATGGTATTCAGTTCTTTTAACGTTTCAGAGGTACATAGAAGTGAGAAATACTAATTAATAATGTGGCTACACAAAAGAGCAATAATAATTCAAGATGATCAAAGAGGGCTTGTATAGCTACGTTTTAGAAGAGGAATCAAGGGGAATCCAAGGATTCCCAGAATAAGAATCTTGCCTCAATACCAAAGAAAATGGAAGACAAAATGTTTAAAAGTAACACGCTTGGAAAAAATAAATAAATAAATAAAAAATACAGGCTAATACTGCCAACTTACAGAAGAAAAAAAAAAGTGATGCCTAACTTTTCAAGGACTGTTACCTACTAATTAAAAGGTGACCCTATTTTTCAAAAAGCTTTGATCTAGTTTACAATAAGACAGTATTAAGGAACTAAATAGCTATGAAACAAAACAGTAGCATCTTGTGAAATAAACAGCTGCCAGGAAGTAGGGTACTTGGGGATCTCTTTAGACCTACACTGTACATTTCTTATTTACCTGAAGACTAAAATGAAGTTATCTATATATTGGTTTAATTAGTAACATCCAGAGCATTGAGAGATACTCCAAATAGCCTTAAATAAATTAAGCAGTAGAAGAACAGATGGAATTTAAGTTGGTTAAGTGTATAGCTATGAATGCTGATAATGTTTTGCATATTTCCTAGGGGGGTAATGGATTCTGAATTTGTAGGATCCCCAGAAAAAAAGGAAGTATTGTTTTATAGTGCTTCTCATGATATCTGTCTAGCACCCAGCTCAAATTGAAATAAGTATTAAGAATTACCCCATCGCACCTCTAGCTTAGGATCTAGAAATCCTACTTCCTGTCAAGCACCTAGTTTTTCAGCATCTGCCTCCAAAAACAATGACTATCAAGGTTATAAAGGCTTCCTACACTCCAGAGTCTAAGTAAGGCTAACTAAACCAAAACAGCTAAGTCAAGCTAAAGTTTAAACCAAGAAAGGACTGTTCCTCTCTCTTCCTCCACAAATCTTTCCCCTCCTGATTAACAGTAAGCTTCAATCATTAGAGCCCATCTCTCTTATAAATGTGTTGGGAGGCTTACTTAAGTAATCACAGCTGCCCCAGCCCTACTGCCCTCTCTGAGGAGCCAAACATTTAAGACATACAGCTGTGGCTTTCCTGTTAGTCAGGGAGAGATAGTTATCTTTTGTCTCATCTAAGGCTAAAGAAAAAGGTCTATATAGAGTCTCTCATGGTGACTTAGCAAAATGATAGAAAATGAGACTGTTTAATAATGGTATACTGTATCAAACTTAGTTTTGAGCACCATGTGAACTGTAATACATTCTACTTTAGACACATGTTTTTGCTGTTTCTAAGAAAGAATAGATCCAGAAAAGGCAAATGAAGCCAGTGGAAGGTATGAAGAGACCTATGGTTGAGGATAAGATAAAAAGGCTAGGGGTATCATGCCTGGCAAAGCAGCTAGGGTATCTTGTTATAGTGCTAGAGTTGTGAGTTTGAATCCTACTCTATATTTATGCTAAGGTGCCTTTAGTTGACCTATATGTAAATAGAAACTTAGCCATTTAGACTAGAGAGTCAAAGGTTGCTCTTTTCCTATCAGCTACAAACATTGGATTACTTTACATTGGACATTGGACCACAGGCTCTGGAGGATCTCTGACTTTCTGAGTTAGCCTGGGAAGAAGAGGAGTTAGATGCAGTTTAACTGAGTGTTTTCAGATTATAAAGGATATAAGAGAATCAACCTATCTCATGTTGATTTTTTTTTTTTTTGTCTCACAAAAGGATAATAAAGTAATTAATGAAATTAATAAAAGAGGCCATGTATTTAGTAGTTAACATGCCCACATTCATTCTGTGTTACTCATATTCACTCTTTATTTGCTGTATATTCATGTTCTCATTTGCTCATTGATTTGTTTTGGAGGCCATGAAATGGAATCAAGGGCCTTGGTAAGCCAAAGACAACAATGGCTAAATGCTGTGGTCTTTACAGCACTTCACCTTGAACACCCACCACTGAGCACAGGATAGGGGATACCTAATTTAAACTCTAGCATGACAGAAATGTAAAAGAAGAGATTTGTTTAAAAGCAAAGAGGATGATGGGACTGGCCAAAAAATTGGAAGAGTTTCTGTTTTCTGCAACATTTGATTGCCCTGAGCTATACCTAAAAGCATCTATTATTATATATGACCATCTGATGGAAAAGTAATCACAATCATAACATACTGAAACCAGAGACTAATGCTGCTAGGAAGGACAGAGTATGTTAAACACAGGTAAAGAGAAACATGCCGATCTACTGATACAAAATAGCAGCAGTTAAAATACAAGTGGTCTAGAGGTCAAACTTGACAGTGTCTACTCTCATCTTTAATAAGAATTGCCTTGATGGGAATCCCTGTATGCCATGCTTCTTTTAATTTGAGCAGCCTTTTGTCTGCATTAGAATAAGGAACAACTTGCTGGTATCTCGTGTTAACAGGCGACCCTTTGACAAATTAGGTGTGTTCCTCAGGCCCCTTGAAATCTAGTCTACTGCTGAGCAAAGTCTCTGCAAATATTAACTCAGGGTCTCAGGTTTCCCACTAGGAGTTAGAAGCCCAATTTTTCAAATGTAAAGATTCAGGAGAACACAAAGGAGTCTTCCTGCTGAGGAAGGGGAATAGGTAGTGATGGATATCAAAATAAATGTATTTTAAGGACACTCATTCTAGGCAATCACTTTCTCCCTTTCATATTTATAATTCATTCCCATCAATACAACATAACAAAACCAGAGTCAGAATGCTGTATGCAGCAGCAATCCACTAACCTTACTTTCCTTCTAGTAAGAATGTATCCACATAGCCATAAGCTATATACAGTAATCTTCTATTCTATATCACTTACCTAAAATTACCAACAATAAACTAACATGTCTTCAGCAGCAAACAGTCCAGTTATCTGATGATAACTTGTGTGTTTTATTTTATGACATTACCTTTTTAGTCAACTTTTCACTTGTGGAGTTGAACTGAATTGCCATTTTTCTCCTTGTTTCATTCTGAGGAGTCTATAAGTAGCTGTGCCAATAATTATGTTTTTTAAAAAATATCCCTGAGTAAACCTAAACAGAAAAAGTAGACAAATTCAAAGATTGCCTGTTTGCCTTCCTAAAGGTGTTGTTCTTCAGTAAGACTGTATGAAATAAGCAGAAGTAGTTTTTCTTCCCCATACAGACACAGTGGGACAGAACCGGCCCTGTGATTCTTCATGTAAGACCTGCAGTACAGCTGCCAATGTGTGCACTTCCTGTCCCAAAGGTAAGTGGCATCTAGCTTCTTTGGGTGAATTTGTAATATAGTAAGCTACATTTCTGTATATGTTTCATATACTATATATTGCCAAAGGATATATGGGCAAATGAATGGTAGAAGTTTCTTCACTCATGTAGCATATTAACATTTTACTCAGTTCTAAGGTGAGGTTTCCCACCCTGATCTAACATGGGACAGAAAAGCCCTTTGTCTTAAAATTATTTGTGGGGGGGGAGGGTGTGAAGGAAGAGGTTACTGCTTTGGCTTAGGCAAAAGCCCCTACCTGGGGTTGGGTCCCTTCCCACCACCACTACACCCTGCCATCTCCCCCCTGCAGCCTCTTTTCCCCCTCTCCCCACCATGCAGCCTCTGCCTGTCCCTCTCCCTCCTCACTTTACCCTTGTTCTACACCTGCAGGCTCCATCCACACTGTATCATGGGGCATTAAGCTCCAACCCAACCCCAAAGCAGCAGTGCACAGCCCTCAAAGCTGCTATGGGGGCTGGGCTGGAGCCATACTCAGTGACCCAGGCTACAATATGGATTGAGCAAGGGCAAGACAGGGGAGAAAGTGGGGTGCAGAAGCTGGAAGGGAGGTGGGAGCAGAGGCTGGAGGAAGAGAGGCAGGAAGAGGAGCAGAGGCAGAGGGGAAATGGGGGTCCAAGGCTGTGGGGTGGGAGGCAGGC
>JAGPOW010003395.1:7474208-7516804 GCA_030014935.1 Caiman crocodilus | reverse complement strand
AGCACAACCTGCTTGACCTCCCTGTATCAGCCCCACCACAGCCTGAGCCTCTACAGCAGTGGGAGGGATGACGTAAAGAGAACCCTTCAATATTTAGATTCTATACATGGAGAATTGTAACACATTTATAAAGTTATTATGTATAGCATCTAATTACTAGGGTCATCTTGAATTCAGAGTTATCTTAGATTCGGGTAAATCTGGGAAATCAGAAGAAGATGTGCTATCTGCTGAAACTAGATATATTCAAGCTAGGAATAAAGCACACATCATTATAAGCAATTGATATTAACCTACGTCTTAAGGCATCTTGTAGATTCTTTGTTCACTCAACTAGAAGGTACTGGCTTGATGCAGGAATTGCTGGGTAAAATCCTATGGCCTATCTAGTCTGAAAGTGAGATAAGTGACTATGAGTGAGGGCTGAACAGACTTCTTCAGGAAAGAGCTTAAAAGAATGTTGCAGTTAAAAAAAATAAAGCTGAACTGTGGACTTGCACGGTCTACTAAGCTAAGGTATCCAGTTCAAGAAAAAGAACCCCATCAGTATGTGTTGCCAGCACAAGAAAAGCTCCAGAAATGGTTTGTTTAAACTTCTCTCCTATTCCTTTTCCTTGATTGGGTCTGCTGTGTAGGGACCTTTCTTTCCTTTGAAACATGTGTCAAGCAATGCCCACAAGGAACTTTTGTCAGCCTAGAAAATGGGAAATGTGAGAATTGCACAGACAACTGTGAAAACTGCTCTGAACGTAGGTACTGCCTAAAGTGCCGCTCCGGCCCAGATCAGCTGTTCTACCTGCATGAAGGCAGATGCCTTCAGGAATGCCCAGAGTAAGTAATTTTTTGTTCATTCTTTAGCTTGTTTGTCTACATCAATATTCAGGTGTTGTTATAAATGTCTAGCTCATTTCCATGGTTAAAACCATTTATTAAGCCCCTCTAAGGAAAGATTAATATAGTAGCTTGACCATCGAAAATTACAGTATGCTTACATTTGATTTATGTTTCAGCTGAATAACATAATTTCCATTGCTCATAATAGAAGTTGCATGTGAGTGCAAAAAAAATAAGAGCTGTGTGTGAAGTCCCAGAGTCAATGACAAAAATCACACTGACACCAGAGTGTAATACGAGCAGTGGGCACAGAATGGAGTGACTGAGGGATTAATGGACTTAACCATCCTGACCATGCAAATGAGATGATTAATAATGCCTTCCATTTGGCTTTTCTCCTGTTCAGAAATGAAGGCCCCCACAGATCTGACCCTAAAATAGATCAGGTTCCTCTCCATCCTGCTTATCACCATCTATCATTTCGATCAAGCCGTTAATAGCTGCCACTTGATTTCTTCCTCCTAGTAAAATTTGTTCAGCTCTCTCTTCTGCTGTGATATACATGAATTCTTTGTATTATTTTTCTTACAATTCTTGAAGGATTCTTTACATTGATTTTCCTGCCATTATTTCCACAACTGCTCACTGTGTCTCTTGCTCACTAGACAAGAGAGGGCCAGTAGAATAGATTCTGATTTTATAGAGGAGAATAAATATGAAGAAACTACACTAAACAGATACTTCACTTCAGATCCAAGGCTAGTATGGAGGGTTTTCTTGCCTTAGTAGACTTATATTGGCCCCTGCAAACCCTCACTGCAGGCTGGGCCCCCAAGCAGTGGACACGTGCCACTGCACCACTTGCAGGGAATGGGGCTGGACTTGGTGCTTAGCTGGCGCAGTCCAGGCAGTGCCACTCTGCAGGGGATGAAAAGCCACATATTCTTTGACATGGTGAGTACCACTATAGTAAGCCTGCCCAGCCCCCAGCCATGGGTCTACAAGTCCCAATGGTGGAGCAGGTGGAAGAAGATGTTAGACTCTCAAGGGCTGTAAAGACAGATGAATGCTGCAGCAGAATAAGATCCCCAGTTGTCTTGGCCTCCTTGCCATTGGATTAGGGGTTCATTCTGTCAAGAGCCACATGGAAGCTGATGTGCAGCAGCTTCTCCATGATCAAAGAAGTCATGCATAGGTGTCTTCCATGAAAACAGTCATGGAAGACAATAATCCTTGAAGGAATGTCAAAGAAGAAGATGATCTTTTACTTTGGATCAGCCTCACCTCTGATACAATAAGTAGGAGCTTTTAGGATATGGCTTCAATACATACTGCAGCATACTGTATTGATGCTAGCTTCATTACAAGAAGAGGTCCAACTGTAATCACCACACAACTATGTGCTGGCTGAATCACCCTGAGTCTTAGTTTTGTTGTTTAACATTATCTTGGGACTTGTCCGCACTACACTGCATCATTCAGTGTGGCCGTGTCCTTAGAAAGACTGGATCACCAAAGCAAGATGAGCTAGTGAGAGGAGAAGGAAGGTGTTGGGTGATGAAAGAGGATAAGAAATAAAGAAAAAAGAATATGGGAGCAGGCAAGATGGAGGAGGTATTTCTTCTTCTCTTTTCTCAGCTTTCTACCAATCTTTCATCCTAATTCTTCTCCTCAGGCTTTCTGTGGAGAGCCCTACCCACAAAATGCCAGTTGTGAACTAGAGGGCACCACTCTGGTAATCTGCTTGTGAGCAGATATTAGTGTGAAAAGACATGCTGCTGGCACTGCTTCAGATGCTAGTTCAGTCCTTTCTTTAATTTCATCCAGTGACTACACATTTTTTAATTGTCATTTATTTCAAACAACTTGCTGAGGTCTCTGTACCTTTCTTTTTCAAGAGCTTACCCAGAATTAATTAAACGTGCTTTCAAGCCACTGTTTCTTCCCCTTTGCCTATGATGTACGTGCCTTGCTAACCTTTCTTTGAGAGCTGATACTCCCAAACATTGAAAGACTATGCTTGTCCACAGTATTCTATGGTAAATCCCTTAAAGCTGTTCAATTTTCACAGCTCAAGACGGTAAGAAGCTCCATCAGGAAGAACATGTTGAAATCACCTTTGTAAAATATAGAGGAGTCTGGTTAGAGCATTATAGATGCCTGACAAAAGAACTTGTCTTCTGTTGCTCACATCTTGTATATCACAGACGAGCATGGCACCTTGTACAAAGGGAAAATGTGGTAGCACTGCCAAGGTCCTTGAGTGACACTTTTTGTCGAGGGGAGCAACTCTTCTATCCTTTCTTTTTCTTCCTCCCTTGCACCCTGGCATCTCTGTTGAGTTTTACTGTGGTGCCTTTCCCAACTGCTGGAACCTGTCACCTTTCCTGGCATTGGGGTGGGATGAGGAAAGTCTCTTACTTTTCTCTTCCTCCTTCTCACTTGTCCTAATGCTAGGACAAAGTTTCTTCTTCCCTGTTTCCTGACCCTTCTGCTACTAAAGACTGTCTCTTTATTTTCCTCCTCTTATTGCTCTCAGACTAATATCTTATGTTCTCCTCCTGACTGTTAATACTGAATGTCAGATAAGGAAGTCTTATAGATGGTGGATTTGTTCTCCCTTACTCCGTACCTTTCTTACCTGGCAAAGGCCAGGGAGTGAGGAGCCGGGCTGTGCTACAACTTGATGCACAGAAGAAAGAGCACCCCTCTAATATCATGCAGCCCTTCTAGATGCAGGCAACATCAGCGATTCTAGAAGGAGGTAGGACGTGAGCTAGGGGACAAGATATGTTGTTTTGTATTTAAAATATGATATAATTCAGCTCTGTGTGAAGCGTGTCTATTGTGAAGCTCTTTAAGTGCATTTTTATCCCTGCCATTCCTGTCCCAGAAATATCATCGGTCCTACAATATCCTTTCTTTTTACTGACTCTCTAGGGGGCATTTTGCTGAAGCTGATACTTGCAACAAGTGCAGCAAACCCTGCAAGACATGCATGGGGAATGCTACAAAATGCTTGTCCTGTGAGAGTCCCTTGCTCTTGGAGCACTGGGAATGTAAACCTTCCTGTTCTGAGAAGCACTTTGCCACTGATGGGACCTGTAAACACTGCCCTGAGATGTGTCAGGAATGCATTCATGAACATACCTGCAAAGGTACGACCAGGAATGACAAATAGCATTTATTTCCTCATCCAAGGCTTTTGTGAACACATAGGCTGTCAAACAAAGATTTGCTCAAAGTGATGGTTCCTTTATAGTTAACAGGAATGGGAAGAGTGACTTCAGTATCACTGTTGAGCAGTTGAGATGGTGCTACTATCCGCTTTACCATGAGATAGGAATTTTACCCTGCTAGACATAGCCAAGATACTTGTCCACTGTTCCTGTTTCTATTCCATTCTTACTCCCAGGTTTAATTCCATTCTTAATTTAGCATGTTTCTGATTTTCCACTGTAGACATTTACATCTGGGCAAGGTGAATGTAAAATGCTACCATTTTGGTGCAAATGACTACACAAGTCTACATGTGTATTAATCTTTTTAATGCTCATTAAATTTAGTACCTCCAATGTGAGGCACTAAATTTATGTACATTATGCTGCACTATTGGCATGTTTTTTTAGTAACACCCAATGTGTAGTAGACTTTTACTGCGCATTAGTGATTACACTAATGTCATTTTTTTATGCAACACGTCAATGCACAGTCAAATAGTTTACTGCACATTAAAGCACATGTGTAGATGTAGCCAAGGTGAATAGTGGAGAATCAGGTCCTTTGAGTATTAATATAATTAGTAGGAAATGAATCGCAAAAGGCTTGTGGAGTTTGTTCAATATGGCTCCACACCCAAATATGTGAATATTTGTCTGAAGATCAAGATAATACCAAATAGTTTGGAAATATAAGAGTAATGGAAATACAAGATAATGAACAAAAGCCACTTAAACTCAATAATAAAACAGAGCTGAACCCATTAGCCCACATCCTAATGCTATCCACCAGGCTCCAGGGAAATTCAGAACTGCAGCTAAGTATTCCAAACAGATTTTAATCATGAACTAAACAGAATTTCAGATTTGGCTCTTCCTGACTTTTAAGACGTTTAGAATCCAGATGTAATTTGGCGTTATTGGTAGTAGGTTCTCTAGGTAAAGACTCAGTTAGGGTGCAGCCTATGTTTCACCATGTATTCAGGGGTAGCCTTATTTTTTCTGAGTCAGTTTGTCCATCACCAGATGTAACACAGCAGGTGTTGTATGCAAGTTTTGTTGCTCTAATCAGTAGAAGAAAATCAGTTTCTCTTTTATTTATCCATTTCCTTTTTGTTTTCTGCAGCATGCATAGACCAGTTTTTCCTGCACAATGGGAGGTGTCTGCAGGACTGCCCCTCTGGCTTTTATGCTGAATCTAACAGGTGCTTTTCCTGCAATGAGGATTGCAAAGAATGCGATGGGCCTGATTCTGATGACTGTACTGAGTGCGCAATCAGTTCCTTTGTTCAGTATAATGGTGGATGTTTTGAAGACTGTCCGGACGGGACTTACTATGAAAAAGAAACCGAAGATTGTCAAGGTACTTTTTTTCAAAGAAATATGGAGACTGGTTGAGTAGTAACAAAAGTGGTTTTTAGGTACAGTGAAATGTATTTATTAATGATTAGAAGACAGCAAAATTTGGCAAAGACATAACATGATTTAGACAAGACAAAAAAAAAAAAAGATTATAAGGAAGTCCAGAGTGAGCTAATAGAACAAAATTAATGGACAACATGACTGAAAATGAAACATATTACTGATGAGTATAAAGTAATGAATAATGGAATAATAATAATTAGAACAATTATACATATTGTGCTCTGAATTATTCGCAAATAGTCAGGAAAAAATCTCTGTTCAAAGACGCTATGGTTGTTAAATGGAAAAAAAACCTAAATGGTGTTGGCTGTAAAAAGAAGATAGAAAGTAATATTGAAACAAGCATATGCACACGCGTACACACACACACACACACACTTTTCTCCTGTATTCCTACTTCAGAATATGCCTCTAGGACTCTGATGGCTACTTGAAAAATTAAGTCTGCTTCAGAAAACCCAAAATGCCAAAGAGGTGGTAAAATACCCATGTTTGTGTATTTCAGAGTGTAACGGGACCTGCCGGACCTGTTCCTCTTCTACTGATTGCTTGACCTGTAGGGAGGGCTTGGTGATGAACAGGCAGGGTTACTGCATGGCATCCACGTTCTGCTCTCTTACTGAGTACCAGGATCAGAAGACTCACACCTGCAAACCATGCCATGAGAAATGCTTTCGCTGTATAGGCCCTACTGAAGACCTGTGTCTCAGCTGCTCAAAAAATCAACATCTTCTCAGTGAGTATCTTGCTCCAGCATCCAGGCTTGATTTCATCTTATTTTTGCAAGAGGATGAATGTGACATATGGAGACCACTGTTGAAAATGGTTCATCTTACTCTAAAAAAACCCCTTCTGTTCATTAAATGTCAGTGATATGAGACTTCATGGCTCTGGGCAAGTTGCTGTGAGGTAAAGAGAGGTGGGGATTTACAGCATGTCTGCTACTCCATAGCAACTGCAGTGTGCACATTCTCACTCCATGATACATGTTGGCTTCCTTGAGGTAGTTGGCCCCTCAATAAACCAAGAGACTATTGCAAGCACATTTATTTTGTACATATAAAGTTTACATGGATATTAAGATGCTGGATCATTCCAATGTGTTGGGAGGCTCTCATGCACAAAAGAGATGTGTCTGCATAACTTGTGAGTGCAATTAAAAACAGATGCTGAAAAGCTGTCCTTGGATCATTGTGTCTTTAATGGATTACAGAACAGTGAAAAGCTATACTTTCTCTCCAAGGGGATTTTACTCAGTGCCTTAACTCAAGCAATCTCATCTCTGAAGCAATGAATACAAAGATTGGCTTTCCTGGTTACAGGAAGAAATTACACGCACACAGGTATAAGTGATCAGAAACCGGTTCAAATCTGTAACACAACAAAAGTTCAGTGCATATAAGCCACTTTCAAAACATCCAGAAACCAGTTTAAGATAGATGTAAGTTTACTACTAGATGGCTGTAGTATCAGGCTTAACTGCTTTAGGTTATATCCCTTTATTGAACTTCTGTCCCAGAGCCCTTCCAGATTCAAGTTAACTCACAGTCCCCCAGCATCCCAGGATACTTTGCTTCTCCCCTGTCACCCCCAAATCCAGTGGTTTGATCCATTCAATTTAATGGTTTGATTAATTGAATCCAGACCCCTATGTTTTCTGGCAACCATTTATCCAAAAGAGTAAAAAAAGAAATGCTCTGAGACCTCTCTTATATTACAGTTACAAAATACACTAAAGGGTGGAGAAAAGCCCTGTACTACATCACAGGTAAAAAGTAGTTGAGGAAATAGGGAAGAAATAGATGAGATAAGGGCACTATCAGTTCATTGCCACTGTAATGGTAAGGAATTTGTTGAGTTAACTTAGCTCAGATGATCCTAGGACTGGGACTACGTTCTGAACCACAGAGGAAGAAAAACTCTATACAGTCTTTTTCACTCTGACCTGACTCAGGAAAAAAAATTCCCTCCTGATTCCAAATCTGACAAGCAATATGGGCCTATATGCACGAGCAAGACTTCCTCCAGCCATGTACTGGAGTGATTCCTAAGTGCCACAAACAGCTGAGTACAAAGTGTGAAATGCCACTAAGATTTAGTCTTTCATGCACATTTTCTCAGAAAAAGAAAACAAAATTGAATATTTATCAATTTAATAAAGAGCAAAATTCCTTCCACTGGAAAACAACTATTGTAGAGAACTAGAGACACTTTTCTAGGACCAAATCCTGATTCACTCCCCCCTAAATTAGCTTCAGGGCAAAAATAAATAATTAAACATATTTTGCAGAAAAATTCCACTTTTAATCACACCTTTCTTCTTTCTCCTATGGTTACCTGTCTACTGCATTACAGCACATCATGAGTACATGGCAGTAGAGATGAACACCGACTAAAGCTTCAGATCCCAATAATCAATTCAGGCTCAGATCTCAGGGCACCTACACACGAGCACTGAGGCTGCTTTGACACGCTGGAATTCCAGCACATTGGAGCAGGCTTGATTAATCAATTGGCAATTGCCACACTCCAGCAGCCCCCTGCATCTCTCGGTTCAGTGTCCCCATGCTTGAAAATGGTGGCAGGGGCACTTGAACTGAAGCTCATCGGACAAGCTTTAGTTCAAATGTGCCCATCAGCACAGGGATGCCGATACAGGAGATGTGGCAGCACTTTAAGTGAGCAGGACTTAGAGCTGCTCTAATTAAAGCACTGCCTCCACCCCCCACTCCACCCATGGACCATGTATAAAAGTGCCCTTACTTCCCATCTCATCCATGAGCTGAATTTGAACGTGGAATCCCAGATGAGTTCAGATTTTGAACCTTAAGGTTTTGGGAAGGTTTGAATGTAAGGTTCAAGACTGGCGCTAGTTCTAAAAAACAATACCATTTTGTTCATTTGAACATTAGTTTGAGGTATCCACACAATTTATCATATACAAAGGAGCAAAAAAAATGTCAAAGAGATAGTATTAATGTAAAAAATAATTCCCCTGATGTATCTATAGCAAAACTGATATGACTACCTGAGTGGCAAAACAAGTGAACTCATTGCTATCATTTAATAGTCATTTTTCTCTAACTTTGGGAAGTTGGATGCACCTTATTCAGCCCCAGGCTTCTATTATATGCTATTGATAATCCACCAGCATCTCGATGAAACACTGTGATGTGCCTGGTACATTTGGCAAAAGAAAAGTATGTGTTGCCAGCAAGCAAAGCAACAGCTAAGTTGTTAAATTATACTCACTGGTAAAGGCCCTTTGACAACATATAATTAACACTCAGGGTTCCCATAAATCCTAAAGCTTTGACCAAATATACAGAAGTGAACTAGGTATTTGGAATCAGCGAGAAGTAAACATAAATGGTACTGCAGATGGAGGGATAAATTTTCCTGACTCTTCTTTTTTCCTCTTTATGCACTGACACAAATCACAGATGTTGTTTGTTATTATTTATTCTTCTGTATAATAAACTTGGTATATTACAGCAATTAAAATAGACAAGGCAGAGCTTGTAATCTAAATAGACAATCACAGAAGAATAAAGACGGACAACTGTAGGGCTGAGATTGAAAAGAAATATAAATGATTACGGTAATTGAACACAGCACTCTCTTTTGGACTCTTCTATAAAATTGGACTTGAGGTATGTTAGGCAGCATTAGTGAGCAGAAGAGAATATCATATGTGATGCTTTGTTCTGAATTATTTCCTTTATAGATACAACCTGTGTTAAAGCTTGTCCTGATGGATATTATGTTGATAGTGATGAAGGACGATGTTTCAAATGCCACGGTACCTGTCAGACTTGCTATGGAAAACACAGCACACAATGCCTTTCCTGCAGACCAGGCTGGTACAAACAAGGAAATGGATGTGTAGAGTCCTGCCCGGTTGGGTAAGCCTCCAGGACCTTTCACATTGGAGAGAGATCTTTGTATTAAGCCTTCAAGTCTATTTTTAGATAGACCTTTCTAGTACTTCAAGGAACCAAAGCTGAATGTACTATATGCTCTAAGGATTTCTAGCACTCATCCTTTGGAGATGGCATACATAAGATCACCCCATAAAATGTCATGGGTATGCCTATATTGCCTAATCTAACTAAATATAGCAATGTAAGAGCTATCTCACATACCAAAAACAGCATAGCCCTGTTAGTTCAGAGCTCTGCTTAGGCTGATTTATGCTATATTGTACAGTGTAGACAGAGTCGAACTTGCGGCAACAACCGTTCCAGAACTAGAGTTTGGAAAAGGCAACTTTCGTCTTTCAAACAGAAATTTCACTAGACTTGAGCACAGTATCCCCTATATCTCCAGTAGGCCTAAACAAAACAATGAACAACCCTCCCCCCTGAAAAAACCCTCTGCAATAACACACACCAAAAACTTGGAATTAGAAATCTAGAAAGCAGCTTTCCTAAACAACCTGTTTAGTCTCAGAGTTTGAAATCAGTCTGGTCTGAGTTCTGAACTGGGGTATAGACTGCTACTTTTGTGACAATGCATGATTATTTCGGCATCTGAGTTGTTCTTTCATCAAAATACCCAGCTCCCCTGCACTTCTCAGTTACTGTATATTCACCTGCAATTCAACATCCTTTGCTAAGCTGCACACCTGTGATGACGATACACTGCAGAGTGGTTATTACCTTTCCATTCCATCTACAGCTATGACCACACTACTCCTTTCCCACATGCCTGAACACAGACATAAAGGAACTGGTGAATCACCCTTTGGCAAAACAGAATAACTCACACTAGCTTTCTCTCGTAAGTAACACAAGCAGGTCTCTAAGGGTAAAAATAAAGTATTAGTACTTCTGCCATTCAGATAGATACTAAGGAAATTCCCAGGCAGAAGGTGACACAGTAAAGAAAATTATGAACCTGGATTTTAGCAAGTTAGCTCCAGATTTATTCAGGATTATCACTAGCCAAGGAAGCAAAGGAACAGAGGCACCACTGCTTTTTCAAGTCAAAGAGAGGAAAAGGAGTTCTCTCCTGCTTGGAACAGAGAGGGAGCCATGTTTCATTCCCCGCTTCCACCTTTGCTTTCTTCACTCTCAGAACTGAGCCTAACAGAAACCCTCGGAGGCAGGAGAGTGCTGTTATCACCAGCTGGCCAGCAGAAACACTACATAACTGAGTGACTTGTCCAACATCTCACCAGAAGTCTGTAGCAGAACCAGATCGCACGTCTCCTGAGAACCAGCTCAGTGTAGTCTCTCCTGACTTTGTGCCTGAATTTGACCCAGTGATTCAGAAGGTCTTGCTTTATAGGGTAAAATCCCAAAGCCAAATGGCACATACATACATTAAATGGAACCCATTGCTACATCTATGTGGACTATACTTTTGCGAAGATAAGGATATCAGGAAAGAAACTTTTGCAACGGACCCAAAAGAGAACTTTGGTTTTGTTTGTATTTTCTTTTCTTTTTTTAGCACTCTCGGCATTTGTAAAGCCTTCACTACTTCGTCTCTTTCAGATATTATGGAAGTAACTCTACTGGCTTGTGCCAGAAATGCCACATAAGCTGTAAGGAGTGTTTGGGACCTCAGCCCACAGACTGTCTGTCCTGTGATGACTATTTCTTCCTGCTTCATTCCAAGAACGAATGTCTCCACTCTTGCCCTGAATATTATTATGGGGACCATGATAAGAACACCTGTGAAAGATGCCACCCTACCTGTAGTTCATGTGATGGTAATATTCAACACTATTTGCTTCTGTACCACATGAGCATTACAATAACCTCTCCTTGCTGTTGATTTTGATAATGTTTCATAATCATTAGTGATAACTATGTCCACACTGTATTTGGAGGTGTCCTTTTAGCATATATGGACAAACCTGAGCCAGTTTCAATCTAGGTACCTCAGGCACTAAGAGCAATGAAGCCACAAGAGCACAAGTTTCAATGTGAGCTATAGTTCAACTTATTTATTCAGCCTGCCACCTCTTCTTCACTGTCATCAGGACCCAAGCAAACTAAATTAGTTTACTTAAGCTTCTTAGCAGGTTAAATTAGCCCATGCAGAGCACTGTGCTGCCACTCTACCTTTTTGTTTAGAATTAGTGTGGGTAGCTCCAGCTCCACATAGCTTTGCAATGTTTAGGATAGGCTTACACATAGAAAGAGAGTCAGCCTATTGGTTACTAATAATCCTCTTGTAAAATAAGCTCAGTGCTAGAAACTGCATGCCTATTTAAAGTGAATGGCAGCAGTCAGCAACATTTTCTGGAGGTGGGCTGAAATGGCCCACCTTAAGTGTGAAGTGGGTCAGCGCTAGGACCCAACCACCACCCCCACTACTGTTTCTTCCTATGCCTAACTGCAGCATAGCATGGGTAAAGCTACTCGCTACCAAATGCCACTAGAGCCCCAGCTCCATGGGCCTGTAGCTGTAGGTTGCCAACCCCTGATCAGTGAGTTCCTTGCACTGTAAGATACTGATCTACGTCAGTCCAGAGATCAGATGCTAAGGAGCTAGATTCTGATCCTTTTATGCCCAGTGAGTATTACCAGACTTTGTGAGCAATTCCAGTGCATGTGAGCCAGCCTTTTAGAATCTGGCCCTCCCTCTTTAGCAATGAGCACAGCTCAAAGAGTGGGAGAGTTGATCAACTGCTAATGAAATGAGTCAAAGTAAAACCTCAAAAAGTTTAGGTCACGAGGTTAAGGAGCAGTGGAACCTTTAAAAAATAAGGGGTGTTCACCCTGTTTTGAAATATGGTCAGGGTTTTTTCAAAGTTCACCTTGAGATGTCATCCATTTTACTTTATTGATAGCTCCATCCAGCCAAGTGCTTGTTTATGTGTTATGAAACTTACATATTAAGTTTCTTTTCCCAAATTATCCTGAATCGAATTTGTACTGGGCATTATATTTTCCTTGGACCCATATAGTTTCTTATTCTTTCTCAATGGCATCAGATAGTAGCTACCAGGTGCTACTCTGCAGTGCAAAATGTGCCATATCTTTATACAGATATATCAAATTTGTTTCCTTACATAGATTGCATCAAATAATACAGACGATTAATGATAGGATAAGAAGATTTAAATGTTAGAAGTGACTCCTGGAATGAAAAATCACCTTAAAGATCTATTAAAAACGGAATTATAAATGCAAATTATTATAATCAACAATAATTATTTCAAGTTGGATTTGGAACAAAAAAGGTTATTTTTGTAGTCCACAATCTGTCTTCTAAAATGATTTTGTATTTATTTTGCTATTAATACTACTGTACTGGTCAGATTTTCTACTGAGAATACAGAGAGAAAGACAGCGGGTGGATACAAGTGAATCTAGTGGCTGATTCTTCTACATAATAAAGTTATGGCTGTAAGCCTTTTGACTCAGCTTAAATAAGAGGTGGCACATACCTGGAAATGCGTGCAGTACATACGTGGAAAGCTTAGATCAGTGTAGCTTAGAAAGGGATCAGGCTTCCACGCTTGGTTTAACATACTTTCATTTATTAGCATTGATTCAAACCTTGTTTCTTAACTTTTGTGATGTATACATGGTTGAAGCAACTATGCTGAATGGCAAAACATCTTCATCACTAATAGGATCCTAATAGCCAGCACCTCTTCCCCAATAGTCACAAATATTTTAGTAGAACATAAACTTAAAAGTGGATGTTGGAAACATTTTCTGTGCACCACAATTCTAAGAACACAAGCTTCTCTTAATTCTTGGCTTAAGCAGTTTTGAAGGTCAACCAATTAATATTAGACATGTACATTTCCAATACTTGATTAAACTTATTAGTGTGGTCAGATTAGTACATTCTTTAAAAGAAACAGATTGTTTTCCATGTTCAATACAAAACTGTTGTTTTATGTTCCCTTGCAGGGGAGGGAGCACTCAGGTGCACAGCTTGTGTGTGGAGTTACCATCTAGCAGGTGGAATCTGCTACTCTGAATGTTTTGCAGGAGAATACAAAGCCCAAGAGGTACTATCTGTACACAAGCAACGTCTCTGTCTCCTATTCTACGTATGCTGAAGTCTAGAAAATGTTTATAAATATATACACTTAGAATTCGTTGTTGATAGAACATTTTAAATATTTAAAAAATTAGATTCAGATTCAGAACTAAACCAGATTTAAAGAGAAAACTCCATGAACTTAGAATTCAAAAAAAGAAGTGCTTTGGAAATATATGCTCACAGGGACAATAGGCACTGCTAACCAAACATGCTATTCTTGTCCATTTCAGTGAAGATTACCATAAATTGTAGTTGGCAACTGCTGGAGCTCTGAACATTTGTGGCTGTGGGGCATCTCCGTAATGTAGACTGATCCAAGGCCAGGTATCCCAGGTGACAGGAGCACAACAAAGAATCAGGTGGTCTGGGAGCAACCCTTGGGGTCACAGCCTAGGGCAGGGGTTGTCAACCAGAGGTACATGTTTGAAAGGTCCTAGGGAGTACGCAGGGGCAGGTGGGGATGGAGTTCACAGTTAGGGTGGCTAGGATGTGGAACCGGCTTCCTAGGGAAGTTGTTCTTGCTCCTACCTTGGGTGTCTTTAAGAGTAGATTAGATAGGTACTTGGATACCCTGCACCTCTGCCCCAAAGGAGCAGGGGCAGGGCAGGACGAGAGCAGAGCTATGCAGACAGTATGCTGCCACTGCTCCACCACTCACTACACCCCTGCTCTGCGTCTGGCCACTTGCCACCCCTCGCTCAGGGGGTACACTTACTAAAAATGGGGTCTCCAGGGGTACACTTATTAAAAAGTTTGAAAACCCATGACCTAGGGGATCAGGAACAGGCAAGGTCAGGAAAGAAAAGGTCCAGACTAGACCAGGGAATCATGGCAGCAGGAAGAGGCCAGTCAGAAGACCTAGATCTAAGATATAGACCAAGTGGGGGTCAGAAATGAGAGGCAGGGATTCAGACTAGTATCACTAGCCATAAGGTCTGTAGCAGGCAGCTATAGCTGTATGTGACCAAGACATGGGCACTTATCTAGCTAAGCCACCAGCCTACACATGATATTAATGGGACGCAATAACTCCAGCACAGTTTATGCATGTCCCCAGGATTGCAGCATGTTGAGCTGGGGCAATGCAGCCCCAATTGGCAGAGGAGTAAGGGGGGGTCAGCCTGTCAGCCTGGGGCTGCTTCACCCTGGTTCAGTGTGCTGCAGAGAGGCTGGCTGGGCACAAGGGTGCTACAATGCGTGGCTAGCCAGCAGGCAGCCCCACATTGTAACACCCTCATGCCCCAGCCAGCCCCGGTCACCGTCAACACATGTGTTACACTGGAGTAAATAACTCCACCATAGGATAGTACTTGTATCAAACAATACTATCCTACAGAAGAGTTAATTAGTTTACTCTGGCCTAATAGTGCTGCATGTGTAGACAGTGACACTTTACTTCAGAGCTAATTAGACAACTCCACAGTAAACATCTGGTATAGATGTACTCACTGAGTACCTCTTTTGTGGTGCTAAGTAATACCTTGAATTGCTATGAAATGTTCAGCACTTCCTAGAATCTGACCCCATGTGAGTTACCCAGAGATAAGAGATGTAACCAAATATGTAGTAGATACACTGGAGGGTAGGGCTATGATACAGCGACCTAGACAAATTGGAGGAGTGGGCCAAAAGAAATCTCATGAGGTTCAACAAGGACAAGTTCAAAGTCCTGCACTTAGGACAGAAGAATCCCATGCAGCAAGGAGGCTGACCGGCTGGGCAGCAGCTCTGCAGAAAAGGACTTGGGGGTTACAGTGGATAATAAATAAGTCAGCAGAGTGCCCTTGTTGCCCAGAAGGCTAACAGCATACTGGGCTGCATTAGTAGGAGCATTGGCAGCAGATCTTATTCTATAATTATTCTGCTCTATTCTGCACTTGATGAGGTGGCATCTGGAGTATTGTGTCCGGTTTTGGATACCACCATCTCCCCACCATCGAAAGGATGTAGACAAGTTGGGGAGAGTCCAGTGGAACAAAAATGGTTTGGGGGCTGGGCATGACTTATGAGGAAAGGCTGAGGGAACTGGGCTTATTTAGTCTGCAGAAGAGGAGACTGAGAGGGGATTTGGTTGCAGGCTTCAACCAAAGAGGATGGAGCAAGAATGTTCTCAGTGGTGGCAGATGACAGAACCAGGAGCAATGGTCTCAAGTTGCAGCAAGGGAGATTTAAGATGGGTATTAGGAAAAACTCTCTTACTAGGAAGGCGGTGAAGCACTGGACCAGGTTAACCAGAGAGGTGGTAGAATCTCCATCCTTGGAGGTGTTTAAGGCCCGGCTTGAAAAAGCCCTGGCTGGAATGTTCTAGTTGGGGATGGTCCTGCTTTGAGCAGGGGGTTGGGTTAAATGACCTCCTGAGGTCCCTTCCAACCCTGATTTTCTATGATTCAATGTTACCTCCACAAAACTCCTTTTCTTCAGTGGTTCTCAAACCAGCCAGAGGAGCCCAAGGCAATGGATGGAGCACGCATGCCATAAATCAGCTAATCAGCAAGGAAATAGATTGACTAGGTTTCAGGAAGGAACGTGCAATTTTAAAATTATTGAAGGTTTTACTGTGTAACTTTTTCCAATAAAGCTTCAGATATATGCAGGTCACACACTTAGGTCTGACCAGAATCTAGCCCTTAGATTGTAACAGTGCAGCACTGCCAGCCCCATTGTGAAACAGAAAAAGGAGGAAACATGTTCTGTTTTTGTTCTGTATCTCAAGGGAGACCCACTGAAATGTGACAACTGTCATGACAGCTGCATCGAGTGTAAGGGACCTGGCCCATACAATTGCACGGTTTGCCCAGCTAACACGAGACTCTACCTAGATGAGAGCCGGTGTGTGGAGTGCTGTGGTAGTTCTGACCTGGCAAAAGACCAGGACTGCTGCGACTGCAGTGAAATACAAGGTAAGACTGAAGTGTAAAGCAATACTGATGTTTGATGAGCTTGAGGTCGATTGGATATTTGTGAGCTGCAGCTTCTGTACTGGGTTCCACACATAATATATGTCAAATGCATGTCAGCAGCATAGATGCTCTACACACTGACATGACTTTAAAAGGGAGAAATATCCTCCTTTCACACTTAGCTCCAGTAAAATATGCCAGTAGTCATCATTTTAAACTTAGAGTCCCTGGTTTATTTGAGATAAATCACACTTTAGATTAATCAAAATGCTTTATATCCACAATGAATTTATCCCTCCATATCTAAAAATGTTGGTGGGTTTAAATAGTCCACTGGATAGAATGGACAAGCATTGCCTTAGAATAAGTCAATGATTGAATACTTCATATATTTATAACTTTTGGTTATCTTTAACTTGCAGACGAGTGTGTATTACAGAGCAGTTTGAATCTACCAACTGAAAATAAAAAGAAAACTGCTTTGTTTGTTATTACCTCTATTTCACTGATCCTCATCATTGGAGCCATTGTATTCATTTGGAGAAGGTCACGAGCTAAATCACAGCCAGTCAACAAAGGTGGGTACGAGAAGTTGACAAACCATACAAAAACTTTGCCTTCTTACAAAAGCAACCACTATGAGAACACTAGCTATCAGGAGGATCAAGTGATTGAGTTTCGAGACCGGGATGATCAAGATGAAGAGGACGATGATGATGATATTGTATATATGGGCCAAGATGGCACAGTCTATCGTAAATTTAAATATGGACTTTTGGAGGATGATGAAGATGATGAACTGGAATATGATGATGAAAGTTATTCCTTTAGATAACTTTTTATTAATGTTTTCCTCTTTGTTGCCTTGCCTATGAAATGAAATCAAATTAGTTAAGTTATAGGGATCATAAATATTTTGTTATTTCTTAGTACAGTGAAGCTGGAGCAGAAATTTATGTTCATCATAATGCTACAAAAATGGGATACATTTTAGCTCTACATCCTGTAAAAGTAGAATTGTTTCTAGTTACTTTCTTTTCTCTCATACTTTGCAAAAATCTTTGATGGATCTTTCAATTAGCAGTATTCAAGAAACTGCTCTGGCTATAAGATTATTTTTCTGTACACTCCTGTGTGGAAATAAATCCTTTTCCAATGTGTTTGTGGGTACACATATGTAGATAATACAGACATACACACCTTTTGAGTGTCTTGCCAATACCTGTGAAAATGTATTCATGTAAAGAAGACTAACATATTTACCTCCGTAATATATGTCACTAGGATAGGATGCCACTTTATTGTTTACTGCTTTGTGATTATAGTTTGTACTGTATTTCAAAATATGATATGCAGTTTCATTCATTTTACTTGGTTTTTCTTACTTGGTATTTTCCAAAGTACTAATATTTCCCTAAGTCTGACACATTTCTTCTGATAACCTTGAAGTGTATTTCCACAGGAAGAGTTAATAATATCTATCACATTCAGTTTCAGATAAAATCTGAGGTCATTGAGAACATATTCCAAATTGAATACATGATATCATTAGCTTATATAAAACATAATATATATGATATAATGTATCTAATATTAAATACAAATTAATTTTGATTTAGTGATATATTTTAAGAAACATTTAATTATTCAGTTATTTTGGACTTAGTGAACAAGAATGCTTAGCCCATAAATCAGTACATTTGGAGTCTCTGTCTCTAAAAACCTTGAGAAACTACAGAGTATTGAAACAAACCAGACATAAATGCAAAGGATTTACTCATCTTACCTTTCACATCTATCACAAATGACTTTGGATGCTCACAACATAGGAAAAGGCATAATCAATGCAGCACTGAGAACTGTCAGTTAAAGCAAAAGAATGCAATAATGTGATTTTGTTATTAGTACAAAAACATCACTTATTGTTCTACAAGAGAAGATGCTAAATCTGGATCCTTTATTGTGGAAGAATAAATTGAAACTTTGTACAAAAACATGCCAAGATTGTTGCATTTACTAGGAATGTGGTCTTATGGTTAAGAGCACGGTCTGTCTAACCTTGGGCAAATCAATTACAGCCACATAAAATAAAGAACTTAGGCTCCGCAATGCCAAATTCTTAGGGACTTGGTCCCTGGAGTGAAATCCAGAACTATGTGTTTGGTACCTATTTATCTAGAGTAGTGGTTGAAGTGCCCACCTGGGAGCTTATGGGTTCCTGTCCTAAACCTAAGGACTGTTTAATATAAAATATACCAACAGTGTTGGGAGCAGGGTGTGGAATTCAAAACAACACCACAGTGGCATAAGTAGGGCACAACGACTGGGACAACTATTCCAGGCTCTGACATGGCGAGTAAGGGCGCAAAAAAGCCCAGTTACTGCTGGCAGACAGCAGTGGCAACCAGAAGTTGCTGCTGCCCCTGTGCCCTGGGCATCTGGCCACGCCACTATGCTGCTGCACACCTGAGATAATGTGGCCTGGATGATATGGCCCTGTGTGTTAGATCATGCAGGAGCATGGGCTAGAGCGCAAGGTCAAGCTGACATGCAGCTGGATCTGGTGCAGGGGGGCAGGCCAGCACTCTGGGTCACATCTGGAGACTGAACCTGCATGCTGACCCCACGCTGGATCCAGCCCACAGACCAAACCCCACGTGTGGAATCTGATCCGTGGTTGGGCCCCCACCACTCGTCCAACACGTGGGACTAAAAGGCTGCGCACCACTGCTCCAGCACACTTTCTTTTTCCTAACCGACTTCTGAGGTTTTCCAATAGTAGACATGGCTGAAAATATTTCTTTCATATCCCCTGGGAAAACTTAAATTTTTGGCAGAAATTTGAGAAATTATTTTGAATTATACATGTTATCGTAGGAACCAAATTTACATACCTCAAGTTCTCTTTTCCCCCCTCCACACATGGCTTCCTGGTCTAACTACATTCCCCACAATACCACATCCTCTTTCCTTTTTGAGCATTGTGATGTTCACATGATCACTTCTGCTCTTGCTGCCACTCCAGAAGAGAGAATGGGAACGAACTACAAATCCCTGTAGGGTACCACAGCAGTATTAACAAATTAAAATACAGTAGTTCAAGCATTTGGTTTAATAATGAATAGCAAAATTTGCCACAAAAAACCCAGATCCTTTTCACAAGGAATGTTTCGTTGTAAATGTTTTTTTCTATTGTGAAAACAATGAGAAAAATGCTAACCAACGCTGTCTCTGAGCTGGGCCAGTGACTCTGTGAATTAGAAAAAGGTTGACTAAACTAGGCTTATGGGACCAAGCCTCAAATTAGATGAAAAGCTAGCTGTCTCCCGAGGTGTCCAGAGCAGATCCACGAAGGTTAGGTAGAACCTCCTTAGTGGGTTAGAGGATGTTCTGCATTTACACGTGTGGTTTTTAAGATTGGATTTTTCAGACCGAAATGATCTCTCACAGCTTTGTGAGGGTCAGGGAAGAAGAGGCTTCTTACTAAGACTTCAAAAGGTAGCAGGCAGACAAACAAACCAACTTTTTTGTACTGTGACTCTTGCTTGTAAACCTGTGGCTTTGGCAGCACTGAAATGTGCCTCAGAGATGAGAAGTATGGCAACAGGGAAGAAAAGTTCATTTCAAACACTTACTCCATGTTATTCAAGAAAAAGATGTGCTTTTTACCTTTTCAAGAACTGTACAGATCACCATATGAGCTGCCTTCTTTACAATCAAACCAAAATAAAAAACAAATAAAAACCTTATTTGACACACTGGAAGTAAACTAGTCAGATTTATAGATGGTGAAATTCAGATGTACCATGTGTCATGCAACTTCTGTTCTCACACCAACATTTCCTGGCTTTTGCTTGGTGCCCATTTATAATGTTTATGAAGTTGCTCAATAATTGCAGTAGTTCTTTACATTTTAATTTAAACAACTATTTGTTGAGACTGTATTGTTTATAAGAGTGTCAAAACATCATGGTAGTGTAAGCCTTCAGCCAGGCACTTGAGAGCAGTAACAAGGGCCAGGGTCAAATTTAGGGGTTTAACACCAACTTTCTAAATTTGGCTTGAGCCCCTGCCCAGGAACCAGGGAAAATAAGTTTTAACTGGATGTTCTGATATGAAGGAACTTCTCCACTCACAAGCAACGTTAAATAAAAACAGGGTTTAATTCAGGGGAGAATGGAACAAATACATAATCCGAAAGAAAGCCTTACCTATTCAATCTGAACTGAACTCTTAAACAGTTAATAGACTCCGGTACTGACAAACCAACCCCGAAGAGCAACCCCCGACCCCAGCCAGTTGGGAAGTGATTCTGACTTCTGAGGACTCTACCACCGATGCCAGCCAACAGTGGCAGGTGTTGGGTAGAGAGCGCCTCACTGCAGTTGCTGCCAGTCCACTGCAGGGAATCACAGCTTGGCCTCCGAGGGTCGCTGCTATTGCTGCAGCCGTTCCTCCTGAGATTGCCTATGCAAATGTGACACTTTTAGACCCTGACCTTCTCAACAGCAGGTGAAGGGATTTTAGCTGTTTCTGATATAGCATGTATAGCATGTTCTACCTGAACTAACTACAAGGACTTACACTTATAAGGTCTTTCCCTTGGAGAAGCTCATGGACCACAAGGGCACCCATGGAATGACTCCTTTCTGGACTTCCTCCTACTCCTCACCCTCTTTTTGCTCCTCACCCATTGCAGACTTCTGTGCAGCTCACAGTGAGTACTGACCCTTTGGTGACTTTTGCATAGCTTTACATTTGTGCAGGCCTAAAAAATTTATAATCTTAGAGGTGGGGCCCCCCGAACATAAATATCTGATCCACTTTGCCCTTTGTCACATTTTACTTCCAAACAGTAAAAACAGACACAAATAGTCTATCCCTCCCCTCTACCCCCCAAACTTTCAAATATGCTGAGAAAGAACACAAAATCACCACAGCACGCATAACAATAGCAGAACATGCAAAACATGAACAGGGTTACATCAGAGAATGACATTTTTTTCCAATGGAAAAACAGAAATGTAGATGGAAGTCAGGCAAGTTTGCCTGAAGGACAAACTCTGTGTAGAAATGAAAAGTTATATCTCTGTTTACATTCAGTATGTAGCCTCTTTACTGACTCAACAACACAAGTTGCAACCACATGCAGTGGAGACCAGAGTTTTCCCAGCCACGTTTGGAGTCCATCAAAGATCTCCATTAAGCCCACTGAGCTGGTTCTGGATAGACTTACCAACAACATTTGGAAGGATGGTTCTTCTTACATAATGATTGCAGGTGACGTGGACTGCACAAAGCAGACAGCAGGTGCAGAGTGATTAAGTCAAATAGAGGCACATCTTGGAAAGGCATGGCCTAGGCATCAGCAGGGAAAAATTGCAGTATTTCATGCACATTTTCAGGCACTAGTGAAGGGAACACATGTAGCATTGGACAATCAGAACAAACCCTTAGTATACAAGTACAAGGAAATGATAAAAGAGATTAGATAAGGACATTAGAAGCCAAATAAATAAGGCAAGGATGAAATGGGAGGGGGGGGGGTGAAGTAGCTTGTGATAGAAAAATCAGGGAAAATCTACAGAACGGGTACAATCAGAACTGTTTTATGGATTAAACTAAGGTTGTCAAATTCCTCCTGCCCCCTGGGCCAGATCCAAACTAGAGTTCCTTACAGGCCAGACATACACAGTGGTCACAGTGGTGCAGGAGGCAGTGAGAAGGCTAACACTGTCATCACCACTTGCCCCCAGCCACTGGCACACATCCCCACTGGGGCACTATCCCTGGTTTTCAGCAGCGGACCCTGCTTCTGCTTGCCCTTTCCCTCTGGGAGCCCCCCAGGCCACATGGTATGGCTCTGATCAAGTTAATAAACTGTACATCTGACTTTTCACGTCCCTAGATTAGAATTTTGTGCAATGAAAAAATAAGATAGCTGTTCATGATAAGGGTGATGGAGATGAGACTAGAGGTGGATTTGTGGAGTCAGCAAGAAAGATCATGTAAGAAATGCGGAAGTATGGTAATAAGCAAAGGCAGCATCAACAGAGGAAAAGCTGAGTAAGGACAGATTGAGATGGTCTGGGCATGTGACTGGGAGGCCTGAAAAGCATGTGGGAAAGCAAGTTCAGTCAATGAGAGTTAGGGACAAATAAGGAAAAGCCCTAAAAGAGATGGTGGTAGTATTTAAGAGAGTACTGAGAACACATACATACGTAATCATCAAACCAACCAATAGGTATAATAATTTTCAGTCACTACCAACCCTGGCAGGATCTGAAAAAGTCACTTGGACATGACCTGGTTACATGCCCACATCTCATCTTCAATATTTTTGTTTCCAAATACTAATGTTAAAGGTTTTGAAAATGAAATTAAGTGACACTCTTTTCACTATTAAGTAATGCTGTCTAGGTTATATTTATGTCTATACTGCCTCTTCCCTAAACATACTTTGCTAAATTCAGTTACAAACAGCCTGGAGAAATACTACTAATAAACAAGGACTTAGTCAGCACTTTTCAGTAGGTCTCTGATAAGCACTTCACAAAAATAAGCATAATTTTACCTGTTTTATACAGCAGAAGTTAATCACAGTTAAATAAAGTTTGAAATTCTGGCTCCTTCAAAGTCAATGGTAAAACTCCTGTAGCTTAAAGTAGGGTAGATTTCCACTCCCCCAATGAAGTGCCCACATGAATCTAAACCAAGATTGGACCCTAAAGGTCTTCAAGTCCTTTATACTTTCTACAGCCCCGTGGTGCAGTATTTATGGAAATTTATGGACCAATTTCTGTATGATATAACTGGATATATCATTGCTATATTGGCAGCAAATTGGTCACATGAGGCGAAATACACGCCCGGTTTATCTGAACTTAAATCAATGGAGTTACAACAGGAATGAATCTGACCCAGTGGAATGACTCAAATGAATGGAGAGCGCAAGACTTAGTGCTAACTTTGAGTAGGTGATTATAGAGCTAGTGATGTATCTGGGGAACATTGTATATTGGATTTTGTTTTTAAATCTGATAGTTCACATTCTCTTCATGAGTTTCTGTTCTTTTTTAAAGAAAAAAAAACTGTTCCCTTGGTTTAGTTCCATACTTATATTCTCTGCTCAGCTTCTACATGGTTAGCTTTCTTCAGATGTAGCTCATTTTTTGCACTCATCTAACATCCAACATGCTGCTGTACACGTTCTCCTCCCTTCTGTCTGTCTGTCTGTCTGCCCGTCTCTCTCTCTCTCTCTTTCTTTCTTTCCCCTATGTATCAATTAATTTTTTTCACTGCATCCTCTCACTTTCAGAAAATTGAAGTTGCTACAATTTTTCATATTACTAATGCATCTAATCCCACATTCAGTTTCTACCATCTAATTCATAAAATTGTAGGGAAGGCAAAGCCAACTAAAAGACAAAAAACATAGTCCACTTGGGTCAATTTATCATTAATTAATTCTCAAACCAAAGGGGTCATCAAGTGATTCTCAGTGCCTAATCATTCTTTTAAGCTACATAACTACAAATGTTACCAATGCTTATATAATCCCGGTCTTTTAAAAAAGACAGCCAGAAAATGTATCTAATATCCCTAGAGCTTCCCGAAGCAGTTGATACCACAAGTTTTCTATATAATATATAAACAGTATGTCCTTCTATTTGATACTTGTATTTTAAATCTTTCTTCTTTATGACAGAAGCATAAGCAAAGAAATACAATACGAAAATATTTTATGTCCAAATTCAGTATGAAATCAATACTGATTTGATATTTATGGTTTTTTTACTTTGTGCCAGAAAAAAGCAAGCAGACAATCCAATATGCTTGAAAATTATAGTGCTAGAAAACCTACAGAAAACATTAAAACAGTTAGATAGGTGCTGTAGGAAGTGGTGAAGATGACTTGTGAGTCAGTACTGAACCAACACTTCCAGTCTGATGCTGAGGAGAACTGGGCTGCGGGGGTGCTATCTTTCAAACAGGCCATAAAACGTCACTAAATACTCCGTGGCACCTAGCACAAAATACAGCCCCTTGTGCTCTATCCTCATTAATACATTAGACTGAATTCGTTCCTGGGGCAACTACAACCATTTCATTAAAGTGCAACAAACTATTTCTATGCCCTGGGCATCAGCATCAGTCAGGGCAGCAGTTGGGCTACCAGCAGTGGTGGTCCCCATTCTTGCACCTCCTCTAAATTAGTGTCTGGGACTGGTGCCCCATGCACCCACCCCCAGTTAGGATACCAGACTTCATTGATTATAATACCACTTTCATGCTTCTTGTATTTTGGTGAATAAGGTATTTTTGCTTCATCCTACAGTTTTTCTCTTTCTAACAGATTATACCTCTCTACATTTATTTCATATTAGTGACAAAGAAAAACTTGGTACTTGGCTCCCCTTTCAGCCATTTCTCTCATTCCTTTTCAGACACCACACTTAGCTGATGAATACAGGGTATTATGGTAAGACTAATGCAACTGTATAAAGAACAATGCATGAGAGTTCCCCACATAGCGGGGCTGTTACTTCTTTCGCCTGTGCATGCTTCAGCATTGTTTCAGTGCAGCCCTACTGAAGAGCTTTTCTCCACCCATGCTTTGGGAACTACTGAATTAACTTACATTTCATTTCTTTTGATCCTGACTTTATGCTCTCATTTCCGACACATTCAGAAGTATCTTCTGTATTTGATTTTCTATTACCCCAAATGCTAAGCCATAGATGGGAAGAGAGAGAGAGAGAGAGAGAGAAAGATCAAATCAACATAAAAACTCAGTTTACTTTGGTGAAGAGATATTGCACAATTACTTTTCAAACACTTGATATGGATGTTCAATTTACTTGAGTTATACTGTTATAGATTACAGCTATAAACCTGTTGTCATGTTCTGTAAAATATTTACTCTTTATCTTAAACGCTATAAACTAAAGGTATCCTTTGTACTTGAGGGAGATGATTCAACTAATGTTCAGTGTACAGCCCTCAGTAAATGACATTGGAATTCTCAAACCAAGACCAAATCTACTACTACTTCCCTTGTCCCACAAGCTTGTCATGATCAGTTTTTTCTTTCATTTAACAAAACAACTTTTATGTCAGTCTCAGGATTGAACAAGTAGCAATAACGAACAGTGTATAAGACCCACACCAGCAGAGGACAATGACAGGCTACATATGAGTATACATTAGACCTGTGCAAAGTGGCTAGTATTCGCTTCGGATTCAGCCAATTTGGGGGACAGCAATTCAATTCAGTGATTCGAATCACTGTCCCGAAACGATTCGGCTGAATCTGATTTAGAGATTCGGCTGCTGCTGAATCAGCCAAATCACCAAATCACACAGGTCTCAGCCCTCGCCCGGTCTCAATGGCTGCCCTGCCTGCCCCAGCTCCTGGGTCTTGAAAAAAATAACCCCCACTCACCGGCTCCTGCCAGGCAGAGGGATGGTCCCCACTGCCCCCTACCACATGGGAGGCTCCACCACAAGCCCCCCGACTCCTGCCCACTCTCTGAGCCCTCTCATATCTGTCCCGCATGCCACAGCTCTCAGCCCTTTAAAAAAAAACAAAAAAAGTCCCAACACACCAGCTCCTGCCCAGCAGAGAGGGGGGGACGATCCCTGCTGCTCCCCACTGCCCTATACTGCGTGGGGGGCTCTGCCACGACCCCCAGAAGCGCCAAGGCTGCTGCAGCAGCTGGTGAGGCTGCAGCAGCTGGTTTTTCTTAGAAGGCCAGAGCTGAGGCAGGTGGGGCAGCCATGGAGGGGGCTGGGAGTCAGGGGGCTTGTGACAGAGCTTGCCCATGCAGCATGGGGCAGCAGGGATCGCCCCCCCCCCCCAATTGGCAGCACCTGGTGACTCTGGGCTTTTTTTTTTTAAAGGGCTGGAAACTAGGGCAGGTGAGGCAGCCATGGGGGGGCCTGGGAGAGCAGGCAGGGGGTGGGGCCTGGGAGGGATTCCCCGCATAGTCCCCTGCCCCCTCCTCCAGCCCCCCTTCTCCCACCCCCTACTTACTAGCTCCAAGTCCAGGGTGCTAGCGGGTGGAGACTGCCCAAATCACTGAAGCTCTCCAAATCTTTTCCGAATTGATTTGAAGAGCTTCAAATAGATTCAGACCTTTTAATCGGTCCCCCAATTCGATTTGGATTCGGAGATTCAGCCACTAAATCGGGCCAAATCTCCTCCAAATCAAATCAGCACCCAAAGCTTTGCATAGCCCTAGTACGCATGCATTCCTTCTCTGTTCTCTAGTCAGGTAATAGATGTTATTACACCGATCAGACATGAGTTTCTAAAAACTGTGTATACACTGTCTACACAAATATATTTGTATTTGTGCTCCAGCCTGCCCCATCCCACGCAGATCCAGGGACTCCCCCCCCCCCGCCGTGTGCAAGC
The DNA here is from genome assembly GCA_030014935.1 of Caiman crocodilus. Lineage (NCBI taxonomy): Eukaryota > Metazoa > Chordata > Crocodylia > Alligatoridae > Caiman > Caiman crocodilus. Next base: position 7,489,991 of record JAGPOW010003395.1, on the reverse strand, counting down.
AGCAGCAGGAGGCACCCCCCCCCGAGAAGCTACACCTCCACCCCACATCCCTGACCCCCTGGGCAGTGCCTGCCCATGCCACATCCCTCCCTCACTGTGGAGGCATTGATCTCCCCCACCACACCCCTTTTCTCCCCACTTCACTTCTACCACAACAGACTTGCCACCTGGAGACGTCTGTATCAAATATGGGATCTGGATCAGCCAATATGCTTCCTTAAATATCAGCTATCGGTACTGGCCCCCAAAACTCTCTACCAGTACACCCCTAATACAGTACACACCCTTTCCCTAAGTTATGCCACCAGACAAAAAAGTAATCAAGATCTTACCTTTTTACTAACAAGTTACCTTTCCCCCCCACCTTTAATAGATGATATTACTTCTGTGAGGTGGGAAGCAGCACAGCATCTATTTTACCTTAGTATTTCAAATAGCTTGGTAATTTACTACATGGTAATTTGATTTAAGCCCAGAGTTTTATAAACAATTCTTTGCTCAAATTGGACTGCTTCTTTTCCAGACTGGGGAAGGACAATTATAGCCTGAATACTTGTCTCCTCTCTTCCCCAACTATACAAGTTGATGCAGTAAGTGGCATCACTTCTCAGCATAAATCTTATTTCTCAGATTTTCAAATGTGTTAAAAGTAGTAGTAGTGTCAAAGATATAGCCTGTAAAGGTACATCATATAGCCCGAAGTGCTGGCCCTGGGTCTCCAGTTGATCCACAGGTCACACACAGTGGGCGCCAGCCCAGCCTCCAACGCAGCGCCCACAGGCACCGTGGCCTCCCCTGAGGTGTATTCAGGTGCCTGCGTGCATTTTCAGACTCAGTAAAAATCATTATTTCAACCAGAAATGTTGTTTTCTTGGTGCCCACGGCTTTTTCTTTTAAATTCAGATGTGTTCTTAGGCACATTAAGATTGGGAACCCCTGGCCTAGGATATGTGCTGCAGGTGGCAGCCACTCCAGGACCTACAATTCACACAGCACCTGCACAGGGCCAATTTGGACCCCCCTGACATGCCAGATCCAATGCCCACAGGACTTGCCATAGGACTGAGCTGTATGCAGCACCCACTCTGGGCAATCTGACATACAAGCCACACAAGGAGCCTGCTCCAGCCGGTCTGGGGCAGGCAGCACATGCAAAACAGGTCCTAGATCAGGCGCCTCATGCGGTGTAGTCACTGACCAGTGAGAGAGCAAGAATTGGATCTGGTAGGAAGGGGAGTAGGAGTGGCCACATACCAGATCCACATCTACTCTGGTCAGTCAGGGACTCAGCCACATATGGCACCCACACCAACCAGCCCAGGATCCACAGTGCATGGGTTTAGAAGACTAAGTCCAAAGCCACAATCCTGAAAATCCCTGTTCAGCTAATTTGGGCTGGCACAGAAAGTGAATATGAAATAGTGATTAGGACACTGCAATTTCCAAAGAAATTTCAATTCCTGTTCTACAGGATGCTTGTGTGTTTTACATTCAATATACACTGGGCAAAAGGCATAAGAAGCTTTAAGAGTAGGCGGTGAAATCCAAGACTGCTTTCCCAGGTGTATGTTTAGTATTGTTATCCAATGCAATACTTACGTTATTTAAGTGCCTTAGAAAACAAAGTACCATTCCCCAAAAAAACTAATTTTCTAAGCATGCCTGAAGGTTAGCAGGATCAGTTACAGCTTATTTTGATTTTCATACAAGTTTGAACTGCTTCCTGTACCAAATTTTGAGATGGGTACTTTTTCCGCCAGCTAAAGAACCCAATACCTACTTTTTCATTACTGTAAAAAGATTCTGATTACCACAACTTTTGAATTGAATTTTTTTTAAAGAAAGGTTGAGTCTGCAAGGAGATAAAAATAAGCACCCAGAAAGCAGCACTTAAAAACAAATAATATATTTGTTTTAGTTTCTATAGTGGAATAGCACCCTGGGATACTAAATGAAGGACCGAGCTTTTATTGTGCGAGGCAATGAACAATAAAAAAATGGGACTAGGCAATAATGTGATATCATACAGTACTCTGTGAGAAAGTAGCTTATGATTAAGCCATGAATTGCTCACCTTTATCCAGTAGAAAAGGTTTGGTGAAAAATTAACATTTGCTAAAAATGTGTGAAAAACAAACTTTTTAAAAAATAGCTTGCCTTTGCAAAAACATTACCTAAAAAGCAATAAATGAGCTGTGTTAAATTAGCACGTGTGAATGAATAACAGATGATAGAAATTATTAATAAAATCCAAAGAATGTAATAGGACAGAGCAAGACAAATCCTCAGCTAACAAAATTCTCTGCATACTAAAAAAATAGTAAATACTTATGACAAAAGTATTGGGTTCCCACAGAAGAGAAAATTAAATACAAAAAAACAAATTGTTAGAAATGTTCAAATTCACACTAGGAATTATTAGAAGCTGACACTATCAATTTATCTACATGAAGACCCCAAATGACAACATCAAGGTGTTGCTCAGTTAAGGTAAAACAGTTTTCCATTTGTATAACTTACAATGAATTTGTCTAAAAGTTTGTGCCTAACCATTCAATATTGGATTTTTAAAGATGAATACCATTTAGCAGTGCTTCACAACTTAAGTCCTTTGGACTGAATTTCCACAGTGCAGCCCATTTCATTGTCTGAATTTGGAAAATTGTATCTGCTGAACTACTAAAGTAATATGAAATTTATTTTAACTTATGAAGTAGTTTTAAATATTAAATATTAAGTAGCAAATTGAACATGAAAACTATTTAAATCCTGTATTGAAAAAAATCTTTTTTAGAAGCGAAAAGATAGCAAGATGCATACAATCTTCAATATTTAGTAGGCTTTCATTTTAAGTTTGTTTTTGCAAATCTTTCATGATTAGTCTACATCAGGAGCTGTTGCAGTTTAAGCTAGTTTGGATATTTAGTATGAAACAGCCATTTCCCGGCATGAAAACTCATTCTGTACAAATACCAAGTACAGAGTAGAACATTCACATTAGGAACATTAGTGCAAAGGCTATTCCAGGCTACTACCCTGTTAGACAATCCTTTATGCTTTTAAGAAAAAAAAGCAGAATTTGTGAATTAGTTGTAGATAGACATAACAGTAGGTATACACTAAGCTGAACCAATACAGTTGCTTAATCTATTCAGCCCTACACTTAAAAACCACTGTTTAAACTTGTTCCTTTCAAGTTTTGAATTATGATGGATTAGTTTAATTTCAGGACAGATACAAAACAATGGATCAGTTGTAAAGTGCTACAATTTTAAAGTGTTATTCATCTGTGTACAACTAAGCCTAAGCCTGAAAGCAAGAGCTTAGAGACTGGACTTCAAGACTTGAGATTTCTACATCTAAAACTCAAGCACTTGCCAGACCATATTTTAAATTCAGATAACTATGATTTATTCTTATTTCAGTATTATACACACAGCAGTTGAATGCAGCCTGTATCTTTCTAGTGGTACACGAACAGGTTTGCAGATCAGCATTTGAATTGAACATTTACTCAAAGGAAAGGATAGTTAGCTAGTTAAGACATTTAAGACAGAAGAATCAGGCAGAAACAACAACTTATTGCACTTTATTTAAATCTTCAACATCTGCTACAAGTGTATACACCCTGTAAACTACCAAGACTCAAGGAAACATAGTGCAGTTTTATCCAAATACAAGACTAAAATCCCTCCCAACTTCCAATTTTGACAAGTGTATCGTACTGATTGGTCCCCAACATCATCAATAAGTTTTTTTCAAAGACAGCAGTAGATTTCAATTGAAGTTCAGCTAAAAAATACAAGCTTTGTTTAAAACAAAAGTTTTGTTTTTTTTATAGTCATCAACAGAAGCATTTCCATGGTTCTTTTTAAAATCTAACGTTTATGACATTTCCCATGAAGGGCTTGTAACACATTGGTACACTGAGCTCTTCAAAACAAGCAGCAATGACAGCTTTCTTTCAGCTTCAACACTGAAATGCAAGGAAGAACAAAATAGTGAAAAGCTAACAGCACTTTTTTCAGAACATGCAGGATTTATATCACGCAATAACTTGCTTTACCTGAAAACAAGTAACAAGCAGGAATATAAGCAACTGTCACTCAGCTTCAGTTTTTTCAATAAGGCAGAAGTAACAGCAGTATAAGCAACAGTGTTTGTACCTTTAGTTTGATATAATACAAAAATATAATCCCTCATAAAGTCTCTGTCAAGCTAAGAATTCAGTATTAAACTTAAATAATGAATGGTGTGTTTAACAAATAAATGGGTGCTGTAGGACACAAGAATATTCATCTATTTTCTTCAGTATGCTGACTTGAAGACAAAACAAGCACTTCTCTGTGCATATCAGTTCACTATAACTGAAGTCAGAAGTACAGTTACAAAGCTCACAAAATAAGCAGTTCAAGCCCTCCCTTTGCTGCTGCTTCCCTCACCCTCAGTGCAATGGCTATACATCCAAATGGTGCAATGGTCCTAGACACTTAGTGTTTGTTACTAGTTACAGAACAGTTCTACTCAAAATGTCTCAAGGCACCATGGTTTCCTAAAATTATGATATACAATTTCAAAGCTGACACATGAAACAGTTGGCAAAAAAGGCAGCTACTACAGTAACTGTAATCTTAAAAATGAACAAGGGTATTACTTTTAACATACAGCTGTCCTTCTAATGCTGGCTGCATTTTGCTTATAGGCATCTCTGCTGTTCAGACGTCCAAAAAACATTTACTGGGAACTATCTATCCTACCAGGAATAACTATTCATCCTTGCACACAAAGAAAACAACCCTCTTATCATACCTTCAGTTAAATAAAAAAAATATCTTGAACAGTCATCCTCCTTCTTGCTTAGAAGTCTGACTTGTTGTACAGTTATTTAGGAATATATCTTCTACTGAGTCAGACTGGAAGTGCCACTCAATCACTATGTCATTTAAATAATATTTTCAACCACATAAGTGAATTTCTCTTTAGTATGAATAGAGAACAAGTGACAAGAACTGAAATGTCTATGGAAAAATTCCAAGAAGAAATCAGAATTTTCTGTGTACACTCTGAAGAGAGAGATTTATGGGGGACAGTTTTAACTAGAAAGGTTAATATTTACTTAACTCTGTAGACTATTTATATTAAACAAGTTTCTGCTGCAGAATTTGAGTCAAGGAATACAGCTTAATACATATGGTGAGATCTTCTACCTCTTTAGCCCTCTGCAGTTGTGGAACTAGAAGCCCTGTATCCAGTACAAGAACTGAAGCAGTAAGCTGTAAGCTTCTCAAGATTTCCTCGTAAGCCCTGGAGTAAGAAGCATGGCGGGATTGGGATGTGTCAAGGCAGGATCATAGCACTGCATTTTTTCTGAGTCCCACTACAAAGCCTGTAACAGCTCTGGAAGGCAGGTGTAGTTTTGACAGGTTTCCAACACTGTCTGAATTGGGGCTGCTCCAGCCCATGGAGTAGCCCAACATCACAAAGGCTTAAAAGCACTTTTGTTATTCCCTGTCCCCACATAAAGATGGAAGAAAAACATTTATCAGTAAAAATGATCATATTTGATCTAAATCACACACAATGTAAAGAACCTGATTTACAGAATCCACTTCCCAGAGTACATCCAGTTTATAACATGGAATTTTTGTCCGTGTCCATGGCTTGTGTACCAAGAACAAATCTTATTTTTGCTACACTATATATACTTTTGAAGTTACCCTATTCAATTCCCAAGGTAGCTAGTTTCCTTGCACAGTAACTGATTCAGTAGACCTGACCCTTAGCTCTAGTCAAACTAATGCATTTAGTCTTCAGGTTAGTAAGTTTTTATTTTGAAAGACGTCAATTCATAATTTTTTATAATGGAATTTATGTATTTAAATAAAGGGTTTATCTTTGGTTTCCAGTAAACCTTAATCTAGTGGCCATGGAACTTTAAACCAGAAGATAGTCTAATGACAAAACATTTCCTATAAAGATACAATAAATAGTCTCAATTAAAAATGCCAGCTTCAACAGTAGTTTCCAGAGATACATGAACCTTGTGAAACACAAAATTTACAGTATGGTAGCCTCGCTTTAGTTTTCTGACTGCTGGCTTTCCACACCACTGACAAATTTGTAACATGGTCAATATTTTTATTTTCTAAGCTAACAGCTAAAACCTACATGTAAGGAAATGTAAAAATCATTACAAAAAAGTAGGGAATGACTTTCTAATTTGAAATACCTTTAAATGCTACCTAAATATGTGAGTTTAATAAGGATACTACTAACTTTGACTCAACTTTGTATATGATACAAACTTTTGAGCAATTTAAAACAAAGATTCACAATGATTTTCTAAAGAACTTAACAGTATTTTCCACTCCCTTTGCATGATATTTTTAATGCTTAATTTGTTTGTGCAAGGAAGCCTAACACAGTGGTACTGTTTTACAGTGCTTTGCTCCAATTTCAGTTAGCTAACCAGAAAGGACAGTCCAGTATCAATGGAAGTAGTGCAAAGATTTTATGTAAAAGTGCCCATATAAGAGCTTTCACTTAGTGGCCGTTTACTATTTTGCCTCCTAGCATTTTGAAGAAGTTGTCTTCCTTGAGTTTAAGATGTTCTGGTAAGTCCAGTTTTCTCTTAGCTTCTGCAATGTCTTCCTGAATTTCTGAAATGAGTTCATCTGTAAATGGAAGGAAGCACAATATTTGCATTAAAAAAATACTAATCTGAATTCAAAGCACAACACTGAAAGAAAGCAAAGGCAAGGACACACATAACAGGTGTGGATACATGTAACAGCTGAACTGTTCCCAAATATCACTGATTAGGAACGTGTGTGTGCATGTGCATGCACATGCACTTAGCCCAGTAAGCCAAATAGTGAATAAGCGGTTGAGGCAAATGTTAGGGCCTGAACTTTGGGGTCCCAGGAAGTGGGAAACCTGTGACTGAGGCCATTTTTAGTTTTCTGCTTTCCTTTCTCTCCTAAACATGAGTTCAGTAAACTTCAATTCCCTGCAAGTGATCAAAGCCTGCAGCGTACTTGCTTGATTTGTAAGCACTGGAGAGAAAGTGCTTGGAGTCATACCTTTAGGTGCAGTCAAGTAGCAAGTGAGGGCAGAGCCAGGTGTTAGAAAGATACTTTTCACTGAACAAACAATGCAAGGGAGCTCAGTGATAAAAAAAGTGCCAACAAAATGGGAAAAACGTGGGGGGGGCAGCAGAGTTCTGGCTGCATACCAAAGTAGCCAGTTACAGCAGTGCAGTGTGGGATGCCCAGAGGATGGAGCAGACTTATGCCACAGGACACTTGGTACCCACAGAACATTGAACCAGTACACACCGAATCAATCTATTCAAAATAGTACTTGGTTTTCCAGGTACATTTTTAAACATTCCAGGCAGATGTAATAGGCTTGCATATGTGTCCACTTCAGGTTTAAAGCCGTCTCAGGGATTAGAAATATATAGCATTTAGAATACTGAGATTCCAAAAATTTTTAATTTATTTCTCGAAATAGACATTTACTAACATGATTTATAGTAAACTTAGAGAACGCTTTTAAAGCAGATTCTGTAAAACACCTTTGTTTCTCTAATGTACAAATTATAAGCTAGGAAGGCTAATAAATGCCTCCTGTTTGAGATTCTGGAAGATATGAGTATTGTATAACCAAAAAATATATAAGATATGGATTAATGAGTAAAAGAGAAAGTTAAAAAATCTCAAAAGACAAAACATTAAGCAAGCATTAACTTAACATAATACACCACTGGAGGAGAATAAACATCAAAAGATTGATATACCAGAAATTCAGGCACCACTGACATACCCTGGAGCATGTATAGAAAGTAACTATCTGAACGCAGGTTATTGGTAACCAGTTAAAATAAACTTTGGTATATGCCAGTCTTGCTTCATTTTTAGTAAGGTGTTTTTGTCCTGCTTGTTCATGTTTAAGATGTTAAAACGCTAATTGTGTTTTTTCAAGTTGTTCTCAGAGATCTCTTTGGAAAACCCAATGGTCTTAATAGAAGATCTTAATAAAAGACATTTCACATAGATTTGTTCTTCTGTTTACTAGCTGTTTGCATCAAGTACATGTTAGATGAAAGTGAATTTAATATATTTTCCCCATTCTTTTGCCATCAACTACATTTGATTTCTTTAGCACTGGTAAACCTTTAATCTGAAACTGAACTTTTGAGAATAATGTCACATTAGATGCAGTGAGAAATTTAGGAAGTTCCAATTTCTGAGACTAAGATTCTCCAAGGATTTCCAACATAAGAATCAGAGATTCCTAGATCAGAAAGTACCTCTATAAATCATAGAACCTTGACTAACACAGACCACAGAGTATTACCTACTCATTTCCATTACAAGTCCGTAACTTTGAATTCATGGGGCTAAAATCCTGCTATGTATAAGCTGAACAGAATTTCACATAAGGGGCATTTAATGAGCCTTGAGAATGACTATTGTACTGCCAAATTCTTTTCCTTGGACACTTTGAAGAAAAGGTAACATGGAGTAGTAGTAAAAAAGGCATTATTGAAGAGATGCCAAAGTGAAATCTTAACATTACTCTTCTTCAAAATGCAAAGGAGAACTGAAATGCTTAAATACAGCAGCGATTTAACCTGTTAAATAGGCAGCCACATGTCAAGCCACTGGAGACAACATTACAAAACTAAAAAAATGAAGGTAATTTAAGTCCTAAGACAATCACGATTGCAAAGCATAAGCAATTTGCATCTAAACCACACACTTCAGTACAGAAAGGCCCATTCTCTGAGAGTTTCCTACTCTTGATACATACCAGGTGAAAGCTCTTAAACACCTCCCACTGTCTAACAAACACCAATATTGGGAAGAGCTTCAGGCAGTTTGAAGAGAGAGCGGCCTGAGGCATTAGCCATCACAAGATTCCTGCCCCAGAGTGTCTTTTGCTGCCTGCAAAATGTAGGAGTTCAACTGAGTTTTGTACTAAAAGAGCCACCCAAGAATAGGGTACATGTGAAAAGTAAACAGCCTTGAAAAATAATTCAGATTTTCTGAAGGACTCTCTCTCAACTAAAGCTCAGATTCAGAAAGAAATGTAGAAAAATACCATGGTTTTGGCAGTGATATTAACACAGTAACCCAAAGGAAAGTATTCTATCTAGAAAAAGCAGATAGGACAAAGTTGAAATGTACGCAGTTTTGGCAGGATACTCTTCTGTGTTTTTCTGTATTTCTTATTTTTAGCAATAATCGTGCCTCGGATTAACCTCACTGGCTACGATACTGCCACTCCGGTAGTATCCCCCCCATCTGCCACTTATTTTTTTCCTTTTTACCTAAATAGTAATGGTGTCTTTCTTCTACGTACCATACAAGTAGGCTCACACAGGAACGAAACCTGTGCAGCTATGGTTAGTAAAGACCATACTTATTGTTGGAATGCAGAAGATTAGTTCCTTTTTTCCCTTTGATAATTAATAATAGAGGAAAAAGACAAGGAAATGTATGACCAATGCACAAATATAATAAACATATGAAGATCTGTATACCTACCTAAGGAATCAAAGTTTTTCTCTGGTCTGATGTACCCAGTAATAGCTACACTAAGAATTTCTCCGTAAAAGTCTTCTTTGAAGGTATGGATGATGTGTGTTTCCTAAAAACCCAAAGAAATAAGTTAGGATCTTAGCAATTTTAAATTGTTCTGGATATCCAGCTGCCCTTTTTCTAGAAATCTTCAACCTACATTTAGCCCTTTAGCTCATATTATACTGAAAGAAAAAACTGTATTTTCTTAAGGGCTTAAAGTAAAAGACCTTAGTTTAAAATGTATGCATGTTCAAGAAACCTGACTGAAAACTCTTACAGTAAAAAATGTGCATCTGTGAAGCTCCAGGTAGACAGACTTAAGTCTGTTTCATGCCATTCTCCACAAGGGGAGAAAATGGATCATAAATATTACTAAAAATACCCGATGATTTGATATTCCAGTTATGGATTCTCAATTGAGGTACTATAAGACACGCCTCCCCCGGACTTCTGCAGCACTGCAGCCAGATAAAACTGCGCTGTGAGTACGACTATGGTGCATGCACACATTCCTACACTTGGGCTCTTTGATAATGCTGAAGACGACGAAGCTGGCTTGGACTGTACCTATTTTCTTCCATTTTTGATGGCATTCATGTTCCTTTAGCTTAGTACTAATTCCTTTAAGAAGCCATTTTTTTACATTAATGTACACAGATTCCCACAGTTATTTTATCCTTCCATTCATTTTACTGATAAAAGTACACAGAGCAGTGGTTTTCAAACTTATTTCATTTGCAGACCCCTAACAAATTTCAAATCGAGGTGCAGACCCCTTTGGAAATGGATCTTTTCTGGGATCCAAAACTTTATTTTCACAGTCATCTTCTGCAGACCCCTTCAGTACACAGGTTGAAAACCACTAACAGAGAAACCTATTAAGTTTTACAAATGTATCTTTTGATTTATAGGTGGATTAAAAACAAACAAAAAACAAACAAACTAATGACGCCATGAGGCTGCTGGTATCCTTATTTACTGTGGAGAAGTCCATATTTATCTGCCACTACCAGTACCACAGCATAATATGTCACACTTCAAAGAACTTTTGCAATAAAAATTTAAATAGTTTAAACTGATAAGGCAAGCAGTAGAAGAGAATCTCTCCCATTCTTGATGACTCTGAGATACAGTCTGAGAGTTTATCTGTTTGGTATGTAAATACACTAGAACCTGTTCCATGACTGAAATGGGATTTCTAAGCCCCATAAAACCCATTTAAGGACCAAATCCTACTTACGTTACTCAAGCCAAATATCCCATTGGTTTATTGTTGTTGAAGTACCATAATAAGCAGAATTCTTACCACTGACTTCTTAACATTCTTGTAGTATGGGTTCCAGCCTACGCTTAAAACCATTTTATGGACATCTCCATTTCCAACGCAGGCCCATCCATAGTATATACCAGTAGAAATATCAGATGGAAAGCTTTCAACCACTTGGTCAGAAAAATTGGCTGCAAAATATTTTTAAAAAGACGTACACATATGTAAGTCAAGTGCTTATCATATATTAAACAGTTTTAAAACACAATTAAAAACAAACCATCACTTGTGACACTTAAAAATAGAAGATTCTCAACATTAAGACACAATGTTCTAATCTCTACAAACTTTAAGTATAAAACAACTTAGCCTGTGGTCATTGTGCTCTCATAGTGAAATCCCTTCCATATGTTAGAGCTAGTGAACCCACACTAGAATACAGTAGCAAATTTTTGCTCAAAAATACAGTCTCTCTACAAGTTGAATTTTAAGGTTTTAACTTGAACAGAAAACCAACTACACCAATGGTTTTCAACCTTTTTTAGAGCCATAGCACCCCTCCATCACGTTTCTGATTGTACTGGTTCCCCCAGCTGAGAACCCGTTTGTGCACTCTCAACTGGGTGTCGATACCCTCCAGATAAAATTACCCCATGGCTGCTGCATGGCCAGTCCAGGAAAGGCTGTAGCATATACACATGTGCTCCTTCTATGTGAGGGCCCTGATCAGCCTAAAGCAGGAAGGAGCAGCTTAATGCTGCCCAGCCATTTCCAGTCTAGCCCTGCTCCCTACACTCCATCTGGACACAGAGGCACAGTGAGCAAGGACTATCTTGCATGCCTCTGGGGTGGGGCTAGAGCCAAAAGCCAGCCCCTGCCTACTTTAGGCTGTTCAGAGACACAACGCAGTAGGAGGGGGCATAGGGCAGTTTTACCTGGCTACTTCCGCCATAGCAACACCTACATCACTCAACCCCCGAGGCATTTCGTGGACCCCGGTTGAAATCAACTAAACTACACAACAGAAGTCACAATGAAACACGGTTTTAAGTCTCACGAAGTCAAAGTTAGGACTGTAAGCACTCCTCAGTAGCTGGAGTACATATTGCTTTTTTGAACTTCTTAGAATTAAGAAACCCTCAGGTGGCAGAAATTCAGCCAAAAAATGTAAAGCCAAGACCACACTTCTAAAACAATTCTTGCTTTTTAAAAAAAACTTAAAAAGGATGATCCTTGACCTCCCCCAGTGCAAAAATTTGATCATCCTGCAGCCCTCCTAAAGGAGATCAAATTCATTTATGGAAAGAATTCAGGTTCATAGTTTCATAGTTGTTAGGGGCTGAAAGAGACCTCACAGAGCACCTGTTCAAGCCCCCCTGCACATGGGCAGGAAAGACTGTAGGGATCAGATGGCCATGTATAGCTGTTGTCTGTGAACTGGATGGTGAATTCAGGACTTTATACATGTCTCAAAACACTTCCTGGTATTAGTGGAAGGTCTGTAGCATTATTAAGAAAATACACCACTGTAACAACTTACTCATTTCCTTCCTGCTAGCCATTATTATTTAAGGCATGTTTCCGCAAAGAATCTGAATTTGTAATAGGTCTACTAAACCAGTACAATTTATGTAGGAGTGCACGGATGTAGATTTTGGGGGCCAAAATCAGTAGCTGATTTTTAAGGAAGCATAACGGCCAAAACAAATACGATTTCAGATACTAGCCGGACGGAGCTGTAAGTCTGTTGTGGTGGAACGGGAGGGGGGAAGAAGGGGTGGGGGGCAGATCAATGTCTCCATGGTGAGGGAGGGAGGCAGGCACTGTCCAGGCAGGGGGGGGCATGGAACGGAGACGCAGCTCATCCAGGGGGCACAGGGGTGCGTGCCCCTGCATCTGCATGGAGCAGGGTGGGAGAGCTGCACCTGCAGGCTGGAATCAGGGCTGCACTGGTCCCCTTTCAGCAGGGGCTAGGATAGGGGCGGGCAGCGCTGGGAAGGGGCTATGAGAGGGTCAGATTGCAGCCATGCCAAATTTCACCACAGCCCCTTCTTCCCCCCACCTTGCAGCCCCTTCCCAGCACCACTGCTGCCCACCCCAAGCCCAGCCCCCACCAAAAAGAGCCTAGCGTAGCCCCAGCCCGCTCACCCTGTCCTGCGCAGATCTGGGGGGCACACGCCCTCCCCCCCCCCCACTGTACCCCCTGGACAAGTAACAGATCCATCTTGTACCACACTCCACCTGGCAGCGCCTGCCCCAGCCTCTGCCCCACTCCCTCCCTCACCACGGGTGCACTGATCTGCCCCACTACGTCCCTTCCCTCCCCTTTCTCCTTCTACTACAATGGACTTACCAGCTGCAAACAGCTCTCCATGCTGCCAAGCTACGCTCCTTACTGCCTACAAGCTGTGTTGTGGCTGCGGGCATGCACAGGCATTTATCAGCCAAATTATCAGCTACATCAGACCAATTTCCAGTTCAGCCAATTTTCTTTATATTAGCGCCGATCCAATAGCGGATCGAAGCATCAGTGCACCTCTAAATTTGTGTGATTTAAATTGTGCTTACCAATGTGGATTACATTTATAAACTTACTTACATGTGTACAACCTCACTTACATAACAAGACTCAATGAAAAAATATATTCCCTTCAGGTCAAGTCTAGCTACTTTTGCCCTCTTTTTGTTTCCCACCATTTCTTTGTTTCCCACCTTGCATTTTCTTCTCCTGAAGGAACTCCTAATTCTCATGTTTTTCCTTCTAGGGCTAAAGTGCAATGACACTTTTATAAACTTCTTATAATGCTCATAGGTACCCACCTGTTCATCTAGTCAGTTTTGACCTTGAGTGAAGAGAATTTTTTTTAAAGACATAGAGTAGTACTCACAAACTTTATTCAACACTAGAAAACTAATTTGTTACCAAAATCAGTGATGCTGCAACCACTTTAACAGTAATCTGTTTGCAATGTATTACAAAATATGCTATGTCATTGTAAGAGGGAAATTCTTCAGAAGTTTTCCTTCCTCCCTAAACCAGGCCAGCTCCTCCAGCTTCCCAGCATTATGTAAATTTAGCACAGCCAGGCACTAGCTGTTACTAGAATCTAAAGTTGAACGTTACGTAGTCAAAATGAGAATCAAACACTAACAGTTTGAGTTTAGGAAGCGCACACAAATAATTACAGAATTTATCCAACATGGCCATTGCAATCAGAATATGTTTCACTCTTGAAAAAATATGTCTTATGCCTACATGAGCAGTTAAAATTTTCCCTACCTCACCCCATCTTGGTTCAGGAGGCCCAGTGCAGATGACCTCGCCCTGGACAGCAGGGACACTTACATGTCAACAACAGGTGCAGCTTCACCTCTGCAGAAAATGGCCTGCCCTTTATTACACATTATGCTGTCCTACATGGGTTGCGAAACACGGTCTCACATTACCAATGCTGCACCACCACCAGAAATTTTTGCGAAAGCGGTAGTGCCAGTTCCAGGTTTCCCTCCTCTCTCCCCCCGCACCCCAGTCTCTCTGCACCAACCAAATCACCAGGGCTGATGAAATGTCCCAGGGCCAGTCTGATCGTGCTCAGGGGACTGGCAGGAACAGCATCAGCAAAGGAAACTTTTTGTACAGTACAAACCATGTCCACAGGAGCATATGCAGGCATGGGCATATATGAGTGCAGGCATACATGCCTGTGCCTGTCACCACCTGTGTGCACAAACATGTGTGCTGGTATAAGGGTGTGTAAGGACATACATATACACATGCAGATATGGGCAGGCATATGGGCATTTGGACACAGATGTCCATGTGTACACGTGTGGAGATGGGCATGAGCAGGCACACAAACATGGGTGCATGTACACATGGGCATGTGCAGAGGCAGGTGTGCCAGACAGTGAGCACGCAAGTGCGAACCTGCGTCTGGGGACACAAGGGTGCCAGAGGGGGAGACGGTCCTGACCCCCCCCCTGCCGCCACACACACACACACACACACACACACACACACACACCCTTGGAGCCGCGGCCGAAGCCCCGCACCACCTCTCCGCGGCAGAAGTAGGGCAGGTGCCTCATGGCGCCGGCGCTCCGGACAGGGCCGACGCGTGACGGGACCACGCGGGATTGTGGCGCAAGCCAGAGCCGGCAGCCGCGGTGGTGACTCTCCTGCGCATGCACGCACACCGGTGCGGAAGCGGGGGGGGTGGGGCATGACCAGCTTCCAGGCTGTGGAACCGTCCGGGTCCACCCCCCCCGCCCGGTCCCGAAATTGGGCTCGCCCAGCGGCGCTCTGCCTCTACCCCGCCCCCGCAGGCGGCTCTGTCTGGTTGCGCTCACAGGCGACGTCCGGCCCGCGGGGCTCGTCGCGGGCGCGGAAGCGAACCACCGCGTTGCTACACGGGCGGGAAGTCTCGGGGCCCTGCCCGCTGGGCTGGGCGGTGAGCGCAGTGCGCGGTGGCTGCCCCAAGGCCCGGGGGGCTGAGCGAGGGCAGCTCCCGGGCCTCGGGGAGCAGTCCTAGCGCGCTGTACTGGAGCTCGAGCCTCGTGACTGGCCCACAGGAGGCCCCGCGCTGCTCATCTGGTCCGAGGGGCCAGAAGGTTGAGCACCACCCGGTTAGACGAGGGATTTCTACGGGATGGTTTGGATAGGAATGATCCTGCCTCAGGCACTACACCTCTGGAGCCCGGCTTCTTTATGATTCCCTATGAACGATGCCATCACTCCCTCACCACCACATTTTTGAACCCCCAAGGGCTGGATGGCACAGCTCCGCGTGTTGTGAATAACCCCGAGCCATTTCTTTGAAGGCCTATTAAATGGCCTCAAGCCATCCTCCCAAGACAGAATACACAGCGAGACTGGAAGGTTGTTTTGTGAATTATGCCCATCTGCAGTGATAAGGAGGAGACGGC
>JAGPOW010003395.1:7459657-7474108 GCA_030014935.1 Caiman crocodilus | reverse complement strand
AATAAAAACTTTTTTTCTTTCAAACTTCCAACTGGCATTCATATATTGGCGCTCATGCATGCCGGGCAACGAATTCAGACTTGGGCTGAAGCATAACACGTGGGCTGGCTCTGGGCCATGAGGTGCAGGCATTGAGCGCTAGTGCCGCAGGCCAGTAGATCTCATGAGACTCAAGCCGGCCTGTTGGAAACAGCCAGCCCCTAGCTTACAGGGACGTCCGGCTTTACCACTTTGATTCAGGAAGGCTGCCACACCAGTTGCAGATGCTTCCTCAGCCTGATGAAGGGTATGTGTACCCAAAAGCTTGCTAAGAAGAATTTGTCCAACTATTTGAGTCAGTCTAATAAAAGATACCAGATTTACCCCCAAAACTTTGATCTCCTAGCTTGTCCCACAGGTTTTGACTACTGAAAAATAATAGCAATTCTTCTGTGGTAAAGAACATGGAAGGATTGCAACCAGTCAGGCACATTTTGAGACTATGCATTCCTATCTGAAATTGCTGGGTTTGGCATGCGAGTCATGCATAGGTGCCAAGACTGAGCAGCATCCCTAAAAGGATTTCATGGCACCCTGGCTAAGAATCTGCTATAGACTCTGTCTATACTAGAAGAGCCTTGTCATTGACATGCTCTGTTACCTGCCATATCCAAGAAAAGTGTTGGGAACAACATCAGGACTTGTATATGGCCTTCACTGATGCTACTAAGTCCTTTGATTCCATCAGTCAGGAGGCCTTGTGAAAAGCACTGGCCAGATTTGGCTATCCTGAGAAGTACATCAAGGTTTTGAGGCTCCTCCACAACCAGATGACTGCGAATGTCTATGTACCAGTTTGAAGACAGATGCATTTGTCATCTGAACTGGGGTCAAGCAAAGTTATGTCATCACCCCAATCTTGTTCTCGCTCTTTTTTGACACTCATTTTAGTCATCCTAAGGACCACCTTCCTTCTGGAATTGACATTGAGTACCAAATGGAAGGAAGACTTCAATCTGGGACATTTTCTCTCAAAGACCAAAGTACTCAAAACAACCATCCTTGACTTTCATTACACAGAGAACTGCACCGTGCTTGCACACATGGGCGACTGGTGCCTCCTGAATCGGGGGGGGGGGCGGGGGGCACCCACAGAAGCCAGCAGCAGTGGCAGGGCTGGAGCACCTGCAGATGCCACTGGTGGCATTGGGGATGGCCCTGTCAGGGGGGGCACATGCTCCCCCATGCCTCTCCTGCCAGTCACCTATGCTTGGACACACTGAAGAAATCCTCCAGGTTGCAATGGATCTTTGGGCCAATCCCAGCAAATGGAGGCTGGCCAGAGGCAGTGTGGGGCCCCAGAGCCTGATCCCAGCCAGGTGGAGGTGGCATGGGACCCCAAGTTGCCCCCACCTGGCTGGAAATGGGCCTTGCAAAGGCCCTGCCCAGCCCATGTGCACTGTGATTGAGCTCTGCACTACTCTGTACATCCAATGTAGCAAACAGGGACACAGCCCATGGGAGCCCCACAGGAGCCATGGGGAGCATTATGGGCTAGATTACGAGGTGCCAGTGGTTAGATCTGGCTCATGGGCCAGAGGTTGAGCATCGCATGATCTAGCCAGTTTCAGAAGTATTAGTAGCACAGCATTGTTTGAGATGAGATTGAACTGTCTATCCCACAGGCAATTTTCTGATTGCTGAATGAGCCTGGTACATATGGTTTAGACCAGGGGATTGGCAACTTGCAGCACAGATGCCACAAGTGACACAGGCAGCCTCTGAGATAACCAGCAGACTAGGGAGGGAATAGACAGCACAGTGGAAGAAAGGACAGAGCAGAAAGCTGAGCAGCAGATCAGGTAAAAGAAAGGAATTGGAGTGGCAGTCAAGGAGGGCCTGGGTCTAATTTCAGCATGCCTGCTGAAAAAGTTGACCCCCATTTATTGAGACCAGCCCCACCTTGAACAGACACATCAGTCCTATATTAATCAATATTTACAGGCTTTTCTAATTCCTACACTGATACTCCACATTGAAGTCATCTTGGTATCGTTCTCAGTCTGGTTGTTAGTGGTCTTACAGCTCTGAGTAACCAGTATTAGGGAACTGCAAAAATGGAGAGCAAATTAGCAGGCCCAAGCAGGCTTTAGTATTCAAATCAGTGGGATTTTACAATTTACTATACAGCTTCAGAAATAGCAATGAGACCTGACACACACCATTCCTATCCATTCTAGCTGAGTTGCAATGCGCACTGTATATTGTATACATACATTTGAAATCCACTTCAGTACTTCTTTCCCTCCTCTTGAGCCAAAATCATGCAGGAAAATAAAGGTCATGGACTACATGTATATGTGGAAAAATGTCTTGTATCAAGTAGTTTCATATATATATGAACAAAGAAGTGGAAGGGCGTGAATCCCCAAAAAAAGAAAAATGTTCAGGTGTTGCTTGTAACAATTGTACAATTGCAGTCATCATCAAAGCTTTCCTCTGTGCTATAGTTGCTAAGAAGTCTTACTATGGATCATTTTGTAGCCTGGGAAGTGCAGCAGCATAGAAATGCTGTTCCAGTGCTTATTTCTCTGTTAATCGGGGTGGGGGGGTGCCACTTCACTTTTTCATTTCTCCTTTATGGTGCCAGAAATTCTTCATGATCTGTCAGTATTGCTAAAGCAGCTCCTAAAGTGCTCTGATTGATGTCCCATCCCATTACTCAGTTGCTCTAATAAAAGATAGCACACCTACCCAAAGAACTTTGCCTGCCTGTGTCCTTAGACCAACACGACTACAACCAAAAATCCATTCCTCACTATTTATCTGGTCCAACTGACTTCACTGCATACTGGGTCAGACTGCTGGATCTGGGTATGCCATATGCAGATTCAGAACTTAATGCCCAAACAGCACGAATAAAGAGCTCCAGTATTACAAGACTGGGAAAGGGTGCAGGTAAACCAGGAAGAAAAAAAGAAACTAAACTTAAGCTCATTAAAATCAATACAAAGGCTTATATTACTTCCTCAGGCTTTAAGAGAAGAAACCTAGTTAAGGAAGAACAGAATTTCTAACGAAGGTGTTGCCTGGTGTAGTACTTACATGTATTTGTCAATCATGTTCTATTGTGTAAGGAGTATTAAGTATCCTATTATTTTTTGTTACACCTGCCTTTCTATGTGCCTGTGATCATTCTGCCTATCATATCTTTGCATCAGAGATTCTATCTGTATATGTACAAAACCCTGCAATTAACGGTATGCGTATAGCCTGCTGTGCCTCTGAGTGCCACATCAACTTCCACACAGTCATAGTAGTTTATCTGGTATCCATTAATTGTAGGACTGGCCTAACCATTAGGCACTAATGTTTCTAGAATGCCTAATACAGTGGAACTCAGCCTGTTTGACCAAATTTAGGTACTAGTACAATCAAAACAATAAGATCACTTAATAATCTAATTGCACCTATTACTTTTATGATTTTTTGCATTTATTTGTTGAAAAATCTGCAGTTCATTTGCATATCTTATTCAGATAAAATATGAAGAGCAGTAAGAGATTACAAACAAATTTTTAATTTAATCAACATCCGTGATAACATGTGCTGTCATTTCACATTTGTTCCACTGCAAATGTTTCTGTGTGTTAATGCCATTTTCTTTAACTTGTTTAATTACTGATGAATATCAAAGAATAGCCTGATTCCAACAGCAACATTAATACCCCAATTTCATTAGCAAATATTTTCAAATGTACTATGTTTTAAGCAAGCACATTAACACTTTGGCTAAATCTTTTCCTTTGGTAAATACAAGGGAGTTTAACATATATTGTCATAGCATTTTATGATGTACGATATTTATTTGCCTTTGTTAATCCAGGAAATCCAAGCAGGTACATACCATCTCGGCTTTTTGGGTCTCATTTTGCAATCCTTTTTTTACTAATATGAGCAATTGCTTGGTACTTGGCACTTCTTGAATAGGTAGCTTTTCAGTATTTCCTTTTCCTCTATTTCAGCATATGTTGCTAAGTCTGTACCAGGGATTTTCAGCCTTTTTTCATTGGTGTACTGTGGGCAGCCAGTAGAGAAGCAGGGAGTCTCCTGACGGCCAGTAGATGAACAGAGGGGAAGAGGGGAGGTCCCCCGGCGGCTGACTGGCTATGGGGCAGGGGGTGTGAAAAGCCCTGCCTCCCGCTTCTCTGTGATGCTGCCACATACCCCCTGCGCTCTTCCCAAATACTCCCAGGGGTACACATACCCCATTTGACAATCCCTGGTTCTGTACTCTTCTACTTATGGCTGAATTATTACTTTGGCATTTCAATGGTTATTTGTCTTCCAGATGCTCCTGTAGGGTAGAAAGAAGTTGTTGCTATCTTGCAGATGGGAATTTCTGAGGAATTTAGGTCAAAATTGTAAAGTATTCACTAGTTCTGGGTACTCAAGATAACTACAGGTTAAAAGGACACAGCAGGATGCTGCCTGGTGCCACAGAACTGCAGTTGTTTTGCTTTTGTGTTGGTGGCCACAGGCTCCTAAACAAGAAGTAATATGGCTGTATGAACATGGCTATGCTAATGAATGTTGCTGAGGAAGGGCTAATCAACCTGTCCTTAGCACCTCACTATGGCAGCTGTGACGTCTGGAATTACAAGTGGTATAAATCCTGGCTTAGGAGCTCTATAGAGTGCTCAGAACTGCATCCTGGATTTTGTTCCCTGAAAGTTAGCCTCATTAATATATGCTCATGAATACTTGTCCAAAACAGATCTCCATACTTGTGACAGGTACACATCTCAATAGACAGGAGATACTCCAAGTCTATCAGTTTCCTTCAAGTGACATCATATACCAAGTAGGTTTTTTTTAGGTTCTCATTTAGGCAGGCACTACAATTTTTATAGCGTGACATGTTGGTTGCTGAAAACAGTAAAAGCGAGTTTAAGTTTTATTGAGTACAATTTTCTGAGCCCAAAATTGCCAGTTTTACTAATGCAATTTTATTAGTGCAATGTAGCTATAGCCTGAAGCTAAGTTTAACAATTGTCTGATATTTGACTCAGAAAAACCACTGAGAGCTTGTGTTACCTGCGCTAAAATCTGACTGCAATTCAATGTGCTAGTAAACAATATTTAAACTGAATGGTTTAGACTTGGCAAATTCTCATTCATGTCCTGAAATGATGAGTGCTGTCATCTGGGAGCTGAGGACATACAGCACCTTGAAGGGTCAGGTCCAAAGTTAATACAAAGTATTCAAACTCCTTTTACTGTCTAACTTTTTACTTCACTCATTCTTTCAGAATTTCTATATTTCGTTTTTCTTCAGTCCCAGCTTTCTCTATGCTCTTCTTTTTTCAAAAGATTACTTTCATTCATTCCTTCACCCTTAGTTTCTTAAGTCGACTGACACAAACATTTGTTTCCACCAGTCCAACTAAATTGAGTAAAAACCAATGTGTCAGCAGGGGAAAACCATTTATCTGTCTATGCAAATACTCATCCTGCTGCTAGCTGACAATGAACATGGTGAGACATTAAGGCTAAGTACAGAGAGTCAAAAAGCCTGAGGCTGAATCAATTCAATCTTTACAGGTTAGTTTAAACTGCATAAATTGAACCGATAAGCAAGTGAACAGACATTGGCTTTTGATTCTAGAAATGCAGCCACATGCCTACGGTGGCCCAGGCCAGAAACTGCAGGGCGCTAGAGCATGCCTCCCTGCTTGGCTGGGGAAAACAGCTTGAGCCAAAGCTAGCTCACCCACCCTGCAAGGGGAAGTTTACAGGAGAGATACAAAGCATTCTGGGATGCTGGGGGACCATGAGTTAACTTGAATCTGGAGGGGATCTGGGCCAGAAGTTCAATAAACTGATTTAACCTAAATCAGTTAAGCCTGATACAACGTCCATCCAGGTTTATCTTAAACTGGTTTTGGCCATTTTGAAAGTGGTTTATATGCACTGAACTTCTGTTGTGCTACAGATCTGAACCAGTTTCTGATTACTTATACTGGTTTATGTGTAATTTCTGTCCCTAGCCAAAAAGCCAATAGTAGCAATTTTCTGATTTTATTTACTAATGGTAGTAACTTGGAAATAGTAAGCCAAATTCTGAAGCCCTTGCAGTGGCAAAATTACCAATGACTCCAGGAGGGTGCCTGGCAAATGAAGCAAAGGGCTGCATCATATGACCTACTGGCTGCTGGACTCTCAGTTTAGCTTAGTGCAAGGAACTAAAGTGATTTTTAATGGGAATAGACAAAAAAATTGTATGTCTCTATTGTTTAGCATATGTTTCTTCATCCTGAATATACTTAATCTTCCATAAAACTGAAATGTAAAGCTTACATTAGATTAGAAGTAATTATTTGTATAAAGGGCATGCTTTATAATTTCAGAATATGTTAATTAGTAACTAGTATCTCATTCTATCAAGTTGTTATCACAGCTAATAAAAAGGAACTATGGTCAAAGATCGCTCATATTTTTAGGAGATTCTTATATGAAATTAACTGATAGTCCCAATGTAATCATTTTTACACCCATGACCAAGTCTGGAGACTCTGCACCTACCATTTTCTGATTCAGTGTTTCAAATGATATCTTGAACGTAGAAACAAAAATAAAAATGAATCTCCATCACTGAGTTCTTATCACAAGACAGTTCCTTCTCAGCTAAAATTCTTCTGACTGAAAAATTCACAGCAAATGTTCTCAATGAATTTCAATGTTCTTTACAGAGTAATAAGTACCTTACAAAAATCATATTCAGTATGTTCACCAAATGAATTTCATTGTATAGTTTTTAGTGTGTAGGATGTAGATAGAACTATATCATAATAATTGCTTCTCATAATAATGACTATATCTTTATATACTCTACAGCAGGGGTTCTCAAAGTTTTTATACCACAGCCAACCATGGCCAGAATTTCCAGCTGGAAGACAGGTAAAGCTACCTCTACCCCCCGGGCGGGGGGTGGGCCAAACCCTGCGCTTCCACAGGCCCTGCAGAAGGAACCACGGCCTCTCCGCCTGGCTCTGGAGGACCTCAGTTTGCTGGTCCGCAGCCCTTCCAGTTTGGCAGCTGACCATGCTGTGGACCAGCAGTCAGCCTGCCATGGCCTGGTACCGAGCCGCAGACTAGGGTTTGAGACCCCCTGCTGTACAGCAATGGTTCAACTGGGTAAATTGAGTGCAGAAATAAAGTTCGGCTTTCACTTGTCCTCCTAGCTATCATTAACAGTAAGAAGCTGTAGAAAATCATTCATTTCTGTAATTTTTCCTCTTTATTTTCACTCACTTCACAAGAAGATGGTATTTTGGTTTGTTTAATTATTTGAACTAAATTTCAGTGGACATAATCAGTTTGTGACATTACTTGAATAAAACCCACATAATTAACGTACACTATATATAATGGATCTCTAATATTTATGCAGTGCCCCTCTTTTGGAAGGATCCCACACTGTTGGAAACATAAACGATCTGGAAAATGGATTGGAGTGCATCCTCAGCAGGTTTGCAGATGACACCAAAGTGAGGGGAATAGTATATGTGCTGGAGGGTAGTGCTAAGATTCAGAGAGCCCTAGACAAATTGGAGGATTGGACCGAAAGAAACCTCATGAAGTTCATTAAGGACAAGTGCAAAGTCCTGCACTTGGGACAGAACAGTCCCACGCACTGGTACAGACTGTGGCAGAAAAGAACTTGGGGGTTACAGTGGACAATAAGCTGAATATAAGCCAACAGTGTGCCCTTGTTACCAAGAAGGCTAATGGCATACTGGTCTGCATTGGTAGGTGTGCTGCCAGCAGATTGAGGGAAGTGATTATTCCTCTCTGTTAAGGCCACATCTGCAATACTGTATCCAGTTTTGGGTCTCCCACTACAGAAAGGATGTGGACAAATTGGAGAAAGTCCAGCAGAGGGCAAAAAAATAGGCTGAGGGAACTGGCCTTATTTAATCTGGAGAAGACTGGGGATTTAATAGTAAGCCTTCAACTACCTGACTGGTGGCTACGAAGAAGTTGGGGCTAGATTATTTTCAGTGGTGGCAGATAACAGAACAAGGAGCAATGGTGTCAAGCTGCAGCAAATCACACACCGCTGGTTATGATATATTACCCCTCCCTCAAACCTGTACAGAAAATTGCAACCCGTACTAGAAAGAGACCCTATTCTTAAAAAGGTCTTCCCAGAGCCAGCCATCCTAGCCTTCAAACAAGCACTGAACCTCACTAACCTCACCACCAGAAGCAAACTTCCTCAAGCTCAGAACACACCAAAAGGATCCAAATTGTGCCATGACAAGAAATGCAAAACCTGCCACCACATCACCACCCCTACAATAAATACACCCCACAACAGAGCCATCCGCATTCCAGGATCTTACAGCTGCACCTCCAGAATTGTAAAATACCTCATCCAGTGCACAAATGCCCTGATGGAAACTATGTAGGAGAAACCAAACAACAACTGTGCACCAGAATGAATGCACACTGGAAACCTATCAAAGACAGGAATACCCAGTTATCAGTGGGGTTATATTTCTCACAAGAAAACCATGCTCTCTCCAATCTCTCAGTCCTGATCCTTCGTCAGGCTTTTGAACCAGAAAGCTTGCTTAATAACTATTCTCCAACTATTTGGGTTGGTCTAATAAAAGATATCCGATTCACCCAAGGAAACTTGTCTGCCTATATTCTTAGACCAACACGGCTACAACCTACACGAACTAAATATAGACATTGGATTTTTGACACATAACCTGACTGACATCTGACTTCCCAGGTATCTCCCCACTATTCATCCCCCTTCTCTCTCTTCCCCGCTCTCCGCAGCCTGTCTCTCACCCGTTGACTCCTCAATCTACATTTTTACTGCCTGCCTGTCTTGTATGCATACCAGCCCAGCCCCTGGCTTCTTTACTTTTCATTCCATCCAGGAAGAGCACACACCAACTGCTGAAACTTCCTTAGCCTGACAAAGAGTTTTTGAACCCGAAAGCTTGCTTAATATTGTTTTCCAACTATTTAAGTTGGTCTAATAAAGGATATAATGTTTACCCAAAGAACCTTGTCTACCTATGTCCTTAGACCAACACAACTACAACCTACACCCCTGAAAGTTGCAGCAAGGGAAGTTTAGGTTAGATTTGAGGAAAAACTCACTAGGAGGGTCGTAAACTACTGAAATAAGCTATTTAGAAAGGTTGTAAAATCTACATCCTCAGAAGTTAAAACTGCACAAAAAATCCTCGGCTGGGATGATATAGTTAGGCTAGGATGGTACAATTATACTGCTTTGAGCAGTGGTTTGGATTAGATGACCTCCTTAGGTCTCTTTCAACTCTAATTTTTTATGGTTCTGTGATAAATATCAAATGTAAATGGATTGCTTCACTCATCTCTGAAGGGTAGCAATCCATTACACAGTTCACAAGAACCAGCCCTAACTAGATAGAACAAGAAATGCTTGTGACACCACTTCCGTTATTTCTCTCAACCAAAAATACCTTTCTCTCCAACTGAATAAGTTATATTTAAACCCATGAAAGTTAATAAGCATTTCTTTGTACCAGTGCAGCTTCATCAATGTTGGAAGCTATTAAGCAACCCTTCAGCTTAGAAAACTTGCTGGAAAAAGATTCTGCACCAAATGCAAGCTGCAGCTTTCTTAATAGCTACCATGGGTGGAGCTGAACCAACGCTGAACAATACTTACAGTAGTGTAGGAGTGATGTTGTAGTCACGATGGTCCAGAAATTATGAGAGGCAAGAATTTCTTAGGGTGATATATTTTATGGGACCAACTGTACTCAGAATAAAGTTAAACAAGCTTTTGAGTGCAAGGCATTTTTCCTCAGGTCTCTGATCACAGGAAGCCAGGCACTACATAGTAAAACACAGCAGAGGGGAGAGGGGAGAGAAATTCTCAGGGGTAGCAGACACACGACGGACAGACAAAAAGAAACTGACTATTGGAAATTCAAGACCTATCAAAAGGGAGGAGGGTCAATCTCATCTTCCTTGTATGGAAAGAATTCAGGAATTCAGTAAATTATAATGTGCCATAAACTCAATATCCATATTTTAGTCCTTGGTTCTTATTGTCCAGCCAGCTTATGAATTTTTGTTCCCAGGTTCACCTTTTAAAGTTGGTAGGTAGATTTGCTTTGAGCACAAGAATAGTGTGGTCTGAGATAAAGTGGTTGTATTGTGAGAAATATGCTCCTTATGGTATATGCATGTCTCTGTCCTTTATATATTTTTCTGCAATGTTATGTTTCTTGCACAAAAATAGAATTGTTCTTATTTGTTCATAAGAAGAATGCTCATGAATTTTACCCAAAATGAAGTATTTGGTTGCTTGCTGTCTCTAAAATCACTAACACTCTTTCCAGCAATACTTTGCTAGTTATTGCTTGGCAGTCCCGCATTCAAAGGTGAAAGCCTGGCTCTACCTAAAGCAATAGCAAAACTCCCCTTGACTTCACTTCCTCATGACCGCACTTTGAGAGCCATCTCTGACACTGCTTGACGTTGGAGAGTTGAAACCAAATGATAAAATCAGAACGCTTAGGTTTATATAAAACATTCATTGCGTGTACATACACACTTTCACCAAGTAGGCTAAACTGGGATCTAGAACAGCACAGGCCTCTCTCTTTTTCAAAGGTTTGAAGCATTTATTTCATTTGAAAGATCTAGGACCAAAAAAGAAATGACTGCCAGAATCTGAACCTTAACCTTAAAGCAAGATTGCAGTTGCTATAAAATAGGTCACAAGTGGGTGGAGCTTGCTGACAACAGGAACTTTAAATGTCAGACCACTAGAGTAATGCCGGTAGCACAAATTAAACAGTAATTAAGAATCTGAACAACATCTCTGTTTAATTAATCCAGTGATACCACAATTCAGTGTTTCAACATTCGCTCTTTCTGTAGAAATGAAGGTTTAAGCATTTGATGCTTATTGAAAGCTTAGCTGTATAAATTTACTCTCAGCCTTCCAATCCTGATTTGTTTCTCTCAGGCAGTATTTTTCACAGCAGAAGCTACACTGACTCTCCTGGGCATCAGGAAATGTTAAGGTACCTAGTTTCTGGTGGACTTCTATTATAGTCAAGTCATCCTCTGCTATATCTATGGAATCTGCTGTAGAAGCTGGACCTTCTCTTAGAACTGTGCCTTCAAATCTGAGCACACAATTCCTAGCCCTCGTGATTGAAAAATAAAATCCTCCAACTGGGACCTGAGGATAGGTGAAGCAGTAAAGTCTGCCTGAGTTAAAGATTACCTGAAATAATAACAGTACTGTTGATTGCCCTCATTGTAACCTGAATTGTGACAATGATGATTTAAATGTGAAAAATAATTATTTCTATGGGAGAGATTTTAGCAGGGAAATCTAGTTAATGTATAAAGGCCACAATCCAAAACTGCTTTGTTAGGTGCCCAAACCCACAAACATCTTTTGCTTTTGTGAAAACCTTCAGCTTCTGCAAAGTGGCTCTGCATTTACACTCAAACATCTACAGAAAAGTGAAAGTGTAGGGTCAATACATTAAACTGAATCTGTTATTTGAGTTAATTAATGCTAATTGCATGCCTCTGGTTATATATTCTAATATTATAAAAGCCTTAGACTGTCTGTCTGTCCATAACATTCTGATTGTCTGACTGAAACAACCGATCAGAGTGTGAATAAACATTTGGACAGGATGTGGTAGTGCAGTGGAGCACCACCATGATGGCATGGGGCACAGGGGACAGAGTGGGAAAGCTTCCTTCCTTTGTTTTGTGAACCAGGAAAGAGTCCAGAAAAAAGAGGAAACACTGCACTGTACACAAAAATAAATGATTTTGTTGAAATTGTTTATGTTGAAACAGCACTCTCTTTCCATTATGCATTTGCATGGAAACTGAGAAGCCTCTGAAGCCTCTGCATGTTTTTGTAAAGGAAACAGAAGGGAAATTGGTGTCACTGATAAAATGACTAATGCAAAAGAACCTGTGCAAATGCTGCAGACACTTGACTGTTAAACTGCGGGTGCAATGCAGAAAACTTACCAGCACCTAACGAACTCAGATTTATTTTTTATCACCTGCAGAAGGGGGTTTGGGGTTAAGTAAGTGAACATTACTACTGAGTTACACTGAGTGTGGAAGAACTTCCTGGTTCATCTCTAGTTTTCCGAACTAAACTGAGTCTAGTGATCTTACCTTAACAACTGCAAGCAGAACTAGCAAAGTCAAGCACACTAGTAAAATGAGCTGAGAATCCTACAGCTGTGGGGGTTCAAAAGAAGCAGCTTTGCATGGCATTGGACTGACTTGGGATGCACTAACTCATTCTTCCTTTCACTTATATTCTGGCATCCTATACTCCAACTAGTCAAATTTGTCCCAGGGTCCTCCTGAGATTAACTGTCTGCCTGGAGGAAAGCGACATTTGATGATTTGTAAGGTTCATGTTGTTTCTCCACATAGGATAGAAAAAGATGTTGCCTTTCATCACCTTTGTGCTCCTGTAAAAATGTTTGTGGCAGCACAAGGGCCAAGCAAACAGACATCAGTAACCCTTGTCACACCACAGATGTCCAGAATTCATAGCCATGACAAAAGCAGTGTCGAGTTTTGCTGGTATTTATAGTTACTTTACAGTGCAAGAAATGCTGGCAGGCCTGAGCTGCCCATGCTCTCCAACTGCCCAGAGAGGTGCTGCAGGGACCTGAGGGGCCCAATTCTGTGCACCCTGAGAATTTCTGTTCAGAACTGGGTCCCTCAAGCCCTGGGAACTCCCACCTGGCTTTCTCTGTTTACTGAGAAGTGTCACCAGAATCTCTGATGCATGTCTCAGTAAGTGGGGAAAGTCAGGGTGTCCTTACTCATGGAGATACACCCCAGAGATCCTGGAGGCACACCCCATTACACAGAAAAACTCTAGAAAAAAGTTGCCTGGAGGCAGGCTCTTCCAGGGCTTGAGGGACTTAATCTCGGGAATTCCTGAGGCACAGGACTAGGATTACCCATCACCCATTGTCCCACAGCATCAACAGATGAAACAACAGGCAATGTGTGTTTTGCAAGATGAATCAGATCAGCCGTGAAAAGACACGTTATTTGGCAACATCTATTTCTAGCCTCAGAAAGCTTTCAGATAGGGTTGTTTTTCCTTTTTCATTCTGAAGTCCTTCACAGCTGCACTTGTCCAGATTAACCAGCAACAGTTCTCATGCTAACTTTGTGAATGATGGGTGACATTGCTGCTTAAACCAATATCTGTACCTGACATCAGTTTCTCTCATCTGTCTGATTCAGGGTATGTACACACTGTATTAAGCAGTGTTAAAGTAGGAGCAGTTTTGCTACATTTGTAGCATGCCCTTTTGAAATGTTCCCCTTCTGAAACTACTTTAAATGTAGGTAAGTCCACACCTTCAAGCAACTTTTGCTTTTCAGTTTCTTTTTTCACCTTGTGTAATAGTAGACTGACTTCACGGTATGCAATGAAATCAATGAATAACCACAGCCTTGCAAAACAGTACAGCAATACAGTCAGCCAGCACAGGTTCAGAGGGCAGAGCAAGAATACCTGACCTGACTATCCAGAAATACTGAGAGAGCTCTTTCCAAAAACACAGTTTTGCTGTGCTTCCAGGCTATAAGCAAGCATAAGGAAATCCTTAGTCACAAGGAAAAACTGCCTTGAACTACAATGTTATATTGAATGAAATAGTTTGAGTATTTGTAATAGTTGGCCATTAGCCAGATTAGGAAGAAGACGAGATTCATCTTCTTATCTAGGCCATTGTTTTGGTCTATGTGTGGAAGGTCCTGACTTTGTTCAAAGTCTTAACTTTTGAATTTTATCTTTAGAGGCCTTTACCAAAGATAAGCTAAAAATGACCCTTAAGCAAACATCCCACGTTCCGAGAAATCAAACCCTCGGAGCCTTTTAAAAGATTGGAAATAATAGTCAATTCAGTGATATGGAAATTCCTCAAAGTAATTAAAATGGTCAACAAAAGAAACTAATTACCAAGCAAAACTGTTAAGTAAGATCTGAGCCCAAATTTGGGAGAAGTGACAGGTTTGGGTAGGAGGGGCCCAAGACGGCAACTCACTCAATAAAAACTGACCTATTGTCCCAGTTTGGAGGTAACCTCACTTGCAGAACAACGAAGGAAAAATTGCAAGTATAGGCCGGATCAGACTGATCACCTGAACCACCCTCCGTGAACATGAATCTCTTAGTTCACGCTGAAGCTGTGGAGCGCCCGAAAGGGACTGAAGGAAGGGGACTTAGTTCTATCAGGATTGAGGCCAGCCCATTGAACAGTATTGCTGAGGCAGGCCCATCGAACTGTACTACTGAGGCCAACCCATTAAATTGAACTACTGAGGAATGAAACCATATTTAGGTGTTTGGCTTCTCGGAATTCTAGGACTGTA
>JAGPOW010003395.1:7448983-7459557 GCA_030014935.1 Caiman crocodilus | reverse complement strand
TAACTTTGAGTTGTAATTGTTTCAAGGAAGTGCTTTTGGAGCATTGTTTCTGATATATGTAATTATTGTGTTCTTAATGTTTGTGGTATTTCTTGAAGCTAAGCAATGTTATATGTGTAGCAAAGAATTTTAAAATAAAATTGTGTTGTATGAATTAAGTGTGCAATCATTGTGAAATCATGCAGTCAACTAAATACTCCCCCAGCCAGTGCATCAAACAAATCAGCAAGTTGTATGGGATTTTCTCTATTCCATAACCCACTAGACATATACAGCTTCAAGTGGCTATACTTAACTTACTAGAAATAATGTGAAAACATCCAGTGAATGAACACAGAGCAACATATGACAGAAGTGGAATTTGCTGGAATTAGGGTAAAATGACATGGCACAGATGAAATGAAACAAAAAAAAAAATGGTTGATAAAACTTTTTGCGTTGCTACAAAAATGATTCACTGCCAGGTGTGCCAAAAATCAGCATGGAATTATAAAAGTATTTTGTTTGAATTCATTCATATTTTTGGCAAAAAATAAACAAACAAAAACAAATTCATTGGGGAACAAATAATGACCAGCTCTACAGAGAGAGAACCAGTCTGAGTAAAAGGGAACCAAATAACAGTTCTGCTATGTATGAAAGAATAGGGGAACTGGAATATTGCATGCAAAAGCTATGACTAGGGTTTAGTTTCTAATTGACGATTGAAGGATTGCATCTTTAATGCTTCAGGGCTGTAGGTTGTAGCCATGTTAGTATAAAGACATAGGCAGACAAATGTCTTTGGATGAATCTGATATCTTTTATTAGACCAATTTAAATAGTTGGGGGGAAAAAATATTGGCAAGCTTTCAGGTTTAAAAACCCTTCGTCAAGCTAAGGAAGTTTCTGCAGTTGGTGTGTGCTCTTCCTGGATGGAATGAATAGTAAAGAAGCCAGAGGCTGGTATGCATGCGAGACAGGCAGTCAGTGAAGATGCAAACTCAGGAGTCAGTAGGTGAGAGACAGGCTTGGGGGATAAATGTAGCAGTTAAATAATGGAGAGATACCTGGGGAGTCAGATGTCAGGCAAGCTATAATGTGTGTCATAAATCCAATGACTATATTTAGTCCATGATTTTTTCTATCCAGGAGGTTGATGAAGTGAAATTCATAGGCTCATCTCTGAAAACTGTTTTGTAAGTTCCCTTTGAGGATCAGGACTGAGAGACTGTAGAGAGAGTGGTTTTCTTGTAAGAAATGTGCCCCCACAGGTAATTGGGTATTTCTGTCTCAGATAGATTTCTGGTGTGCATTCATTCTGGTGCACTGTTGTTGTTTGCTGTCTCCTACATATTTTCCATCAGGGAATTTGGTGAAATATGTTACATTTCTGGAGGTGCAGCTGTTAGATGCAGGGATGCTGATGGCTCTGTTGTGGGGTGTAGTAATTGTGGGGGTGTTGGATGTGTTGGCAGGTTTTGCATTTCTTGTCATGGCATGGTCTGGATCCTTGTGGTGTGTTCTGGGCTTGAGGAACTTTGCTTCTGGTGATGATCAAGGTTCAATGCTTGTTTGAAGGCTAGGGTGCATGGTTCTGGGAAGACCAGGGTCTCTTTCTAGTATGGTTTGCAATTGTTTGAGGATTTTCCATATGGGTTTGAGAGAGGGATGATATGTCATAACCAGTGGTGTGTGATCTGGGACGGGGTGTTTTTTCTGTACTTCAGCAGTTCTTTGTGTGGTATCTGGGTGGCTCTTTCAAATGTGCAATATCTCCTTCTGCGGGAGTGTCCTTATTGCATGAAAGCCATTTTAAGTTTGGTGAGGTAGCAATCCCAGGTGTTCTCAGTGCAAATTCGGTGGTATCTGAGGGCTTGCCTATATATCACAGGTTTGGTGTGTTTAGGGTGATTGTTGGTTCTGTGCAAATGTGTCTGTTGGTCTGCGGGTTTCTTGTATAACATGGTCTGTATTTTACCATTCTGGATACTGATCATTGTGTCTAAAAAGGAGATGTTGGTGCTCAAGTATTCAAAAGATAGTCGGATGGAGAGATGCTAATTGTTGAATTTCTGATGGAACTCAATCAGAGATTGCATGTTTTTAGTCCAAATAATGAAGATGTCATTGATATATCTTAAGTATAGCAAGGGTTTGATGGTGCAGCCCTTGAGGAATTCTTCCAGGTGGCTCATAAGAAGCTTGGTATACTGTGGGGCCATTTTGGTGCCCATAGCTGTGCCCATGGTCTGGAGGAAGTGTTGGTTATTAACGTGAAATTGTTGTGTGTGAGGATGAAGTGTACAAGGTCAGTAATATCTTTGGGTCTGTATTCTGAATTATAATCTTGCTTTGTAGATATGTAAGCCAGACTTGGATGCCATCCTGGTGTGGGATGTTGGTGTACAGGCTGGTAACATCCATGGTGGCTAGGAGGGTGTTGCTGGGAAGGTGGTCTATGTTTTTAAGTTTCCATAGAAATCTGTAGTGCCTTGGACAAAACTTGCTCTTTGGGTGATGAGCGATTTTAGGATTGATTTAATAAAACCTGATATTTCCTCAGTTAGGGTCCCATGGTTGGATATGATAGGTCTGCCAGGGTTCCCTTATTTGTGGATTTTAGGGAGCTTGCAAAAAGCCCCTGGGTTGGGTAGTGTGGAGATCAAGCTCTGCAGTTTTTCTTGTAGTCCTGATGGAAATGATTTGATGGTATTTTTGAGTTGCATGGTGAAAAAGGGAGTAGGATCTTCTTGTAGTTCTTTGTAGCATATGGTGTCATGTCAGAGAGTTGTCTGTTGGCTTCCTTTCTGACATGTAGTCGTCACGGTTTAGGATGACTATGGCTCCTCCTTTATCGTTTTATTACTATTTGGTGGTTAGATCTTAGAGAGTCTATGGCCTCTCTCTCTGGTAGGGAGAGGTTGTTATGGTGGCGCGTGTTGTTGATTATTTCATTGTTCATTCTTTCCCTGAAGCAGTCAATTCAGTGGACAAGGTTGGAGTTTTGTCCACTGTGAGGTGTCCAATCTGATGGGTTTTGGGGGTTGATCTTTTCTTCTGTCGGCTTCCTGCCACCGAGCTGCACGCTGTGGGGCTGGCAGAGCCTATCAGAACACAGCACCGGCTCTGCCCGCCTCCCGCCAGCAGACTGCACGCTGATTGGCTCTGCCAGCCCCTCAGAGCACAGCGCCAGCTCTGCCAGCCTCCTGCCACTGGCTTGAGCTCCATGGGGCAGGCGGAGCCGGTCACAATACAGCCTGGTGGCAAGAGGCAGGCGGAGCTGGGGCTGCGCTCCACCTCCACCGTCCGGCCGAGCTCCATGGAGCCCAGCGGTGGGTGCGGGCTGCACCCAGCACCAGGCCCAGGCAGCAACGGCAGCCTCCTGCAATCTGGCGCAGATCTGGGGGCCCACACCCCTGGGAGGAGTCTGGTACAGCCCTGCAGCCCTCCCAGGGGCACGGGCCCCCAGATCTGCGCCTGGATAACAGGAGGCTGCTGCTGCCTGGGGCCAGCGCCAGCATGTCTTCCCTGGCGCTGGGTGTGGGCTTTGCCCAGTGCTGGTCCCAAATGGCAGCAGCAACCTCCTGTCATCCGGTGCAGATCTGGGAGCCTGCACCCCCGGGAGGAGTCGGGCACAGCCAAGCAGCCCTCTAGGGGATGTGAGCCCCGAGATCTGCACCCCGGATGAGAGGAGGCTCGGGCTGCCTCTCCCACCTGGTTCCAGCACTGGGTGTGGGCTGCACCCAGCACTGGACAAGATTGTTGCTGCTGCAGCCTGAGTCTTCTCTCACCTGGGGTGCAGATCCAGGGGCTCGCCCCTTCGCGAGGGCTGTCGGGCTATGCTGGATTTCTCCCGGGGGTGTGAGCCCCTGGATCTGCATGTCGGAGGAGGGGGAGCTGCCACTGCTGCCTGGGACAGCAGTTTTCTCCAGTGCTGGGTGCAGCCTGTGCCCTGTGCTGGTCCCAGGCGATAGAGCAGCCTCCTCTCATCCGGGGCACAGATCCAGGGGCGCGCATCCCCCAGGAGGGCTGCCAGGCTGTGCCAGACTCCTCCCGGGGGTGCAAACACCTGGATCTTTGCGCCAGATGCGGGGAGGCTTCTGCTGCTGCCTGGGACATGTGGCAACAGCAATTTTCTCCAGTGCTGGGCGCAGCCCATGCCCAGCACCAGTTCCAGGTGACAGGGCAGACTCCTTTCATGCGGACATCAAAATGAAACGATGGTGTTTCGCACAGCCCTAATGACATGCAATACCTGAAACATCAAGACAAGAATATGCTATAACAGGCCACAGGTAAAAGCAAAGGGGTAAAGGTATTGGTAATGCCCTGCTACTGCAACAATAGAGTAATTGTTGGTTAACTAAGGCATGCTCAGAAGATCCTAGGGAAAGGACCATACCCCATGCTACAGAGGAAGGTAACCGCCTCCCCACCCACCCCCTATTAACACACACTCACCCCTACATCAGTGTATGCCAGTCTCCCAAATTGGATGATTAGCATGGCTGTGAGCAGAAGAACAATTTTTTTTAGATCGAGGGTGTCAAACCCACCTTGTGTTCTGAGCCAGATCTGGACTGCAGGGGGTCCTTGTAGGCTGTCTCCAGCTCCAGAATAGGAATTGCACAGCTTTGGCTTGGAGGAGCAGTGGGGCTAGCACTGGACAAGGAAGGGCAAACACGCAGTGGCAGTACTGTAATGACAGACCAAAAGGCAGCAGAGCAATCAGACCTGCATCACCCCTTTGGCTCATCCTCCTGCTGCAAAGGACTATGACTACAGGCCTCAGGGACCCAGAATTCACAGCAGGCCATGTCCCTGCCATGTCTCAACTTCCAGCCAGTAGCCTAGTGGGCCAGATAGAATGGCTCAGCAGGCCAGGTCTAGCCAACAGACCACATGCTTGACACCCATACTAGATTTCTAGTACCAGTCAATACACCTTAGTCAGAAATCTCCATTCTTAGCAGTTTCTTTTTCTTTTCTTTCCCTTTTTTTTTTTTTAGCCAACATCCCAAAGTGTTGGGGAAGGTATAGGACCTCTGTACTGCAGCCAGGCAACTAGATCAGTAACACCCAACACTGCATGTAGGATCAGCTGACTCTGACTCTGCTGTTTGGTTCCAGGGTTCTCCTTCAGGAGCTGTTGAAGCACCTGGTCCCTGATGTGCAACAAACTGGTCTCAGTGTACATGGAGCTGTTGTCTATGTGACTTCCCTGCTGCCTGTTCCTGCATTCCTGCCTGCATACCCAGTTCCTGAACTTCAGTACCCTGGTTGATGTCACACACTCTGATTAGCATATGCATCACTTGGTACACTGTAATTAGCACGTAATTAGCACTCTGATTAGCATGTTAGAATTTCTTATCTTACCATAAGACCATAGATAGAACTAAAAGAAAGCACAGTAGTTATAAAAGAGCTCGCCCAGAGCAAAGTTAATGAAGGGTTTGAATGTTGGGATTTTTTGAGTGAGGTGGGAATAGCGGAAAACAGCAACAAGAATTTGAACAGCCAATGCAAATTTAAATGAGGGAAAAAAGAAAGTGCTTGAAAGAAAGTGGGGGGGAATCTAGTGGGGTCTTTGTCTTTCCCCTTTAATGAAAGCTTACATTTGTGCTCAGTATTACAGCTTTTGAGGTATAATTCAACTCCATCTTCATCTACGATGCACAAAAATGGCAGTTTAGAAAACATACAAGAGCTGGGAACAGATCAAGTCATGGCAAAAATTTCCAGAGTGGATCAGAGTATACAAGATTTAGGGCACATTGTAAAACCCTTCACTTTGACAAAACTTCCTCAGTAAAACAGGTTAATAACTGGAGGTGGAAAGAGAACAAAGAAACAGAAAATGCATATCTCAAGCCAAAAAGCCTCCATGTTTTAAGAGAGGGCAGAGAAGAGCAGATCTTGTTATGAAGTCCACCAAGGACTTTGCCTTGCAGACTTAAATTTACTGGGGAAATTCAGTATCATCCATCATCTTAATATCTGAGCTAATCTGTGTAAGATACAATAGCAGATACGTGGAGCACTCTATACAAAAGTTTACACATTCCAGTTACCAATGTCACTTAACGCATGTGTGTATGTGTAATCTTCCCATGGTCTAATTGAACAAAGGTTCCTGCTGTGTCTGTATATATATTATTTTATTATACACACACACAAAAGTACATATATGGACACTGGAGACCTTTTTGTTCAACTGGAAAACAGGATGCAATACCCTGGGAAGATTTCAATAATCTTTTGCTTCCTTTTCCCAAAGGAGAGAAAACCAGTCTATTCAGCTTTTTGCTTAATAGATTTTTCACATCAGACAAGCAGCTCTAGCATTCATTTGCTAACTCTTAGAGTAAACAGCAAGAAATTTAAGACAATGTAAAATCACTGGCGCTCCTTTGTACAATACTAAATGATTATCAAGAACCATGCAAACTGATCTTTTCTCATCTCATGAAAGGAAATTGAATCACAGTATGGAAGCCAATACCCTATATCACTTCAGCACTGTACAATAAGTTATTGCAATATAAACTTGCCAGATTGCTGAGTTCATTCCTGTTCTTACATGCCTGTTTCTTAGTAATCAGGTATCTATTCTGATTGCCTGTAAATTTGGATTGAATCACTAAGGCCCTTCCTAAGTAGAACTTAATTTTTTTGATAAATGCTTAGATTCTGAAAGGAATTGGAACTTACGGTGGAGACAATATATTTTATTAGACCAAATAGATGTTTGCAAAAAAAAAATTCTTTATTTGCAAGCTTTTGGTCACAGGCAACCTTCTTCAGGCATAGGAGAAAAGATTGTAAAAAGTTCTCCTAGGTAGAAGTGAAAGTTCATATTTCTTAGGAGAGTTCAAGGTGTGGTTAAATCTCCTGTTTAGAACAGTTTATTTTATGCAGATTAAGCTCAGAGAAAAGTTGGAATAGTATGTTTACCTCCAAGTTGTTTGTGGCAAGAAGGATATAAAGTCATATTTCCTTTTGGTTATGATATTTTATATTTCATAGAAGAGTAAAAAGATGGAATACTCTTCTGGGCAGGAATTTCTTTTGTGGTGAGGCATCTCCTGGCTCTGTGATAATGCAAATTACCTCGAATGAAGGCAGGAGCAGGATCACAGGTGGTAAAACTTGCTTCCTCCTTGTAAAATTACAAAGATTCTGATTCTGAAACTTATTTCCAAATGGTTCAGTAGTTCAATATACCATTCAAAAAAAAGCTGTGAAGCATCAAATACCAAAAACTAATGGCAACCATTCTTTTGTCTCCTGGGAAGATGCTCGTTGCCCTGCTTTTTTCCCTAGTGGCTTACTATCCATGTCACTTATCAGTTTCCAGTTTATACTTACACTAAGCACCATTAAGAGACAGGGCACAATAGCTCACAGGGTGATATTTGATTACCAGTGTAACTACAAGGGTTCAGTTTCTTTTCTTTAACGCAAAATCATATGATCTTAGCAATTGTTCCATTGCATCAAGTCACTCACACATGAGGCCCAGTTTTTCAGTATATGTTGAGATGAACTCATTCATGCCAGCAGCCTCATTGAACTGAATGAGACTACTTCCAGAGTGAGTAGCACTCAATATGAGTTGCCAGCCACAAGTATTTAATTAACAGTTCTCTAGAACTTTTGTTTTAGCTTTCACATGGATGTCTGTCAAAGGCATTACAAATCAAATAAAGGGTCAATAAAGAGCAATTGGTTATCCAAGTATTCCACACCAATGACAACTAATAATCACCTGCTCTTTTGGGGTGATTTTTATATCTGTATGAGTTTCAACAGTAGGTCTTCCTATTTTTAAATTAAAAAAACACACATCAAGTAGAACATAGTTCCTGCTAAGGAAACGTTCTTCAAACTGTCATTGAAAGGTCAAATTCAGGCCCACACCTGCAAACACATGAGAGATTATAGCACGCAGTTCCACTGACTTCACTTAATGACTCACGAGCTTGGTGAAATTACGCATGTTTTACAGACAGCAAAACCTTAAATTCAAAAGTAATATAGGACCTGTTGTTTCTAGTGGTGGTTTCAATCAAGAAAATGAAGCATCTGTGATTACAGGATCAGAGCTATATTCTTAGATAGATCCAGGCACATACCTTGATCAAGCACAGGATTGTTTGGACCTGTTTAAGGTAGATTAAAGGTCCAGTTGTTAAGTTCATCTCCAGTCAGTCCTGTGAAGAGAAATAATTGTATTTACTCAAATATAATATGAGGAAAAAAAGCACCTTGTCTTACATTTGTATACACAACTAGTCAAGATCTACACATGCTAGAACTGACCCAATCGTCTCATACTTTCAAAATCAGTCTGTGACACAAGGCGCAGACAGAAGAGTAGCTCCCTTTGCAGGAAGCACCATGAGTTACAATAATCCCCTGGATCCAACACATTGGCAGCGGAAAGTTGGGGCTTGGTGGGGCTTAACCCCCCCCAAATTAATTTTGCAGCAGTCAGTGACAGTAGCACCACCATAGCTCCGCTTGGCATGCAGCCGGACCAACACCCCACACAAGCTCAACTCTGTATGGCCGAGGAAGAAGAGGCTAACTATGCATGTATTGCACTGTACAGAGCATGATTAAGTTGAAGCTTTTGTGCTGACACGTGCACACCCCCCTCCCCCAAATTATATTTTTTCCCTCTGTCTATGACCAGCAGATGTTCACTGTTGGGTCCTAGGGACTGTGGAATCCAGCTGCTGGCTACCAGTTTTCAACTGGTCTCCCATAGCAAAACCCTCCCCATCCTAGCTGCTTTGCTGTTTTCAGAATGAGAGATGGGAAAGGGAATCCAGGCAGCTCATTATGGGGAGTCCGCAGGCCATGCTAGGGGGTGGGATGAGTGGACTGGAACCCCCACTACTTAAGGGGGGACTCCAGTCCACCCACCCCACCCTCCAGCATGGGCTGAAAAACCTCTAAACCAAATTCCCTCTGCTCCCTTTCCCCACTCCCGTTCTGAAAACAGCACCAGTGCTAGGAGGCAGAGAAGATAGAAGTTACTGAGCGTGCTCACTTTTGAACCATCTTTGAAGCATTTCATGAGGGTTCAGATTTTCACAGGATCAGGCCTTTTTAAAGCATTCTGCAGCTGTGAACTTCTCTTTGGTCACGGCTGTAGAGTGCTTTCAGGGGCCACATCAGGCAAAAATTATCACTTGTGTCTGCGCCTACAGTTCCTTCTTTCCTTCCCTAAATCTGACTTCTGCTGACTTGGCCTAATTTAAATGTATTTATTCTTAGAAAGCACCTAAGAGTAAGGCCTTCTAAAATAGCTACACAGCGGAGAAAGTAAAAAAGGAGTCAAACATCTCCTACAAATCCAAATTTGGCTACTGAAGCCGAGGCATTAAAGTTGTTGCACTTGTGGAGTTAATATCCCACTAGTGTGCCTGAAACTCAAGTGAAAGCACGTACACATGATATTCAACTAAATATTCACAAGAGTTAGTTTTCTGAAATATCCTGGTCACTTTTAAATAATCTTGTTTTTATTTTAGCAGTGACATTTCAAAAGGGAAAATGAAATCTGATACCTTTTCCAGAGAAAGGGTTGAGCAAACCAAATATTACAGAACTAATTAGCCACCTTTTGGTGACCTATCAACTTTTGCAACTTATCGTTATCAAGTTTTGGAACCTTGCAGAGCGGGTCAGGTTGACCTTTAGTTGTGTTTGACCGCAAAAATATAGTTTTAAATGTACACACACAGCATTATCTTTCTCTAGTCACCTTTCATACAGGAATAACCTCCTAGAGACAAAATGCTGAGGGCCCAGGCTGACATTATTTTGTTGCACTGCAAAATACAGAGGCTACTGGCAGGCTCATAATGTACAGTTCCCTAGTGGAAACATGACAAAGTTGCCACAAAGGCACACTCTACAGCCAGGGGTCTATAGGGGCCTGCTCCTTAACTTCCTCTGCCCCCAGGGCCAGGAGAGCCTTTGGCAAGAGCTGATTGAGATTGAAGACCACTGTAGCAGCTGCAGGGGCTGATCTAACAATCTTCAGTCTGGGGTTATCTGGGGGAACTTTAAAGAGCTCCTGGCACTCGAACTCAAACAGCCCTTTATAGTTGCCTGTGCAACTGCTTGCAAGCCATCCTGGGATGGCAAGGGCTGACCAGGTAGGGATGCCACCCAGCCAGCCATTGCTGCTGAAGTAGCCTAGTCCCTGTTGCCACTGGGCATCTAGAGGACCCAGATAGCCTGCATTCTGCCCCATGGGCCTAGGGCTAAGCAGGTGGTCTCCTAACCCTGTCAGCTCCTCCCCCCACTGTCCCCATTGCTGACCAGTGGGGAACCTGCTAAGTCAGTTCCTGCTGCTGCTGCAGCCATACAACCCCCCTGACAGCTAGGCAGGTTATCAGGGAGTCAGCTGCTCTCCCTCCCTCTCTCCCAGGAGCATTGTGGGATAGTGACCCAACCACACATTACATTTGTTCCAGCAAGACAAAGAAATTGCTGCTTGAACTGCATTTTTTCTAAAATGTTAGACAGTGGATTTGTTTGGGATGGTTGGAATAGGGATGATACATCCTCAG